>SJYV01010300.1:661160-769872 GCA_006410875.1 Neotragus pygmaeus | reverse complement strand
GCACTAACTGTGTGCTTGTCACTGACCCAGCGGCCGTGCTGGGTCCTAGAACCTGGCCTGGCTGGGGGCTTTGACCCCAGCCGGACATCTCCCAGACCTGTGAGTGGGGGGTGGCAGTCAGCCCAGTGCTGCCTCCTGCCACTGACGGTCCAAGGTGCTGGCACTGCCTGGTCCTCGGAGGGTCCAGAGCTGACCCATCCTTGGTCTCCGGGGTCAGGGCAGGAGCTGGGGACAGAGCGAGGCTTTGAAGGAACCAGGGGCTGCCTTGGGATGCGTGGTTCCCTTTGGAGGAATCTGAGCTTGAACTTGAGGTGGGACCCCGAGCTCCACTTTTCAGCTCACCCTGGCCAACCTCCCACTTTCCCAGCACCAGGACCCTGTGGAGGTGGAGGCCCCAGGGAAGGAGAGCCAGAGGTCTGCGCCTATGGAAGGACATGTCGGGGCCTCAGGCTGAGCCAGGAATGGGCCTGGGCAAGGCCCCATGGCTCAGACCCACACGATGCTGACTCCTGCCTCCCTGGGCTGGTGCACACTGCGCTGCTCTCCCTCTCAGAGACACAGCCCGCCCTTGAGGGCCAAGGGCAGGCCTCGACTGAGGGACGGAGAGCCACGTGCCCGGTAGCCGGGCGGCAGACTCACGGGCCAGCAGGGGAGATCGGCCCTCTTCAGCCCTGCCCTGGGGGCTGGGGTCGGCTCCTGGAGCTCAAGGCCCTCCCGTGAGCCCCGGAGTTGCTGAGGGGGCCCTGTTCCAGCCTGCCTGCTGCCGCACCAGCAGAGCTCTGGGGCCCTGGGGACTTGGAGGCCAGAAGACCAGGTGCAACCCGGCCCCTGGGACCCGGAGGCTGACTCTGCTTTCTCAGGGCCACACTCTTCCCCTGCTTGCTCCATCCTGCGGGTCCCCACTTCCGTGGTGGGGGCCACCTTTTGGAGCCAGGCTCACCTGCATCTCCTCGGGGGTTCCTCCCTGCACCTAATGTTGCTGGCTCCACAGGAGCAGAGCTGTGGGGCCTGTGCAGCTCACCTGGGAGTGGGCAGACACCAGCAGCTGGCCAGGCTCCTGTTCCAGCCAGTCTGCTTTAGCCACTCCCTCAGTTTGTGCTTTCGAGTCCTGCCCCCCACCCCCAGCTCAGTGCCGGGACCCTCCCTCTTTCTTCAGGGGCGGGGGTGGGACGGAGGGTCTCGGCAAGCCTCTTATCACCCGGGCCTGATCCCACCATCTGCCTTTCTGAGGGTCGTCTCATCTGCCTCCTTTCTGAATAAGCGGTGGGGGATCCTCCCTGAAGCTCCGTGTTCTGGCCAGTTTAGGACATCGGCACACGGATGTGGAGCTTAGACGTCCCAGAGGCTGAGGCCAGTTAGCCTGGAGTGAGCGTTGTCGGGGTGTAAAGGACACAGCCTTGGAGACCATGCGCCCCAGTCAGTTCACTCAGTTGTGTCTGACCCTGAGACCCCATGGAATGCAGCACACCAGGCTTCCCTGTCCATCACCAGCTCCTGGAGTTTGCTCAAACTCATGTCCATTGAATCAGTGATGCCATCCAACCATCTCATCTTCTATTGTCCCCTTCTCCTCCTGCCTTCAGTCTTTCCCAGTATCAGGGCTTTTCCAAGTCTAGTTTTTTCCGTGCGGCCAGGGTGGGCAAGAAGCTGCCCCTGGCCATCGCAACCCCGCCCCCACCCAGTTGGGCGGTGCCGTGGGCCCTCAGGGGATGCCTGTCGTTCCTGGCCCCCAGCCAGCAGGGCGTCAGAGCTGGTGGCCGCNGGGTGGGCAAGAAGCTGCCCCTGGCCATCGCAACCCCGCCCCCACCCAGTTGGGCGGTGCCGTGGGCCCTCAGGGGATGCCTGTCGTTCCTGGCCCCCAGCCAGCAGGGCGTCAGAGCTGGTGGCCGCCCCGCGCTGTCTTGAGTCCCGCACGCTCCCTGAGGGGGCCGAGTTGGTCTGCCTGAGGTCACCGTTTCAATGTGTATTTTGAGTATTTTCAGCCGTGTGTGCACTGCGGGGACTTGGCCTGTGCACTGCGTGTGCAGCTCACACTTGGTGGGCTGTGTAATATGCGGAGGCGTTGCCAAGGGCAGCGGAAATGTGGACTCTTTCCAGCATAATCACATGAATCTACCACCACCCGCCCCTGTCCTGCCCCGGCCCACCCCACCTGCTGCCAGGGTGCTGCTGGGGTGGGAGGAGGACGAGGGCCAGCACTTCGTCCCCATCGGCCTGTGTCCACCACCAGGTCCCCCTCCTGGCTGCATCCTCTGTGTTTGGCAGGCCTCCTCCAGGCTGGGGAAGCAGGCTGCCCCGGAGAGAAGCAGGGGGGTGTGCAGACCAGGGAAGGTGGGGCAGGGGTCTTCAGGCCTCCTGCTGGGAAGGGCCATATCCCTGCAGATCCAGGAAGGCCATCCCAGGGCCTGACCTTGTCCAGCCAGCTCTTTCTGGCCTCACAGCCCTCCCCTCCCACCTGGCCCTGAGCTGAGGCCCCAGATCCTGATTCCAATGGTTATGAGTTTGCCGGCGCAGCCAGAACAAAGTACCACTGAGGGGCTCAAGCAGGAATTTGCTTTCTCCCAGCCTTGCAGGGTGGAAGTACTGGATCAAGAGGTTGTCAGGAGTGGTCACCCAAGGCTCTCTCCTTGGCTTGGAGGCGGTCGTCGTCTTGTTCTGTCTTCACGTGGTCTTCCCTCCATGCGTTTCTGTGTCCTGATCTCTGTGTCCTCGTCTTATGAGGACACCAGTCAGATTGGGTTGGGGCCCACCCTTCAAACTTCCTCTTAACTACCTCTTAAAGACCTTATCTCCAAACCCTGCCACGTTCTGAGTTACTGGGGGTTAGGACTTCAGTGTATTAATTGACCGGCAGGGAGCAATACCCAGTTCAGCTCGTAACACCAGTAGATAAGCAAAGCCACTTTCTCCAGGGTGCCTCCGGCAGCATCCTTGTTGGGCTACCTCAGCCCACCCTGGCTGCAGGGCGGGACGCTGTGACTGGGCCGGGGGTCTTAGGTCCCACGCAGGCGGCAGCTGCACCCTGGGGGAGGCTCATTCTGCATTCAGCTCAGTCCCGAGGAGAGGAAGCTGGGGATGCTGGGGGCGGCTCCCCTCCTTTGCTTAGCTGAGGGGCACTCAGTTGCCACGGTGACCTCTGTCTGCACAGTCAAACACACACAGCCCAGCCACTGCTCCAGGCTGGAGGGCTCCCCACCCCCTCCTCCGAGTTCACACTGAGTGTTGAGTCCCTTGGTGACGAAAACATGGAAACGGTTGCCATGGCAGCCATTCTTTGGAGCCCTCAGACTGGAGTGCAAAGTTCAGGATGCCCAGGAACAGCTGAAATGAAAATATGGGAAAATCCGCCACTTGCTTCGCCCCAGAAGGGTGGGATTCGATTGAGGGCCCGGCCATCCGTGCCCCTTCCCGTTGTCCTGGGCCAAGCATGGGCACAGAAGAGGTGTGGGCAGGGCACAGGGAGTAGCCCCCTGAGACCTTGAGAGAGGCTGACCAAGCATGGGTGAGTGGGCCCAGAGCTAAGAGGGCAGGTGGGACTGCTCGGCCTTCCCTTGGGTGCATGTCTGCGTGGCTCCTGGAGCCACTGAGCCCACCTTGTCTCGGTAGAGACAAGCTCCTTTCTCAGGAGGGCTCAGATCTACACAGCTGCTAGGAGAACCTTCAGCCTGACCAGGGGTGGAGGGGAAGGTGCCGGGTTCTGACCGTGGGGAGGGAGGAGGAATGCAGGTTTCCTTTGGCGGGATGTTAGTACAGTGTAGACTTCTGCAGTTAGCCTCTGGAATGGAATGTGTCCCTTGCACCCAGAATGTTCCTCAGCTAGGTCCTGTGGGGCTCTGGTGACTTGAGATAACCACCCAAAGGGCCTTGCAGTCAGAGTTGTTTGGGAAACCCACAGCTGTGCAGGCACACACGATTTGTAGATTAAAGGCTCTGAAAAGTCCCGCAGTAAGAAAACTTTCTGACTTTAACCCACTATTTCACCTAGTGGTTTGAACAAAATCCACCCCTGCACACCTTTAAAAATGTTTTTCTCTTATAACATACCTTATATCCTGCAGAAATAGCATCTGTTGACATTCACTAGGGCATCGATTCTCAAAGTGTGTCCCCTGGATCCGCACCATCTGGGAGTTTGTCAGAAGTGTGCCTTCCTGGGCCCCACTCCACACCTGGTGAATTGGAAATTGGGGCGAGGCCAGTGATGCGTGTGTGACAAGCCGTCCAGGGGATGCCGGTGTCGGCCCCACCTAGAGAGCCCCATACTCGGGGAAACAGTAGTAGAGAACTGAAAGGGAGGGGAATGGCCTGGAGGCTTGGGGGGTTCCAGAGGACACGGTGGCCTGGCAGGGATGGGAGGGGACAGTACAAAGACCCTGGACTGCAGAAGAGGTGGTGTGGCCGCCTTGGAGGGCTGTTCAGGGTGCATGGTCCCTGGGCACTGAGACCCCAGTCTGAGATTGGATCAGGACCAAGGTTGTGTGTCTGGGGGTGTCGTGAGGCTTGATGTTAGGTGGTGGGGTCGGAAATGCCCAGGAGGTACTGCCTGCTTTGGTCTGCCCCGGTGGCCAGCACTGTGCTCACAGAGGGCACCTGCCCAAACAGCTGGATTCTGCCCAGAATTCAGGGTGTGTGGTCAGTTCCTATAGTGTCTTCCTGGACTCTAAGGGGGATTGTCCCCAAAGACAGGGCTGGGTGGCATCTTCAACACAGGTAGGAAGTAAGAC
Source organism: Neotragus pygmaeus (assembly GCA_006410875.1). Classification (NCBI taxonomy): domain Eukaryota; kingdom Metazoa; phylum Chordata; class Mammalia; order Artiodactyla; family Bovidae; genus Neotragus; species Neotragus pygmaeus. The sequence continues at coordinate 765,148 of SJYV01010300.1, read as the reverse complement.
TTCTCCGAGCAGTGGCCCTGGCCGATGTATCAGCAGGCAGGGTCCTAGGATCACTTTGCCTCCACACACCCATTCCCCCAGTGGGGCTCCTGCTGCAGTCACCTCCCAGCACTGGATCTTATTCCTCCTCCATCAAACAGGCCGCCCCATCCCGGGCCCTCTTGGCGTCAGGAGCCAGGGGGCCCAGACGGCAGCCGAGGCCCATGCCCTGCCTGTGCTTCCTTGCAGCCGTCCAGATCCACATCCTGAAGGCGGACAAAGCGGGGGACTGGTGGAAGTTCACAGTGAACATCATCTCCGTGTACAAGCAGGGCACCAGCCGCATCCGCCGCGGCGACCAGAACCTGTGGATCCGCTCGCGGGACATCGCCTGCAAGTGCCCGAAAATCAAGCCCCTCAAGAAGTACCTGCTGCTGGGCAACGCGGAGGACTCACCCGACCAGAGCGGCATCGTGGCAGACAAGAGCAGCCTGGTGATCCAGTGGCGGGACACGTGGGCGCGGCGGCTGCGCAAGTTCCAGCAGCGCGAGAAGAAGGGCAAGTGCAAGAAGGCCTAGCGCGGAGGCAGCAGCGGGCTGGGCGCGGGCCGGCCACCAAGGCGTGGACTTGCCNCCTGGTGTGCTGCGATTCATGGGGTCGCAAAGAGTCGGACACGACTGAGTGACTGAACTGAACTGAATGTATCAGGCATAGGGTTACATATCAGAGTTAAAAGAATGCACAGAACGAAATCTCAACCTTGAAGTATTAGATTAAACTCTACAGCTGTGTGTAAAATATGATAATTGAGCATGACTTTCTAACTGATTAAGAAGGTGAGATATTCTGTCTATATCTGTATTAGTACTACAGACTAATATTTACATGGAATGCTTCCTATGCACTTGGAACTGTTTAATGCTTTGCTTTCATTGTCATTTAATACTTATGACAAACCTACAAAGCATTTGCTATTATTGTCATAATATCCCTTGCACAGACGAAGAAAATTAAAACCCAGGAAGATTAATGAATGAATGAGGGGTCAAGCTGGGCACTGACCGCTGGGAGTTTGGCTTCAGAGCCCAAACATGTAACCACTACACATTAGGCTGGGAGTACCTTAAGGGCTAAGAAAACTGATTCACAAGGTTTGGATTATGGACGTGATTGAGGAACAAGGTTCTAAAGTGTGGAGTGGGGTTGGTCTGGTTGAAATAACTGATTAAGCAGTTGACTGTGGCTGAAAGGTCAGGACAGAATGGAAGGAGTCTGAGAAGGAGAAGTGAAACTGATGATATAATAGCATTTTAGGGGAAAGACAAAGAGAAATTACACTAAGAGGGGACAGGTAGGATGGGCAGAAAGAAGAGGCTCTCAAGAGAGTAAGAGCAAGATAAGCTAAGTAACGCGAGCAATAGCAAGCAGCAGGCGGAGTTTTTCCAAAAGGTTGACCCAGGGTGTCAGAAACATAATGATACTCCTATCTTCACATTGGAAATTTGATCCAGAGTTGGCAGGGGCAGGTACAGTTAGAAGTGTTTTCCTTGGGATGATGCTCTGTTATTAAAAAGGAATTCAGTGAATTCCTCCTAAGGTGAGTCCTGTAGAAACCACTGGTTTCTGCAGAAGATGGTGAACCAGATCTATCTAAAAAGATGAGCTTATTTGGATAGATGAGGTGTCATATTCCTCAGAGAACAGGACTGTGGCATCCCAGGATCTCAATTTTGATCATCTGAAAAATTAAGACAGTGTGTAAGAGGACTGGCCCAGAGAGCAAATGGGATCATCAACTTGACAAATAGGGGCACCCTTTAAAAGAATTATTTANATAGATGAGGTGTCATATTCCTCAGAGAACAGGACTGTGGCATCCCAGGATCTCAATTTTGATCATCTGAAAAATTAAGACAGTGTGTAAGAGGACTGGCCCAGAGAGCAAATGGGATCATCAACTTGACAAATAGGGGCACCCTTTAAAAGAATTATTTAGTTTCAGGTATACAGTGAAGAGGTTCAGATACATGTACATATATATGTACATAACATTGTTTTATATATATATATATATATATATATATATATATGTATGTATGTATGTATATATACATATATATGGAGAAGGAAAAGGCACCCCACTCCAGTATTCTTGCCTGGAGAATCTCATGGACAGGAAAGTCTCACAGGCTACAGTACATGGGGTCACAAGAGTCGGACATGACTTAGTGACAAAACCATCATCATACATACATATAAATGTTGTTGTTACATATATGTGTATGTTGGTGTTGTTTAGTCACTCAGTGGTGTCCAACTCTTTTACAGTCCCATGGACTGTAACCTGTCAGCTTCCTCTGTCCTTGAGATTTCCTAGGCAAGAATACTAGAACAGGTTGTCATTTCCTTTTCCAGGGATCTTCCCCAAAAAAGTATTGACCACATATCTCCTGCATTGGCGGGTGGATTCTTTACCACTAAGTCACCAGGGAAGTCGATATATACAAAATATTGAGTATAGTTTCTTATGCTGTACAGTAGATTCTTGTTGGTTATCTATATAACTATACATCTTGTTAGTTATATATCAGTTCGGTTCAGTCCAGTCGCTCAGTAGTGTCCGACTCTTTGCGACCCCATGAATTGCAGCACGCCAGGCCTCTCTGTCCATCACCAACTCCTGGANTTCTGGAACTCTCTTGCTTTATCAATGATCCAACAGACGTTGGCAATTTGATCTCTGGTTCCTCTAGAAGTTCATGGTTCACATACTGCTGAAGCCTGGCTTGGAGAATTCTGAGCATTACTTTACTAGCGTGTGGGATGAGTGCAATTGTGTGGTAGTTTGGGCATTCTTTGGGATTGGAATGAAAACTGACTTTTCCCAGTCCTGTGGCCACTGCTGAGTTTTCCAAATTTGCTAGCATATGGAGGACAGCATTTTCACAGCATCATCTTTTAATATTTGAAATGGCTCAACTGAAATTCCATCACCTCCACTAGCTTTGTTCATAGTGATGCTTCCTAAGGCCCACTTGACTTCGCATTCCAGGATGTCTGGCTATAGATGAGTGATCACACCATCATGGTCATCTGGCTCATGAAGATGTTTTTTGTATAGTTCTTCTGTGTATTCTTGCCAACTCTTCTTCATGTCTTCTGCTTCTGTTAGGTTCATATCATTTCTGTCCTTTATTGTGTCCATCTTTGCATGNTATAGATGAGTGATCACACCATCATGGTCATCTGGCTCATGAAGATGTTTTTTGTATAGTTCTTCTGTGTATTCTTGCCAACTCTTCTTCATGTCTTCTGCTTCTGTTAGGTTCATATCATTTCTGTCCTTTATTGTGTCCATCTTGGCATGAAATATTCTGTTGGTGTCTCTAATTTTCTTGAAGAGATCTCTAGTCTTTCCCATTCTGTTGTCTTCCTCTATTTCTTTGGACTAAACACCGAGGAAGGCTTTCTTATCTCTCCTTGCTATTCTTTGGAACTTTGTATTCAAATGGGTATATCTTTCCTTNCACAGTCAAAGGCTTTGGCATAGTCAATAAAGCAGAAATAGATGTTTTTCTGGAACTCCCTTGCTTTTTTTTATGATCCAACAGATGTTGGAATTTGATCTCTGGTTGTTCTGCCTTTTCTAAATCCAGCTTGAACATCTGGAATTTCATGGTTCACATACTGCTGAAGCCTTGCTTGGAAAATTTTGAGCATTATTTTGCTAGTGTCTGAGAAGAGTACAATTGTATGGTAGTTTGAGCATTCTTTGGCATTGCTTTTCTTTGAGATTAGAATGAAAATTGACCTTTTCCAGTCCTGTGGCTACTGCTGAGTTTTCCAAATTTGATGGTATATTGAGTGCAGCACTTTCACAGCATCATGAAATAGCTCAACTGGAACCCCATCACCTCCACTAGCTTTGCTCATTAGTGATGCTTCCTAAAGCCCACTTGACTGTACATTTCAGAATGTCTGGTTCTAGGTGAGTGATCACACCATCATGATTATCTGGGTCATGAAGATCATTTTTGTGCAGTTCTGTGTATTCTTGTCACCTCTTCCTAATATCTTATGCTTCTGTTAGGTCCCTACCATTTCTGTCCTGTATTGAGCCCATCTTTGCATGAAATGTTCGCTTGGTATCTTTAATTTTCTTGAAGAGATCTCTAGTCTTTCCCATTCTACTGTTTTCCTCTATTTCTTTGTACTGATCAGTAAGGGAGGCTTTCTTATATCTTCTTGCTATTCTTTGGAAATCTGCATTCTAATGGGTGTATTTTTTCTTTTCTTCTTTGCCTTTCACTTCTCTTCTTTTCACAGCAGTATTTCTAAGGCTTCTTCAGACAATGATTTTGCCTTATTGCATTTCTTTTTCCTGGGGATGATCTTGATCCCTGTCTCCTGTACAGTGTCACAAACCTCTGTCCATAGTTCTTCGGGCAATCTATCAGATCTAATCCCTTGAATCTATTTGTCTTCCACTGTATAATCATAAGGGGTTTGATTTAGGTCATCACATCTGAATGGTCTAGTGGTTTTCCCTACTTTTTCAATTTCAGTCTGAATTTAACAATAAGGAGTTCATGATCTGAGTCAGTCTTGTTTTTGTTGACTGTCTAGAGGTTCTCCATCTTTGGATGCAAGGAATATAATCAATCTGATTTCTGTGTTGACCATCTGGTGATGTCCATGTGTAGAGTTTTCTCTTGTGTCGTTGGAAGAGGGTGCTTGCTATGACCAGTGCATTCTCTTGGCAAAACTCTATTAGCCTTTGCCCTGCTTNTGATCTGAGCCACAGTCAGATCCTGGTCTTGTTTTTGATGAGTGTATAGAGCTTCTCCATCTTTGGCTGCAAAGAATATAATCAGTCTGATTTCGGTGTTGACCATCTGGTGATGTCCATCTGCAGTCTTCTCTTGTGTTGTTGGAAGAGGGTGTTTGCTATGACCAGTGCATTTTCTTGGCAAAACTCTATTAGTCTTTGCCATGCTTCATTCTGCATTCCAAGGCCAAATTTGCCTGTTACTCCATGTGTTTCTTGAGTTCCTACTTTTGCATTACAGTCCTCTATAATGAAAAGGACATCTTTTTGGGGTGTTAGTTGTAAAAGGTCTTGTAGGTCTTCATAGAATCATACAACTTCAGCTTCTTCAGCCTTACTGGTTGGGGATAGGCTTGGATAACTGTGATACTGAATGGTTTGCCTTGGAAATGAACAGAGATCATTCTGTCGTTTTTGAGATTGCATCCAAGTACTGCATTTCAGACTCTTTTGTTGACCATGGTGGCTACTCCATTTCTTCTGAGGGATTCCTGCCCGCAGTAGTAGATATAATGGTCATTTGAGTTAAATTCACCCATTCCAGTCCCTTTTAGTTTGCTGATTCCTAGAATGTCGCCATTCACTCTTGCCATCTCCTATTTGACCACTTCCAATTTGCCTTGATTCATGGACCTGACAGCATCGGACCTTACTTCTATCACCAGTCACTTCCACAGCTGGGTATTGTTTTTGCTTTGGCTCCATCCCTTCATCCTTTCTAGGGTTATTTCTCCTCTGATCTCCAGTAGCATGTTGGACACCTACCGACCCCGGGAGTTCCTCTTTCAGTATCCTATCATCTTGCCTTTTCATACTGTTCATGGGGTTCACAAGGCAAGAATAGTGAGTTATATATAGTAGTGCATACATGTTAATCTCAAGCTCCTAATATCCCCCCCTCCATTTCCCCCTTGGTAACCATAAGTTTGTTTTCTATGTCTGTGGGTCTATTTCTGTTTTATAGATAATTTCATTTGTATCTTTCTTAGATTTCACATATAAGCGATATCATACAACGTTTGTCTTTCTCTTACTTAGCTTGGTGTGATAATCTCTAGGAGGTGGTCCCAAGATGGCGGAAGAATAGCAAGGGAGCACCACTTTCTCCGCCACAAATGCATCCGAAGATTATCTACACGTGGAGCAACTGCCACAAAACAACTTCTGAACGCTGGCGGAGGGCTGCAGATACCCAGAAAGGCAACCCAATCTCTTCAAAATGAGGTAGGACAAAAGATAAAGACAAAAAGAGAGACAAAGAATTCAGGGAAGGAGATCTCTCTTGGGGAGGGAGTAGTGAAGACAGAGATGTTTCCTCACAATAGGAAACCATCTCATAGGTTGGAGCAGTGGGGAGTTTTGGAATCTCAGAGGGCAGCATAAACAAACAAAAAATCACCATAGAATTCGCACCGAATGGCAATCACCAGTGGAGTAGTAGTTCACACGCTCGCATCCGCATCCGCCTGCAGTGAGCGCGTGCTGGGTGCGGAGGCGCGGGTTTCGTCATTGGTCCTTAGGGTGAGGACCAGAGTTGAATATCCTGAGGACACTCTGAGGGCAGGAACATAACATAGTAACAAACCGTGCGAACGCCAGAGAGACAAAGTTTATCTCTAGGTCCATCCATTTTTGCTGCAAATGGCAGACTTTCATTATTTTCTATGGCTGAGTAATACTCTGTTGTGTATTTGTATCACATATTTTTTATCCACTCATCTGCTGAGGGACATTCATTTGCTTCCATGTTTTGACTATTGTAAATAGTGCTGCTGTGAACCTTGGAGTGCCTGTATCTTTTTGAATTATAATTTTCTCCAGATGTATGCCCAGGGGTGGGATTGCAGGATCATTTGGTAACTCTATTTTTAGTTTTTTGAGGAACCTGCATACTGTTCTCCATAGTGGCTGTACCAATTTACAGTCCCACTAGCAGTATAGGAGAGTTCTCTTTTCCCCACACCCTCAAGGAGAGTCATTTTAAAACTCAGTGGATGAGAGGCACAAGCGTGGTCACTTGTGTGCTATCTGAGCTGAGATGAACACGGCTGGACTTGGCGGGTCACATTATTCACGTGATTACAGTCACCCGAGTCAGGATATGTGGTCTCTTTTCACTCAATGCTGGGGTCTTTGGCAGACACCCTACGTTCAAGTTTCTCAGGATTGGGAACACGTGTACACCCATGGCGGATTCATGTTGATGTATGGCAAAACCAATACAATATTGTAAAGTTAAAAAAAAAAATTAAAAAAATAAAATAAGTCAAAAAAAAAGTTTCTATAGCCTTTGAAAGGCACATATATTTGTGAGGAAACTTTCTTTTGAAAGCTCAAACTAGTTTAAGTCCAAAATAAGTGGGAGGGAGGTTTCTGGCCTCACCAGCAAAGTCCATTATGTCGGCTAGTTTTTATGCAAGACTGGATCCAGGGTTTTAGATAAAACACTGTCAGATCTTTCTCCTTCTCTTTTTTCCTTCCTTCTTCTTCATTCCTCCCCCGCCCCCAGCCCCCCGATTCTTTCAGTTTTACACAGTCTCTTTCCAATTGGCTATGAAGTAGATATGTGTAGCTTCAGAATCACGCAGTCCATAGTATCTAAGATCTTGGAGTGAAGGAAAGAATATCCCTTTTCCAGCATCCATGGGGGCTCTGATGGGTCACCAGCCCACTTTCAGAACAATCACCATGTTTGGTGAGATGAGGTTTACTGACTGGAGAGCTGAGGTTGAAAGGAAAAAGTTAAAAATTATTAGCAATTCTTTGTTCTGATTTAAGAGGCGAGCCATGACTCATGGAAAAAGGACCTGTTCCCTATCAGATGACTTATAGCCTAGTTGCCTGGTCCTCACAAGAGACCCCCCGGGTAATTGTTTTCTCCTGTTAAAGATTACCTAGAGCATTATTCCTTCAGGAATTGGCTAACCGCCGCAAGGAGGTTAATCAACCTCCTCAGACTTGATGTAATTCCAGACCTGTCTCTGTAAAGGTCAAGCTATGTCCGCCAATCGGTTTGTTCAGAGTGTCTTCGCCCCTCCTATACCTGCTTGCAGCTTTAGTGTATAAAAACTGTTTTGTAACTGAAGTCGGGGTTCGTTCGCTCCTTCCGAGGAAGTTCGAACCCCGGCGTGCCGGTTCAATAAACCCTCTTGCTTTTTGCATCGAATTCGAGTCTTGGTGATCTGTGAGGCGACGTTTCCCGAGAATAGGCCTTTCTGGGGCCTAACAAGGTCAAGAAAGGCAGGGCCCCAGTTTTCACGAGTCTGGGAGTCAGCGAGAAGTCATCCTCAAGAGTATGGGGCAAGGAACTTGCCAATATTGGGCTGAAATCTGCCTTTGTTTCCTCTAAGCATTCGTTACCCAAAGTATGGTCTGTGGGCCACCAGCATCACCAGGGAGCCTGAAGATTTCTGAGATCCAACTGAGACGCACTGAATCAGGAATCCCATTTTAATAGTCTTTCATGTGCTTTTGTGTGTGCTCAATTTTGAAAATCATTTTCCATTTGGCGAGTCTCTTACACATTCTCTAGATCAACTTTCTTCCTTCAGTCATTTTGTGAAATGTGGTCAGAGCCTGGGGAAAGCATCACTCATACATCCTTTGGTCCCTGATGATCGAGTCAGCAAAGTCCCAGGAGCCCCTCGTGCCGAAGCTATCTTCCATCCGAGAAGCATCCCTTACTAAATATTTTATCTTTTCGTCTTGATGGCTGAGAAAGAGCAGGGTGTTTTAGTATTCTTGTCTGGTAACAGATATCACTTAGAAATCCATTTTATAATCATTTAAACTGGTTTGCTTTGGGTCTATTTACATAATTCCGTGAGACGCATGGAAAGAGAGGCAGTGTGTTATTTTTCTGCAGCCAAAGACATGGAAAAAGCACTTTCTAAGGTAATTGCCACTTCAGTGCTCCCCACACAGTTAGAGGGCACTGTGAAGAAGTATGCCTTCTGGGTCCAGGGCCACCAAAGTGCGGAAAGAATGTACTTTCTCCCTGGGAAGGGGAAGCAACACTCTTAGTATGAAGCCTCTTTTACTTATCGGTGTAATCTGCATAAAGTTAAGGAGCTGTGGCTTCCAGAGTGTGGGTGTGGGGGTGGGGGCATCTCATCTCAGAACAAACAAGGCACTTTCAAGACCTTTGAGGTGTAGTGCACTGGGAGAGGAGGACACTTGACCTCCTGCCTGCAGGACTGGAAATGCAAGTCACTCCTGCAGAGGATTACATCAGAGTTTAATCTTTCAGTGGACGCCAACAGGGACTTTTTTTTTTTTTNTCCAAAGATATTCCAGGGTTGATCTTCAGAATGGACAGGTTGGATCTCCTTGCAGTCCAAGGGACTCTCAAGAGTCTTCTCCAACACCACAGTTCAAAAGCATCAATTCTTCGGTGCTCAGCCTTCTTCAAAGTCCAACTCTCACATCCATACATGACTACTGGAAAAAAGATAGCCTTGACTATACGGACCTTAGTTGGCAAAGTAATGTCTCTGCTTTTAAATATGCTATCTAGTTTGCTCATAACCTTTCTTCCAAGGAGTAAGCATCTTTTAATTTCATGGCTGCAATCACAACTGCAGTGATTTTGGAGCCCCTCCCCACCCAAATAAAGTCTGACACTATTTCCACTGTTTCCCCATCTAGTTCCCATGAAGTGATGGGACCGAATGCCATGATCTTTGTTTTCTGGATGATGAGCTTTAAGCCAACTTTTTCCACTCTCCTCTTTTACTTTCATCAAGAGGCTTTTTAGTTCCTCTTCACTTTCTTCCATAAGGGTGATGTCATCTGCATATCTGAGGTGATTGATATTTCTCCCGGCAATCTTGATTCCAGCTTGTGTTTCTTCCAGTCCAGCGTTTCTCATGATGTACTCTGCATATAAGTTAAATAACTCTGCATATAAGTTAAATATACAGCCTTGATGTACTCCTTTTCCTATTTAGAACCAGTCTGTTACAGAAAACTAAATGCAAAAAAAAAAAGGGTGTCAGTGTTTATCATGCCACAATATTTATAGCTGACATTTATATTTATCATTATGTACTCCAATGTATAGTCTCTGAAGCATAGTAAGAACTCAATAAATATTTTTGGGCACATGAACTAATGAATATAACTTCTAATATCATCCTTAGTTCCCCTGACCAATAATAATAATAATAACATTGCATATAGCTCATAGGCATTCACCTAGACAGCAATTTGACATTTCTTCAGAAATCAAATTTCTGCCATCTGAGCCATCTGGAATGGAATCAAAAACCCTATATACTGCTTGTGAGAATGTACACAAGCATTCAAAAATGGGTAACTCTGATATAAATATCAAATAGCATACTGTTTAAAAGGTGAAAAGATGCAAAACAGTACTTATTAACATTAGTGAATGTGGGTAAACAGAAAAGCAAGTTTCAATAAAGCAATATATCCATTTCCACTACAATTTTATATCACATTTTATACCTTGATAAATATAGATTTTTCATTAAGAAGACCATGATGAACAGGGAATCCTGGAGAAGAAACATGACTGGTCATCCTTAAAGTATATATGGCTTATTTAGTGAGCCAGGCATAGTGAGGGCTCGTCAATGAAGAAAGAAAATAGTTGATTAAACATTCTTTGATGAGTGAGAGAGAAGCACATTACAAAAATACAGCACTGCAAAAAATTCAGCTATCCTATTCAGTCCTGTTATTTTAGGAAACTTTATTTTAAGCATTTATAGAAGTTTCTTCCTTAGTTGAATGATTTCTGAGGTAAACATACATATATATATATACACACATATATATGTATATATGAACACACATACATATATATTAGAATAACTAACTTCAGTAACTTGAGTTATTTCTTAAACTATTATCCAAAAGTACTTCTTGATATCAAATCCAAAATTTTCCCAAGCAATAAGCTGATAAATTATCCATGCAAATATTTAAATATTTAACAACCTATTGTTCAACATTTTTTTTTCATGGTCTCTACTCAATGTCTACAAAGTTTTCTGGGGNTATTTCTTAAACTATTATCCAAAAGTACTTCTTGATATCAAATCCAAAATTTTCCCAAGCAATAAGCTGATAAATTATCCATGCAAATATTTAAATATTTAACAACCTATTGTTCAACATTTTTTTTTCATGGTCTCTACTCAATGTCTACAAAGTTTTCTGGGGCACAGTTTTTCTGCATTGTCTGTGTCAATAAGAATTTCTGAACCTCTTACAAACAGTATCAGAATACTATTATTATTACTCTATTATTAGTGTGCTGAATATAGAAACAAGTCAATCAAACATTAATTATTAATTTCCATTTAAAGTATGAATGAAATATACTACTTTATATCCTTGGCTCAAACAACAGAAAATTTGGATAAGATATTAGAAACATTGTTCAGATAGCAAACAACTGACAGTGCAGGATGGTGGTACTTCAGTGAAGAGAAATAGAAGAAGTGACCCTCTGGTTGCCCTGTCTTTGTTCCTAGAGGCAACTTCAGGACTGTAGTGTAGGAAGAGAAAAACTACAAAGAATATGGTATTCACTGACAGATCAAAGTTGATGGAGGCTACAAGTGGCTATAATCTTTTGCACAATAATGGAGACAGGTTGTTGAATAGAGGGAAACATAACGAGATTTGAAGAGGACTCCTTCAATTCTCAAGCTGAGTACTAATGAAAGTATTTGTTAAAGGAAAACACACAATGTTCAGGAAAGACCTACCAGAAAAGAGGAAACTGAATATGGCTGGGATTATTAATTCATATTACTACTAGTCAAAATGGAAAAATCTTCAAAAATAAGGTATCTAATAGAGCTCTCCAAAAATATCATCTCAGTAATCGAGCTCAATTAGCCCTAGATTAAAGACTACTCTGCACTGACCTAACAAAGCTTAAACACAAACCCCAAAAGCATTAAACAAGTGCAAGTAGCTTAACTATATTGCAAAACTATGTTAAATGCAATTTAAATAAATATGATCTATAGCAAGAATCCAAAAAGATTCTTACTGTCCAGTATCAAAATTTCCAGTCATATTAAGAAAAAGAAAGGGGTTTCCAGGTGGTTCAGTGGGTAAAGAATCTACCTGCAATACAGGAGGTACAGGAGACACGGGTTTGCTCCTGGGTCAGGAAGATTCCTTGGGGGAGGTTACAGCAACCCACTCTAGTATTCTTGCCTGGACAATCTCTGGACAGAGGAGCCTGTCAGGCTATAGTCCATGGGGTCTCAAAGAGTTGGATAGGAGTGAAGTAAGTGACTGAGCACACACACAGGAAAAGGAAACTGGGAAATGTGACCCATAACTAGGGTAAAATTTGATCAATACAAGCAGATTCAAAATTACATAAGTGAAGTAACTTTTTAAATTGTAACTTCTAATTAAAATTTTATTGCTCAAACAGAGATCCAGAAAGATAATTTTTGTTATATGATAATGAGAAAAGAAGGGAAAATACAAACCTGGTACGAGGGATGAGTGATTTAAAAAAAAGACACAAGTCGAAAATCTATTAAAAAAANGGGTGCCACTCACTCCACCCTCCATAAGCCTCTCCCGGCCTGCCCCCCATCCTGCTGAGGTCTCCCTCCCCAGAAGCCCCTGCAACCCTGAACACACAGGCCTAAGTGTAGAGTTGGGCAGGCTGCTCACCAACTCTCAGGTAACCCCCAAGAGTGTCAGGGACAGTGTGGGGGACTCTGGGGGATGGGAGGAGCAGCGCCAGTCCAGGCCTCCAGGCCAGGGTGTGGGGATGAGGACCTTAAAGCTGAGGGTGCCCTCCTCCAGGCCTCGTCAGCACCGAGAGGGCACCCCGCTTCTCTCCTGACTCTGTGGCTCCTCAAATCTTGCCCAGCCGCAGAAATGTGGACACCTGGGCAGTGGGCCGGCAGTAGGGTAGGCCAGGAGCTGGGGTGGCTGAGGTGAAGTATAGGAAGACCTGGTTTCGATCCTTGGGTTGGGAAGATCCCCTAGAGAAGGGAACAGCTACCTACTCCAGTACTCTGGCCTGGAGAATTCCATGGACTGTATAGTCCATGGGGTCACAAAGAGTTGGACATGACTAAGTGACTTTCACTTTCTTGGTTTTGGGTCGGATGGGGTCCAGGTAATAAACGTGATGGGTTGGGGGGGGCAGGAGGGAGGCTGGGGCTCTGCTGGGCCAGTCAGCCAGCCAGACCGGGGCCCCATCTAGGACACCAGCGTCCCTCAGACAATCCAGGAGGAAGTCAAGGGCGAGGAAAGGAGGACTAAGTCAGGGAGCAAAAGGCAAGAAGAGCCCAGAGACTGAGTCCCCACTCCCCACACACAGCCATGTTGCCCAGGGTTGGGGCGGAGGTGCATGGCACACAGCCAAGGCAGGGCTCAGGGCAGACCCCCCTGGGTCTGTAACAAGAGGGAGCCAGGCCCCCTTCTGCAGAGATAGGGGCCTGCCTGCTGCCGAGGGGTGGGCAGGAGAGTCAGAGGGAGCCAAAGTGCCCCCGGAAGTACCAGGGGTGGGAGAGGCAGAATTCAGTGGAGGAAAAGAAGTCAGAAGAGAACAAAACAAGCCCTAGAGAACCAGGTAGAAAACGGATCCATTGGGTAATTTTAAACAGAAGTCCAATTTTCCCTTTTCTCATTGGAGGAACAGAATGGGGGTGGTGGTTAACCCTTCACAGAAAGTCTCCCCAGTGTCTGTCTGCTCAGAGGATGCTCCACACTGAAATCAAACCCACCCTTCCCCCAGGTGGCCGAGCTCCTCCGTCCTCCTGTTCTCTGTGGGCGAGGGAGATGAGGGGTGGTGGAGTAACAGGCCGGGGGTCTCCTCTGTGACCCTGGGCATCCACACTTGGCCCCCAACCCTAAGCCTGGGACACTACAGGACCTTGGGCCTTTTTGCCCACATCCACCTTGCCATCCCCAGCAGACGCTGACAGATCGGGGTTGGGAGCGCAGGGTCACCCAAGCCTCACCCCAAACCACCGGGGGCCTCTCGTGGCTACTGTCACCCTGGGTCAGAGACAGCACTCCCTTTATCCTTAAATCGCCCCAAAGTTTGTTTCCAAAATCAAGGTTGGTTTTTCCTGTGAAAGTCGCCTTGGGATACAAGCACTTTAAAGGGTTTTTTCCCAGGAATTCGCTATGGACCCAGGGCCTGGCTGCTTCGGAACGGATGCACAAAACCTACCAGCTGCTCCAGTACAATCATGTACTGGGCTTCCGTGTGGGGTGTGTGCGCACGTACCTGTGTGTACACGTGTGCCTGTGTATATGCACACACAGGCACACGTGTGTGCACAATAAAATAAGGTAGTTTCAGAAGTTCTCAACATTCCTTTGGGTTCCTTTGGGCCTTTCTCTTCCCTTTGCTAAAGGTCCTGACCACTGTCCTCATTAAAGAAGGACATCTTGCATTTGGTTCAAACAGCTGCCCCGATGAGACCCCGAAGGCCTGGCGTCCCGGCCAGGTTGCCAGAATCCCCGGGGTCAGGGAGGGACACCATGCAGGTTGTGGACAATGAGGTCTCAGACCACTGAGGCACCAGACCACTGTTCCCTGCCCAGCCCACTTNGCATTTGGTTCAAACAGCTGCCCCGATGAGACCCCGAAGGCCTGGCGTCCCGGCCAGGTTGCCAGAATCCCCGGGGTCAGGGAGGGACACCATGCAGGTTGTGGACAATGAGGTCTCAGACCACTGAGGCACCAGACCACTGTTCCCTGCCCAGCCCACTTCTTCCTGCCCTGTCACCCGGCTCCCAGGGACCAGCCAGAGCCACTCTTTACCAGGAGCCCACCAGGCACGTGGCCCCATGCTGAGTGCTTCCATAGGACACAGTCGGGCATCACCCCCACATGACAGACAAGGAAACCGCAACTCGCCCCAGGCCCCTCAGGAGGCACTCGATCCGGGCAGACTAGGAAAGATGGGCAGAAAACACAGGTCGCTGGCCTTTCCCCAGAGGCGGCCGGGTGATGCTAAAAGGGGCAGGACTGCTGAGGAACAGAGCAGCAAGACCAGAACACCCGGCTGGAGTGGGGGGTACGCAGAGGGAGACAGGCAGAGTCGCCTTTCGGGCCCAGGAAGAGGGGGTCTAGCCTCAGCCCGAAATAGCCAGGCCCACCAGGTCAGGAGGAGGGCCCCAGAGTGGAAAGACCAGGCCCCTGGATGGGCGCCCAGGCTGCGGCTACCTCCTGCCGGAATGTTGATCGCCTTGACCTCCACACCCTGGGCCTCCCCAACTCCACCAGTAGAGAGCTGGACCATCTCCTCGAGATTTCTGTTTGCCTCTCAGCTATCTGCAGATACCTGCCCGGGGGCTGTGAGGGGCTCCCCTTCTCCCGCAGGTCCCCACCCACCCTGAAGTTAGCCTTGACCCTGAGTCCTGTGAGGTCTGGCCAGGCCAGGCCGCCAGCCAGCTCAGGGACCAGAAACCACAGAGCCGGCGCCCCCCTCCCATGGGGCAGAGCTGATGGAAGGCGGCAGAGGAGAGCCTGACAAAGGAGAGGTGCAAGGCCCCCGCCTCCAGGGCACTGGGGTAGATGCTGCAGGAGAGACTGGCGGGTGGGATACTCTTCCCGGGAAGGGAGCCTGAGGCCTGCAGTGCAGATCCCAGCGCTNGGGGGTCCGGGGGCCTGCTTCCCCTGGGGGTGGCCTGTGTCAGCCCAGCAGAGACAGACTCTGTCCAACTCTGCGACTCCAGGCCAGAATACTGGAGTGGGTAGCCGTTCCCTTCTCCAGGGAATCTTCCCAACCCAGGGATTGAACCCAGGTCTCTTGCATTACAGGCGAATTCTTCACCAGCTGAGCCACCAGGGAAGACCAAGAATACTGGAGTGAGTAGCTGATCCCTTCTCTAGGGGATATTCCCAACCCAGGAATCGAACTGGGGTCTCCTGCACTGCAGGCAAATTCTTTACCAGATAAGGTGATACAGTTCCTTTCCCTTATCTGTGTTCACAAATCAGCTGTTGGCATGATGGCCAGACCACCATGGAGTCCCAAACATCACTCCAGGCCCCCCTGCACAACCACTCAACACGCCGGCTCTCACTAGATTCTCACAACCCTTCTTTGAGCTGTGGGGGTTATTCCCATTCTACAGATTAGGTATCGGAGACCACCTGCCAGTGCATCCCAGGCAGCTAGCAAGTCAAGGCTGGGCCTTGAACTTGGGTCTGAGGTGGAAGGTCACTATACCCACTGGAATTGGGCTGGGTGTGTGTCCTGGCGAGGAGACTAGAAGGGTGAAGGGGAAACACACACATGGCTGCTCCAGAAACGGGTGCAGCCCCTCAGACTCTAAAGGGGAAAACCTAGGCCAGGGCGGAGTAAGGAGCGATTTGCGTGGGAGCACAGGACAACAAGGCTAGGCCTCCTGGGCCCCCTGCCCCTCCAAACCATCACTTAGATCTGTAGGAGTATTCAGAGAGCACCCCAGAGTCAGCCTTTGGTCCCGCAGGAGATGGCTGCCTCCTTCAGGGTCCTAATTAAAGTTGAAAGAGCTCTATCCTGTTGCCCTGGGAGCCATGGGCCTGGCAGCTCTCTGCTGCCATTGCTGCTGCTGCTGCTAAGTCGCTTCAGTCGTGTCTGACTCTGTGCGACCCCATAGACAGCAGCCCACCAGGCTCCCCCGTCCCTGGGATTCTCCAGGCAAGAACACTGGAGTGGGATGGCATTTCCTTCTCCAATGCATGAAAGTGAAAAGTGAAAAGGAAGTTGCTCAGTCGCATCGGATTCTTCGTGACCCCATGGACTGCAGCCTACCAGGCTCCTCCATCATGGGATTTTCCAGGCAAGAGTACTAGAGTGGGGTGCCATTGCCTTCTCCGCTGCTGCCATTAGGGTACTCAATTAGGAACCACTCTCAGGAAATGAGAGAAACAGCCTCTCTTCCTGCTCCCTAGGGTGCGAGTCCTTGGACCAACCCCTGTCTATCCCCATGCCCTGCCCAGGGGCACCAGAGTCCACAGTGCCAGCCTCTCCTGCCACCTGGATGGCTGCATGGCTACTGGAGTCAGGACCTCTCAGAAGGTGGAGTGTGGAGCATCCTGAGAGAGGCCGGTAGTCCACCGTGGACGTTGAGACACTGGGTGACAGTGACCCAAACCCAGAGTCAGCGCCACTGGCACGCCTCCCCCATGCCGTGACACCACACCTCACTGCTGGAAAGAGCCCCTCTCGGCCATGCCTCTGCCAGCTCAGGCAGGTGACGCTCACGGCAAGGCCACTGCTGGGGCTGAACCCAGGCCATGCACAAGTAGCTTGCGTTTCTAGCGAGCTGGCTGCAATCCCCGCCCGCTCGTTCCACTCGGGAAAGAACTGAACTGCCAGCGGTGCTGATGATGCCACCGCATGGATGGCCTTGAACCCACTCGTCGCTTTTTCATTATTATTTTTATTTTGGCCCACGTCGTCAGTACTTGGCATTCCGGTCAATCACCTGCCATGCCTCCTCTATAGGGTGGAATCTCAGCACCCCCTCGACCACCACCTCCCATCACGGCCCTGGAGGCAGCCCCTGACAGCACACCAGTTCCTCCCAGCCTCTGGGCAGTCCCTTGAGGGAGGGACCTCATTCTACAGACAGGACAGTTGAGTTCAGCAAGGCGCCAAGGTGCTGATTCCAAGTGCGCCCTGCACTGCAGGCAGGAAGGCAGGTGGTCCCTGGGACAACCTGGCCCTGCACCTCCAGCTTCCCCTCCTCCCTTCCCTTCCTCCTGGCAGCATCTACAGCTCTTCTCCTCAAAGCCAAGTATCCACCTGGGCCAGAGATTGTCCTCGAAGTGTGTGGCATCCATCACTGCCTGATTAGATCCAGCTCTGGACTCCGTGAGAGCAATCACAGCCACCCTCGAGAACATTAAAAGTGTGTCCCCCAATAACCACAGTCACCCACAGGGCACTAACCAGGCACGAGGCACTGCTCTCAGCCCTGCCTATGCTTCTAACGGCCTGGTTCCCTACCTGGCTACACAGTGGAATAGCCCAGAAGCTTTAGGAAAACACTGATGCTTGGGTTCCCCCCCGAGACATTCTGATTTCACTGGCTTAAAGGATAGCCTGTCCAGATTTTTAAAGTTCCCCAGGTAAGACCAATGTGCAGCCAGGGTTAGAACCACAGTCTGAACCGTCTGCAGCTATGGGAGGTGGGCCAGGGTCTCTGCACCCAAGATTTGTAAGGAGGACCCAGGTTGGCAGAGGAAAGGCTCAGAGGAGTGGCTGTTGACTCAAACTAGAGTCAGAGGACAACATCAAGCCGCTGACCTTACAGGAAATGGTGCCAGCAGATTTATAGCTGTATCTGGTTTGTTGTTGTTTGTTTTTTGTGGGTCTTATGTCTTTCCTTTCTGCCAGCCAGAAATTCTCATCAGGTCAGTGTGCTTGTTGTTGTCAAATGTGCCCTTGTTATTGTTGTTTAGTTGCTAAGTCGTGTCTCATCCTTTCGTGACCCCATGGACTGCAGCCTGCCAGGCTCCTCTCTCCATGGGATTTTCCAGGCAAGAATGCTGGAGTGGGTTGCCATCTCCTTCTCCACGGGATCTTTCCGACCCAGGGATCAAACCCATGTCTCCTGCATTGGCAGGTGAATTCTTTGCCACTGAGCCACCAGGGAAGCCCCCACATGTCCCCTACTCTCTACTGATTTGCTTATTCTGATTTGGTTGTGAGCTAGGAAAACAGAAAGACCAGGCTTGTTAGAACTGTATGCAAAGCCTGGGTCAATAGGCCTGGAATGAGAGAAGGAACTGTTGTCCTCCAGGTTCGGTGAATAACCTTCAGAGTACTGACATCGTAGCAGCCCTCTGGCTGCGTGCAGACGCTCTGGGTGTGTGCCAGAGAACTGAGGTCACTCGACAAGAGGTCCTCAAGATAAGGGAAGTGTTCCTGCATTTTCTTCTTTTATAAAATACACACAAAGCTACAGAGACTGCCTCAAGATGGACCAGACATAGCTTTGAAATGCATCTTTGACTCCTTCAAAATGGCATCTACTTGGCAGTTACCCACGTTTCCTCTCCTTGTTTTGTTCCAAAATCGCTATAAAGACAATGAAAAAAATGAAAATTCACACTAATGCCAAGAACTAAACTGACAGATGACCCAACACTGGAATCTGGGAGCAATCTCTATTAATTAAAGACAGATGGTGGTAGAACAAGGAAAACCTGTCCAGGTTTTACCTCAAGACACAGCTCTTTGTCTGATGAACAGAAAAATCCTGGAAAATAGGGGAGATGACAGGGAGACAACAACCAGAAAACAAATGGGCAGGAAGTGGGGGGGGGTGCCACAGAGGCACCCCTGTCCAGAGAGAGCTTAAGGAAGAGGAGGGACAGATAGGAATGACAGTGTTTGCAGTGGGGACATGAACTCGTGTTTCTACCTAAATCACTGATGCAGGGAGTGAGAAAGTCTGGCAGTGGAGATGGAAGATCACCACCTCCACAGAGCAGAAGCAAATTGAGAGAAAAGGCCGGTAGGGACTAGAAACTGAAGGAAGAGCTGGAGGCATTCCCCTGCCATCCAGCTTGGGGCTGGAATGGGAATCCGGCTGTCACGCCAGGCCAGGGATCTGCAAAATTTTTTTGCAAAGTGCCAAACAGTAAATATTTTTGGCTTTGTGGGCCATACAGTCTCTGTCACAACTATGCGAACTGTCGCCATAGCTCAAAAACAGCCATAGGCGACGTGTAATTGAATGGGTGTGTCAGACTTAAGATATGCTAAAAAACACAGCCTCTATGAAGTAGAAAGAAAAAAGATATGAGGGAAGGCAAGGTCAAGCTGAAAAGGCCACATGATGATATGAAAAGGGTGACACACGAGAAAAAGAAGAGCTAAAAAAATCCAAACCCAAAAAAGCCCAGGAGCACAGTGAAAATCGACTTTGGAAGCAATCAAGAAAAATAACAGTGTAGGAAATGGATTCAGAAACACGGAGTGAATTGTGGAGAGATTCTCACAAAAAGAATAAACACATGGAAACTGTGAAAGAGAAAATAATAGGGACAGAAGAGGGGAAGTGGACAGATGGCATAGGCCTGAGAGAAAACTGCAGCAGAAACCAAATAGAACAGAAATGAGAACCAGAGAGAGTGAACCAAAATGAGAACTCCTGAGGTTGAAGGCCAACCTACATATGAAGGAAAGGATGAACTTAATTTCTGGAAAAAAAGAGACAAACACATCCACATACATCTTTGCAAAACATACGAAATACCGGATAAAGAAAAAAATATATATACAGATTTAACATCAAGAAGAAGCTCCAGATGACCATGGAACAAAGTCTATAGGTTGAGAGGAGGGAAAACTTCGAGTCCCAAGACTTTTATACCTAGCTATATTGTCCTCTATGTGTGCAGGCCATAATAAACCAAAGACATTCTCTAGTATGCAATATTCCAACCATGTATCCTTTCTGTGAGGAATATCTGGGAATGTTTTTCAACCATGAAATGGATCAAAAATAAGAATTTAAGAGGGGAAAGTCACGGAATAAACACACTGGTGATATGCACAGAAACCAGCAAATAGAGAGGGTTCCAATATGGTTGCCTTCCAGTAAAGGCAAAGGTTAGAATAATTTTAAANTCTGGGAATGTTTTTCAACCATGAAATGGATCAAAAATAAGAATTTAAGAGGGGAAAGTCACGGAATAAACACACTGGTGATATGCACAGAAACCAGCAAATAGAGAGGGTTCCAATATGGTTGCCTTCCAGTAAAGGCAAAGGTTAGAATAATTTTAAAATGTTTGAGAGGGAGCATCAGACAATGTATCAGTTCAGTTCAGTTGCTCATTCATGTCCGACGCTTTGCAACAGGTATGTATAAACAACTATAAAATCTAGTCTGCAACTTTAGATCATATTAACAAAAACTAAGAATGAGGTGGGTAATACAACTCTTTGTCTTCAGTAAGTAGAACACCAAAGATGCTATTGCATGCTTGACCCTATCAGTTCAGCTCAGTTCAGTCGCTCAGTCGTGTCCGACTCTTTGTGACTCCATGAATCGCAGCACGCCAGGCCTCCTTGTCCATCACCAACTCCCAGAGTTCACTCAGACTCACGTTCATCGAATCAGTGATGCCATCCAGCCATCTCATCCTCTGTCGTCCCCTTCTCCTCCTGCCTCCAATCCCTCCCAGCATCAGTCTTTTCCAATGAGTCAACTCCTATTAGATCAAGCAGTGCTTTTGAAAACCCCCAAAATAACCACAAAACACTAAAGAGAAGAAATGGGTATAAGTAATAAAGACAGGAGAAAACACAAACTGAAAAATATAAAAGGCAACTGTGATAAATTCAGATCACAGAAGAGCCACTATGTAAAAGCAAAACAATGACTGTAAACAGATTCAACACTCTTACTGAAAAACTAATTTTGAAACATTAAATGATTGTTGAAGAGAGACTTGAACAAAATTAAAGCAATTCTTTAAAAGCTTACAACTTTTAAAGAAATGGTAAGTTTGTCACTAGGTAACAAAGAAGTTCAAACGTAATAGAAAGTTTTTGTTTTTTATTACGTCTTACTGAAATATGCAAAAACTGGAGAAATACAAAAAAGAACAGACAGAAATACATAACTAGTAAAAGAATGCTAAATTAATTCCAAGGAGGTGAAACTGCACAGGCCACATTTCCTGACCACAATGTAATAAATATTATTATTAAACAAAAAAGAATGAAAATAAATGTAGTGCTTTCAATTCTAGAAGTTAGAAAATAAGGAAAATAAAACCCAAAGAAGGCATGAGGAAATAATTAGTAACAGGAGTAGAAATTAATACAGTAGGATGCTGAAAAAGCTTCAAAGTTAAAAATATACCCAAGAATTGAATCTCAGTAAAGCTCCCAAACCAACAAATACATACACACACACACATACACAGACAAAACACTGTTATGTCTTATAATGAATAAAAGAGAAAATAGACTCATTAGGAAGTAATGAGAAAGGGGTATAACCACAACCTAAAGATTTTATAAATTACAAGGCTATCGTATACAGCTTTGGGCTGAAATCTTGACCATCTGAATGAAACGCATTCTTTGTTAGGGAAACATAAGGGACCAAAAAGTGAACTAAAAAAGGGATACCCAATCTGAATAGATAAAGAATCTTAAGAAATCTCTGGATCCAGATGGTTTCAGAGGCTGACTCCAAGCAAACATTTAAAGGAAGTTTCACGCTCTTTGGTTAGAAAACAGAAAAATAGGGAACGCTAATAAGATGAACCACATAAAAGTGCCTAAACATCGATCATTCCTCAACTTTAAAAGAAAAAGGCAGTTTCATATGGTTTGATCTTAAATAAGCACTGCCGTGAGCTTAGACACACAGAACCTGCAGACCATTGGTCGGCCTCACTGATTAATCAGGTCTGATATTTTATGCCCTGAAGGCCCCCATTCTCTCTGGACCCAGGGCCCCGCCCCCTGCTCTGCACGGGAAGGGGTGAGCAGGAAGCCCCACCCCCACCCCCGGGGGGATCCTGCGGGGCTAGAATTAAGGGTGTGCAGGGACTACTGGGAGATCTGCCGGGGCCCCTGCACCAGGGTTACCCTTCACCCCACCCTCCTCCCCAAGGAGAGAGGAGCTGCCAGGGAGGAGAGCTGGCACTGCTCATCTCCTCACCCGGACGTGCTCTGTCCCAGGGAGAGTGCAGAGACCCAGGGCCGCCATCTGTGGCTCGCAGCAGGCCCATCCTGGCTGGCTGGCATCCTGGCTCCTCCTGAGAGCAGCCAACCCTCCCTCTATTCCCCCCACCTGCTCCCCTGACCAACGAGCAGCCAAGAGCGGAGCAGGGAGCCCCCGCCGCCCCACGCGGGCCCCTCCCTCCTCTGCCGCCACCTTGGGTAGCTCACCCTCTGCCCTGCCTCCTGTGCCCAGGTGCCAAAAGTCCCGCTGGGCAGGGCTGCTCGCCGGATCGAGGCTCAGCTCTAAGCATATGGCAGGCGGCGCCCGGCGTCCGCCAGGGAGCCAGGGGCGCTGCAGCTGGTACCGCCCCTGGAGCAGGGCGGGGAGCTGGCCAGGTTCTCACTCCTGGCAGCGCCGGGTTCCTCTGCTTCTGGGCTGTCAGCTCGGAAAGGTGGGTGGTGGGAGCAAAGAGCGAGAGACATCCAGCCACTGGGGTCTATCCCAGGCAGAGGCTCCTGGAACCCCCAACCCCCACCCCACCTCCACCCCTGACCCTGCTGGCGATAGAGCTCAAGGGGGCGGGGCCACTCTGCCCGCCAACAGGTGACTGCCCAGAGTTTTGGCTCTGCCTGACCTGGATCCACAAAGCCACTTGGAACTCTGCAGGCCAGAGAGACCGGCTGTCTGTGTGTGTCACTTTCACACGCAGAGGGTATCTGTAGGTTTCATAATGACTGTGTCAAGGCTGGAGGAGGCGCTCCCCTCCAAGCCAGCCTTCGCCCTCTGGGTCCTAGGCTGCAGATGACTGACCCACTCTCCCCCTGGGGAGACCACCTTCTGAGCACCTCCAACTCAAGCACTTTGCCCCAGAGACGGCTGGAGTCCACAGGGAGCTCCCCAGCACCCTCGGTCTCTCCTGGCCCATACTGGTCTCGAATGCCCCCTCTATCACCTCCCAGCCCTGCCTGTCTCCACAGCATGACGTCCATTGAACTCTGGGGCACAAAGGCCAAGTCATCCCAAATGAGGCAATCCCAAGTAATGGACTGGCATGAGGTGCCTTGTAAAGCTTTGGGGAGAAAACCAAAAGTATTTGCAACATAGAGAGCAAAGTGTGGGTGTCTTTAATATATAAAGAACTCTTCTGAATCAATAAGAAAAGACAAGCACCCTCACTCTCCAAGGAGAGGAACAGGCAATTCACAAAAGAGGGGAGAAAGCAGACAAGGAGATGTTAATGATGCTCATCCTCAAATAATCAAAGAAACACATCTCTAATCAACAGAAATGTAAGGCCTTTGCCTAGGGAGGTGTCAAAGCAAACACTCAGACTGAGATAATGTGGCTGGGGTGCAAATCAGTACCAACTTCCCTGAGTGTAACTGCCATAGAAAGTCAAAACCCTGGAGAACATACACTCTTGATTACAGCAGTCCCATTTCTAAGAATGTATCGTTCCTTCATACACTTCAAAGTCTGGCTAAGAGACTTCCACATGGCCGGCTCTGGGAGGTGCTAGGTGTGGCTCATGGAATGGTCAGGGTGGCCTTACAGCGGAAGAGAACATGTCAATGACATGAATGTAACCACAGTCAAAGAGTGACACTCACAAAATGAAGACAATGCCCAGCGTGCATGCCTTAGCAGAGGACGGAGTTAGGGGTGCAGGTGGAGACCGCGTTGGATGTGAAGCCACTGTGAGAAGTTACACCTCGGAGGACGAGGGAGGAGCTCTGTTGAAGCAGCCAGGCCAGGAAAGGGCAGGGCAGGACTGAAGAACCAACAGAAGATGGGCCTGGAGCTGGGGGTGGGGGGTGGGCAGCCCGAGATTAGACTGCATGGTTCATGGGGGTCCCTGGGTTCTTGTCAACCATGGAAGGGGTTTGAATTCTATTCTAGAAGAATACACTGTGCACCAAAATGCAGGGAGGAGGGACTGTGGCTGGTTTCTGTATACTCCTGCTTCATCTTATCTGTATGTCTAACTTTACCATAACAAATATACCATTTTGGTATTAGAAGAACACTAAACAACATTCTGAGGCGAGCCTCTTCAGTGAGGATGGGGACTGAATGGGAGGAGTCCCATAATGACGTTACATTCCTATTCAGCGAGGTGATGTTTCTGTTCCTTTTTAAAAATGCTTTTTATTTTTGGCTGTGCTGGGTCTTCGCTGCTGGACACAGACTTCCTCTAGTTGCAGCGAACAGGGGCCACTCTCTAGTTGCGGCACTCAGGCTTCTCACTGCAGTAACTTCTCGTTTCAGAGCATGGGCTCTGGGGCGTGCAGACTCCAGGAGCTGTGGTACATGGGCTTAGTCACCCTGTAGCATGTGTAGTCTTCCCAGATCAGGGATCATGCCTGTGTTCCCCAGCATTGGCAAGTGGACCCTTAACCAATGGAATACCAGGGACGTCCTTAACTTTTTATATTAAAAAAACAACAACAATAACATATTTTTGGCCACACCACCTGGCATGTGGGATCTTAGCTCTCTGACCAGGGGCTGAATCCTTGCCCTCTGCACTTGAAGTGCTACAGGCCTTCTACTGNCTCCATTGGGATGGAATGGGAGGTTCTATTTACATCCAACAAAGTAAAGTAATAATGGAAGGCATTATCAGCTACGCTAGTTCAGTTCCCATCTTGATTGTGTTACCAAGCTGTGCCATATCCAGATTGTCTCTTGGAATTGCTTTCTTGTGTTCCATACCTCCCAGAACCAAGTGTGTAGTCCTGGATCATCAACACCCTCCACAGACTCCATTATCTCATCCAACCCAGAAACTTCTGCTGGAATCACCTTCACAAAGACTTGTTTTATAATCTCATTCTTTGGTTTAAGAACACAAAAGTCCTCTATCTCCAAATAGATTTTTTTCACATGTGAGCTAACGTTCGCTTGAACATTTATCTAATCAACCTCTTCATTTCTTACTTTGCTATACAAATCCACATCTGAGCAAACAAATGTATTTTCAAACTCCAGTTAGTATGATTCATTTAGCTTCAGAAGCATGTTTGTTTTTACCAGCATGTCATTTTCAGTACCTGAAATATTCCTTCTCANCCTGTCTCTTATACACATCTCGCCCTCTCTTTCCCTCACAAGAAGTGAGTGGTGGCTGGGACAGAGGGTCAGGGAAAGCTCCCTGAGAAGGTAACGCGGCACTGAGACCCAGGCAGTGCGAGGGAGGCAGGGACGAGGCCTGGGGAAGACGGTTTCCAGCAGGAAGGACAGTTTGTGCAAAGGCCCTGAGGTAGGATTGAGCCTGGCAGAGTCCAGGTCTGAATGAAAGCCAGGAAGTTTCACACAGAGTGAGCAAGGGGAGGAGCAGAGAAGCAAAGTCACACCAGCTGGACAGGCAGGGCAGAGCTGGATAAGGTTTGGATTCTGAGTAAATATAATGCAAAGCCACCAGAGGCTTCCAGCCTTCCTCTTGGGCCCTCAAGCACAGCAGGGCGCCCTCTATGCACTCAGGACATGGTCTAGAATTATCTGTCTGTCTCCTCACCCAGCAGGGAATTGGAACCTTGGTTCCCAGCACCTCCCCTGCACCCAAGTGTGGGGAGGTCACCACTGAACTCCCATGGAACTCACTGGAACGTAAACTCTGGGTCCCCCCTAAGCCCGTGTCCACTAACAGTGCAAAACAAGGTGAACGCATTGTAAAGCAACTTTCCTTCAATTAAAAAAAAATTTTTTTTTAAGCTGAATGCAGTTGCCCCTGTGAGATACCAAGATTGCTCAGACAAATGTCCAAATCAGGCTCCCCAAAACAAAAGACAAGCATCCTTTCTCAATTATTCTGGTGACACCCATGAGAAAGCCTGGGCATTCAGGCATCTTTTAAATCTGCTAAGCTCTTTGACAACAAAGAGGGCATGATTCGGGCTGGCGAGGGCTTGAGTGACTCCAGAAATCAGGGGGTCCTAATGCCTCTGCCAGGAGGCGCAGCTGACACCGGAAGCAGCACCCTGAGCTCTGGATGTGTGGGCTTGACCCATTCTCTTCAGGAGGTGGAGTGTCCGTAAGACAGGCTGCCTCTGCCTAGGACCCCAGGATAAAACCTGGTGCACCAACAGCCAGGGCCTGTCTCAGAATGTGTGTGTGTGTGCTCAATCACGTCCAACTCGTGGAGACCCCACAGACTGCAACCCACCAGGCTTCTCTGTCCAGTCAATACTGCAGTGCGTTGCCGTTTCCTCCTCCAGGGGATCTTCCCAACCCAGGGACTGAACCCACAGCTCCAGAGACTCCTGCATTGGCAGGCAGGTTCTTTACCCCTGAACCACCTGGGAAGCCCTATCTCAAAATACAGATGGGAAAACAGATGGGGATCAGGGCCATGGGATGGAGGAGCAGCCAGCAGGTAGGCTATTATGGAGGAACTCCAAACACTGGCTTCTCAACTCTTAAGCTGTGTCCTTGGGCTTGTGGCTGCACATCTCCGAACCTCAGAGTCCTCATTTATTTTATTTATTATTATCCTGACTTATTTTCTTTGTTGTTCTGGGTGATTTACAATGTTGTGTTAGTTTCAGGCGTATAGCAAAGTAAATCAGCTATACATACACCCACTCTTTACCGGATTCTTTCCCCATATACCTTATTTACTAAATAGGGTAAGAGCATGTAATCCTCTGAGGTGCTAACAAGATGAAGCCTAACAAACTCTTAAAAATGTTACCTGTTATTATTTTTGCTATAATTCGGGAGCCATGACAAGAAAACCAATCTTGTATTCTTGGCACACCCTATTAAAAAAATTTTTTTTTATTTTAAATTTCTCATTCTGTGTATCATATGTACTGACTGATGCTCGGTTGCCCCCAAAAGCAAACCCATCTTGAGAGGGTCTCCCACCCCCAGGACTGTCACAGTGCAGTCTCACACTTTTTCAGCCCAGTTTGTTAATTTAAGGCAGGGGCCACTGCCCCATCCACTGCTCTCCCCAAGGCCTGGGATACTTACAAGCTCTCAATAAATATTTGTTGAATAAGCGGGGGACTCAGCTGCCCCCACCATGTGGCAAAGTGACCCTCGGCCCCAGCAATCCCCACACGGCCCCAGTCCAAGGGTGAAGACCCCAGGCCTGCCGGGGAAGAAGCCGCCCCGAGGACACACAGTCTGTGTAAACAGCAGGAGAGCAAAGGCCTGAAGCAGGATTCTGAAGGGCGGAAAAAGACAATTCTGGAAAATGCTGTGAAACACAAAAAGCCGCAGCTTGGCGAGAGCAGCTCCTCGCCTGAGCAGGACAGCAGGAGCCGGCAAGCCTTCCCTCTCCAGGGACTTTGGAAGGTCTTCGGTGTTTTGTTTGGACTTTAATAACAGAGATTCAAAACCTGCTGCCTTCGATGAAAATATATTTGCTGATTGAACATCCCGGGCCTGGGATTGGGAGGGCAACCCTGGCAGGAGAGGCCAGGGAGGGTCAGAGCCCTGCCTGGAGCACTGGGACTGCAAAGGGCCCCGGCAGGGAGCGGCTGATGGAACAGACAGGCTGGGCTGGGCCTTCGGAGGGGAGACCAGCACGCCAGGTTTTTTCCCCTTCTGCAGCCCAGCCTGTGAAAAGGGTCAACCTACCCCAGTCCCATCCCTGCTGGGCAGGGTGGCCTGCAGTCTGGTTTGGGGGTGGGGTGACCAGGCTGGACGAGGTCGGGGGGCTGCATCAGCCTCATGAGGCGGGGAGCAGCCCCTCTTCCCCACTTGGAACAAGAGGGTGCCAGGAGTCCCCAGCACGCTCTTTCTTCTTGCTGAACAAGATGGATTGGAAAACAAATTGGCTCAAATAAAGCATGTAATTAGATTAAAGCCTCTTGCCCAGTGCCTGGGGGACTGCAAAAGCCCTCCCGACTGGAGGCGGGAGACCTCAGCAAGCTCAACCAGTGCCTGGACATCGAGAATTTTCTCTCAGCCCTCAGCTGCCCGTGCCCAGTCCTTCCTCCCAGAGGTGGTCCCCGGTCCTGCACTGCCACCAGCCCCACAGGCCTGGGGTCCCCTCTCTCCTGCCTGCAGACCCCACCTCAGCCTCAGAGGGCGGCTGTGTCCAATACTCGAGCCCCACGGCAGCTCAGCTGAATAGCTGAGTGGGTGACTATGCTGGACAGTAGCCGCCAGAGCACCCATCTGAGCTGTACAATGACCGGTAAGGAAGTCAGGCAGGTGGCATTAGGATGACCATTTCTATTATACATGAGAACACAGGCCCACAATGTTCTGTATCCCAGGTCACGTCCACTGGGGACACTTTCCCTCTCACCAACTGCCCCTCACTCCAGGTCAGGGCCACCCGGAGGGGTCTTTGTCCCCAAAGCCTTGGGCAACCTGATGACTGAGCAGTGACCCTTAACCTCCCCTGCCTCTGATGCAGGGGACGGCCCTTCTCAAGGGACCACGCTCTCGGCTTCCTGTCCTCAGGCAGAGTCCCTCTGCCCACAGCCCCCACCCGCAGACATCCCATCACAGCCCTCCCCATCGAGCCAGCGTCCATCACCATGCCCAGCCCTTCCTCCCATCAGCCATGCCCTTGGGAAACACAGCCTGGGGCTGTGATCACAGGTTGCCAGGGGAAGGCAGGAGCAGGCAGACTAAGTCAAGGAGCTGCTGCACCCAGGGAGTAGATTTCTTTTCCTACAACTGCTTCTGATGTAGTTCCCCATCAAAATAGCAGATGAGCTTCTGGCCCTCAGAAGCGGATTAAAGCCTTGGCAGAGAAAGCAGGTAGGACACTCTGGAGTCCTAGTTTGAAAAGGCTTGACGAGGAGCAACTTATCTCTAGAATAAACACGATGGCTGCCCAAGAAGACAGTGATTGGGGGCAAGCGTGGAAGCAGGAAAAGCAATTAGACAACACACATGCTTAACTTCCATGTCCAAGCTCATGGCAGACATTACTAACCCACCTCAGAACCCAGAGGCCAAGAACTCAGCCAGGTGCTCTTGCTGCTCACTGAGAAAGCTGTCACACTTCTACCAGGTGGCACTAGTGGTAAAGAACAATGCGAGAGACACAGGTTTCATCCCTGAGTTGGGAAGATCCCCTGGAGAAGGAAATGGCAACCCTCTGGATTCTGGCCTGGAGAATCTCATGGATAGAGAAGCCTGGTGGGCTACAGCTCATGGGGTGGCAGAGAGTCAGACACGACTGAGCGAGTCAGCACTCCTGCCATCCCTGGTTTATTCTGCCACTTGTCACCAACTGATAGACTGGAGACAGGTCACGGAATCCCCCTTATGGGAGCTGAAAGTGGGATCTTAAAAGGCGGTTCACCCTTGCGACTCCTGGTTCCATCCCACCGTCTGAATCGGCCTCACCTCTGACCCTAGGGCTGTATAGAATGTTCATCACCTGAGCCTCACCTCTTCTGTAACTGTAACCCCCCACATCCTTAGTTCCACCTTCTGGAACAGCTCAGCACAATCCTACCTACCACCTGTTTAAGCAACAGATCAGCCCTCAAGACTTCAGGGAAAGCACCCTGCCCTTCCAAGTGCCTCGGTTTCTTCAAACTCCGAGAACATGGCTTCCTGAACCCTCATCATGCTGGTCTTTCTTAACCTCTCTGTCCCTCAGCTGTCTGATGTGAGAACTGAAGAGGCTAATCCTGTCTCTATCCACACTGGGTGTGGAAACACTTCCAGACTGTGAAACCTACCTGCATGGAGGCCACCTGTCTGCTTCTCTCAGTTCTTTGGGATACAGGTGAGAACACAGAAAGAAGAGTTTGGAAGCAGCCAAATTACAAATTACTAGGGGACGACAGAGGATGAGATGGTTTGATGGCAACACCAACTCAATGGACTTGAGTTTGAGCAAGCTCCAGGAGTTGGTGATGGACAGAGAAGCCTGGCATGCTGCAGTCCACGGGGTCGCAAAGAGTCGGACACAACTGAGCAACTGAACTGAAATTACTACCACAAAGGAAATCCCTCTGGATCTTCATTCAGAGCTTAACCATCCTTAATTCACAAAAACTGATAATAAATGTCCTTATCAGACGAGACGGTTGGATGGCATCACCAATGCAATGGACATGAGTTTAAGCCAACTCCGGGAAATGGTGAAGGACAGGGAAGCCTGGTGTGCTGCAGTCCATGCAGTTGCGTCACAAAGAGTTGGATGCAACTGAGTGACTGAACAGCCACCGCTATTCCCAGAACACAGGACCCTGGGACCTACCTATTTAGAGGGCAGGGAGAACTTTCTGAAGATTCACCCACTGGCAGGAGGAAGGACTGGCTAGCAGAGAGCAAGAAAGAGACAGAAAACTGTGAAACTATGAACAGCAGATGTAGAATATCTAAGGGCCATTTTGAATAGAGGCCAACACTCCTAAACGGCTGAAAAAGCTTCTTTACAGTATAATCCCTTTTTCGCAATGGCTGTATCATCCTGAGACATTAAATCATGTTCAATGTGCATTGCTGAACATGGCAGGAAAGCTGGCAATATACTTGGGAAAGATTTCCATGCAAAATGGTTTTTTTAAAAAGTTACATGGCATTTCAACGAATTATGGCATCTGAAAACCGTATTTATGGGGGCTGCTCATTCCTCAAAAATGCAAGAACCATGGCAGATACTGAAACCCTCCCTTGTCAAGACCAGACTCCGCTACCCTCTCAAGTGGAGAATGAAAAGACCACATTTGCTCTGGGGAAAGAAAGGATTCTGGTTATACTTTGGGTCACCAGCACAGACCCCATGCCTCCCATGGAGGGTGCTAGAATCTTCACATTCCAGGCAGAGGCATGGCTGTCCTCTCCAAGAGCCACTGCAGAGCCTAGAGGGTGATGGTCACCAAGAGGCAAGTGAACTTCACCCCTGCCCTGCCCTCCCTGATGGACACATTCAGGTTTAATAAGACCGCTGAAGTCATCTTCTATAGCAGGCTTCTGTTTCTTACCCATCTCTTCTGCCCCAGGGGCCCCCCAGACATGGAATTCCCAGTCAAGAGCTCCACATCTGTCTCCCTGTTGTCCAGGGCACCCTCTGAGCCTCTGCTGCCCCACTCCCACCCACAGACCAGAAGGTACTGGAACCAGAGGATGGTGTGTCTCAGAGGTCCAAGCATGGCTATGGACCCCAGACCCCCCAGAGCTGCCCTGACCCACTGCTGGGAAGTTCACACTGGGAGAAGCATCCAGTGCAATTCTGGTAGCCAACAGACTAACTGGCTTTCACCCACAGTAAGGCCAGATGTGTCGTTCTGTTCCAATACCCCCAAGCACCAGCTCCCATTAGAAGCCAGGAAATACCTATCTGGGTCGTGGGACAAGCTAACTGAGACCCTCCTGATCTCATATGCCTCCACCCTCTGAAGTCAGGCTTCAAGAAAGCCCTAAGGTCCCAACCACCCTCTTCCCTCCCCTCCCTACTATAACACATGCACTGAAGCCCTGAGCCACAGAACAGCTTCCAACATCTTTTGTCAAAGACCCAACACCTGCACGAGGTGGGCACTGTGAAGCCCAGCACAGAGCTCAGGTAAGAGATTCCTACATGCTTGAAGATGCGCTTGCCTGTTGGATGAGGGAAGTCTGACTGCAGCAGATGGCGGCAGGGTCCCCACCACTAGGAGGGAAAGACATGGGAGCCAAGTCCACATCAGAGCCAGAGGAATACAGCCCCCCCAACCTGGTCTATTTCCCAAGATGCAAATTCTGCCACATGAGACAGACTTTCCAGAAGTTTTGCTTGAAGACCCCAAACTTCTCGCTCTGCCATGGGTTCTCCCTTAGCCGCCATCAGTGCCATCAGGAAATAGCAGCCCAAACGAGGGGAGACGAGCCACCTGGGACTTGAGGCTTTGAGTGAGTGCAGAACAGAGCCAGCAGGCTCGCAACAGAGCCTGACACTGGGAGGCCCAGAGACGGCCATGGGGGTATCTGCCGACATGCAAATCCTTAGTTCTGCTCCAACATTCTGACTTAAGAGTCATCTATCTGTGCATCTTTCTCACATAAACCACAGTCTCCTGAATTCGAGCCTCCACGTTCCATCATCTCTGGAACCCCAGCCCCTAACACAGGCCCTCAATAAATGTGCCTCTGATGAATGAATGAAAAGAAAATGCATCAACGGACAAGTGCACAAATCCTTGGCTTGGCATTCCCAAGGAGTGCTGAGAGTTGGCAGTGGGGTGGGGTGGGGTGGGACAATCAAAACCACTCCCAAGCCTGGCTGGACAAGAAATCCCCATTTTTCAGGCTATAGCCCGGATGAGCCAAGGGAAGGATTTATAGAGCATGGGATCAGTATTTCATAAACCCTTCCGAACTGCAGAAAAGGCTGCACCTGCCTCCGTCCGTCTGCGGCCGCTAATCCCCTGTAACAGCTCTGCGCCCTCCTTTCTGTCTGCCGCGCGGAGGGCAGGGCCAGCCTGTGTATTGGCCTTTAACAAGCTGAAGCCATCGGGGCCCTGCATTCACTCTGTCTGCTCCCACAGGGCCAGCCCCACGGGGTCTCCTTGTCGGCTCTGCGAGTGAACAGGGGATTTTGTGTTCAGCCGGGGAAACAAAGCTGTCCCAACGGGGATCCAGTTGGCCGTGGACACGCTTCTCCAGTGAGAGCCAGCGGTGGACACAGCCTGGAGCTGCCGTCTGTCGGCAATGAAGGGTGATTCAGTGGCACAGGGGAGGGAGGAGAAGCCGGGCTCCCTGGGAAGGTCAGGAAAGAGAGCAAAGCTGGTGGCCTTGCGGTATTCACCCCACTGGTTGGCTGGCTGGCTGGCTGGCTGGCTGGCTGGCTGGCTGGTGAGCCCAGCTAGTTAGGCCAGTGCCAATGCAGTCACACCTCTGCTGAGTTCCCTGGGTGGGCTACACCCCAACCTGGGCAGCTGTGCAGGCAGGATGTCCACCCCTTGGCCAAGACTGGGCTTACCTGCTTCCTACACAGAGAAAAGACCCTCAAAGCTCACCATCACTTTCTCATGCCAGTAACAGTGGCATCCTGATGACAGGTGGCCACAGATGCCCCAAAGTCAGCAAAGTGAACAAAAAAAGTCTAGAGGGAAGACTGTATATAGTTTCCAAACACCTTTTCAGTTGCCTCCTGGGCTTAGAGACTACATTACCCAGCATCCCTTGCAGTTAGGTGTGGTCATGTGACTGCGTTCAGCTCTGGGACTCGGATGGAAGTGATGCAGATGTTTTCAGGCCTGGCCTGGAGAGTGATCCCATTGTACTCTCTTTTCCAAACCAATGACCCTGAGGTTTCAGGGGATGGAAAAGCCACAAGACAGAAGGAGCCTGGACCTCAGATTCACTGCTTAGAAGGTCGCTGCCCAGCCAGGAACACCTACAATGGACTGCTGGGGATGCTTGTTACAGCAGAGCCCGCTCTGACCACACACTGTCGGTGAGAAGTAAACAGAGTCTGAATCAAGATGGTAGCAGCAGTGTGTGTGTGGCAGAGGGGAGAGATGTGAGGGATATTGCAAGACTGACTGTACTGAGTGACTGGTCAGGGGTCAAGAGGGAGGGCACAGGCCCCAGAGAATAACCACCAGGACTTTCCACAGTAGAGCTGTTGGAGAGTTAACAAAACAGAAATCCACTGATGAGACCCCCTTTCCTGGGAGCCCCTTTTCCTGTGGCTGCCACAGGAGCTGGTGGCCACAAGCTCACACTTGCACTTTCTCTGAAGGTTTGCCCTCAGCTGATTGAAACTGCTCTGCTTGGAAATATCCATATACCCCATCCCAGGAAGAAGTCTACTGCCAATGGTCAGCATTGTGGGCAGGTATAACAAACCATCCAATCCTAAAGGAAATCAACCCTGAACATTCATTAGAAGGACTGAAGGTGAAGCTCCAATACTTTGGCCACCTGATGCAAAGAGCTGACTCATTGGAAAAGGCATTGATGCTGGGAAAGATTGAAGGCAAAAGGAGAAGGGGGCGGCAGAGGATGAGATGGTTAGACAGCATCGCCAACTCAATTGACATGAATTTGAGCAAACCCTGGGAGATAGTGAAGGACAGAGAAGTCTGGCATGCTGCAGTCCATGGGGCTGCAAAGAGTCAGACATGACTTAGTGACTGAACAACATAACTACCCAGCCCTTTTGCTTGTATGCAGGACTTCTTTGGGTTCTTTGGGGTGACTCACTGTCCAGAGCACCCATGGAGACAGGCTGAGGCCAGTCTTCTGAAGCCACACTTTTCCTAGCTTCCTCCACCCTGTCCTGCTCCCCTCACTGTTACTGGTTTCTCCTGAGAACATCACCTCAATAAATCGCCAGCACAAGAATCTCTGTCGTGGGGTCCCTGACAGCCCAAAAGAGCAGCTGGCACTGTGCCTTATCCCCGTCCACAGCAGTACATTTACCACAAAAGAGGAGGAAGGACAGGAATGAAGTGCAGAGCCAGGACGATCCTGGATTATCAGCCCTGAAAGGATGGCGACTTTCTTAGCGCTCTCTCCATCTGGTGAAGATGTCCTTGCCTGCATGGAGGTTTCAGATGCTAAACGTTGACTTCTCAACCCTGGGACTGAAGGAGGTGGCCTCACGGGACAGAAGGAAGGCTTGGCCAGGAAACTAGGGCCGTGTCCCCCCTGCTGGGGGAGCAGGATAAGATGGCAGTGAGTGAAAAATCTAACCCGTCCTGGCTTGAAGGAAATTTTAAAGCAGCTTCCACTAAATCTGCTGCCCCAAACCCTTCAGAATTTCTCACCTCTCTTCAACAAGAGGAATCTTCCAAGTCCCCATGCTGATATCGCTCCACAATTTGAAAGGGTACTGGCTTGAGACAGTACGGTACATGGGGAGATGGGAGACCTGGGTCCTCACCTGGGTTCTGCCATCAACCCACTGTGTAACCTCAGCCGTCACTGGCCTCTGGGGCTCAGTTTTCCCACTTGTCAAATGGGGAAGCCAGACTGGATGCGCTAAGTCCAGATTCCATACTGCTATCAGGGGGCAAAATTCCAGTCTTGGGAGGTTTCTGGGGAGAAATGCTGAGAAATGTGTAACCACCAGCTCCCTGGGAAGAAGCCTTGATTCACAGCTTGTGCCATTTTCCAAGGTGTAAATATTCCCACCACAGCCAATTTCAAACTGCCAGCACCATGCCCTGAATGCAGAGTTGGAAAAGATGCCAGCAGACGGCTCTCATGAGCAGGTGTGTGGCAGCTCCAGCACACCAATTCTCAGACACATCTTTGCACAAAATAAATTTGTTTCAGACCCTGATTCATTTCTAACCTCTGCAAACAGAACAGCTCTCTCCTTTCCTTGATCCTACAACACACTTTACTCTTGAGCAGAGCCCACAAAACAATGCAAGTCACACAGGCCACCACCTCCCCTGGGAAGCAGCTGACCTCTTCTTTGGAAGGAAGGTCCCCGGAGCCTCCTCAGATTCAGGTCCATGGCTCTAACTGAACTAAAGCTCTGAAGGCCCCTGATCTGTGTGGGTACGTCTTGGGGTAGAGTGGGACCAGTTTCACAAGCCCCGCCCATAGGTTTAGAAATAGTGGGACAAACAGCAGAGAGTCCTGCTTGACAGGAGGTGGGGCCGGGGTAGTGGGGACATCCCTCATGCATATCAGATGGTAGGGGGCAATTGGTAGCCTCTCCCATCTCAAGACCATACTGGTCCTTCCAGTACTGAAGCTCTCTGTCCATAGCCAGGGAGGATGCTCGATAATGGGCAGACGATGTCCCCTGTCCATTCTCTTCTTCACCTTTCTTCCCCTAGGTCTGGGCACACTTCCTAGTCCAAATCCCACAGATCCCCTCAACACAACCTTGAAAGAGCCCCCAAGGCAACCACTTGTGACCAAAAGGCCCCAGAATCACTGTCTGCCAACCAGCCAGGATGCGGAAATACTGAGTGGGAGGGGACTGAATAGATCATCAGCCCAACGGCTTCATTTCAATGGCCAGACAGATCCCAGAGCTATCAAGTGGTTTGCAGGACACGTGCATTGAGTCACTGGTGTAGGGGAAGGTCATCTCTGTTTTAAAGAAAATGATGGCATTTAAGAATGCTGTCATCACTGCTTGCCATGGACTGAACTGTGTCCAACCCTCATTCCCGTGTTGAAGCCCGAACCCCCAAAGTGATGGTATTTGGAGGTGGGGCCTTTGGGGAGTAATTAGGGTTTGATGAGGTCATGAGGGTGAGGCCCATGAGGGTGGAATTAGGGCCCTTAGAAGAAGAGACATCAGAGAGCTCTCTCCTCGCCAGGTGAGCACACAGCAAGAGACACCAGAGGGCTCCCAGGTGAGCACACAGCAAGCAGTCGGCAGTCTGTAAGCCAAGAAGAGGCTCTTTGCCAAAACTGGACCATGTCAGCACCCTGAACGTGAACTTCCGGCCTCTCGAACTTTGAGAAAATTAAACTTCTGTTGTTTAAGACACCCAGGCTATGGTGTTTTGTTAGGGCAGCCCAACTGAACTAATACTCTACTACTATTATTACTATTGCTTTAGGTCTGGAGTAGCTTTTTGTCTTCTTGACTGAGCAGGCTTTTCTCTAGTTGCAGTGAATGGGGGCTACTCCTCATGGGGGTGCACAGGCTTCGCAGGCTTCAGTAGTTGTGGCATAGGGACTTAGTTGCCCTGTGGCATCTGGAATATTCCTGGACCAGGGATCAAACTCCCGTCCCCTGCATTGGCAGGCAGATTCTTAACCACTGTACCACCAGCAAAGTCCAAGTCTAGAGTATATTTAAACCTGGCAGGGTATTTAAGAAATCAGAGGGACCACTTCTGGGGTTGGTGGGGTGGGGGTCTTTACTAACTTCAGTAGCAAGAGAGATTTTACAGGGGACAAACCCAAGAGCAAGCAGAGAGGGGACTGACTGTGATGCCTGACATCCCCGGCCGCCACAGGAATCCCAAGGGAGGTTCCAGGCACAGCTCTGGGCAGGAGCTGCCCCTCGGGGTGGGGGTGGGGGTGTCTCAGCCTCCGCCCCACTTCAGCCAGCTCTGCAGCCTGCACGCCCCCAACCCCCCAGCCTCAGCAACAAGGACCCTGTGACATCCGCGTGACCCAGGGGCAGGCCCCAGGGATTCCAAGCCTCTCTCTCGCTGACACCTGTCACTTGTCCCATCCCCACCAGCCACCCCCCCTTGAGTCCCCAGTGGGAAGAGCCTCCAGAAGGGCTGAATATTCCACCCCCACGTGCTCCCCTGGCCTCTGGGGGCTCATCCCTTTATCCTCCTCCAAGGCTGGTGGCAGCTCCACCTGCAAAGGCCTGACCAAAGAGGAACAATGAGGGTCCCGAAACCCCCCAGGCCAAGGGGCTTCCTTTGTGCTCCCCAGGGTGACTGAGGCCCCCAGTGGTGGGATGGGGGCGGCGCGCTCTCCAGGCCCTGCTCACCCCAGCCTGACCTCTGCCCTCAGCCTTTTGTGCAGGCCCTAAAAAGGGGGGAAAGGGAGGGGGAGGAGATGGAGGGAAAGCGAAGGAATAAGGAAGGTGGCAGAGACAAAGGCAGAGAAAAGTCTCAGAGACAGACTGACAGACAGAGGGACAGTGTGTCCAGCAGGCTGCCTGGGTCTGCTGGCCAAAAGGACAGAAGCGGTCAGTTGAGCCATGTGAAACACCACTTCTGTGGGCCACAAATGCTCAAAGAAAATGGCAATTCCATTCGGTCCAACCTAACACATATAGATCGGTCTGGTCTCCAGCCAGGGCGAGAGGAGTGGGCGGGTGCTGCTCGAGAGAAAGGGGCCTTGGGAACCACTGAGTCCCCTGGCTCAGCCTCTGATTCCTTTCCCAGAATGTTTTAGGGAACAGCACTGATGTCCGGAAATCTGGGCTTAACCAGAACCCGGCAGTTCTTAACCAGAAGCTGTTTTGCCACCAGAGGATGTTGGATGGTCACAACCGTTCAGAGATGCTGAACCAAACGGGAAATGCAGGGGACAGCCCCACACCCGAGAATTCTCCAGCCCCGCTTGGCACCTGAAGCCACTGCTGAAGGGCTTTTAGCTCCAGCACCCTCAGCTCCCATCACAGAGGGAAGTGACAAGGATTTATGATGGTGGCTGGCTCCCTTGTCCCTCTGGCTGTGGAGGTGCCCATTCCTCAGGGACACTCCCCTGAAGGAAGCTCAGAGCTCTCACCCCACCCCTGTCCCCAAAGCCCACGACACTATGGCCAGATGTGGCCATCCCCTTAAGATCATGAAGTTAATGATGATGACAGGTAACACACGCAGGTAGCATTTTCATTTGACACGGCACTTCACACTCATTCTACCCTCAAAAACAGAACGCTGGTGCACTTCTGAATATAATGCTTTGTGTGGCACATGATTGCATAATGTTGTAATCATTAATCCACTGAGTAGGCCAGCTATAAAAGACATTTGGGGGAGAACCAAGAAAGCTGGAAGGTGGACTGGGCATCTGATGATATTGAAGAATTATTGTTACTTTTGTTAGGTGTAATGAAACTATTGAGAAGATGTAAGAAATGTTCTTTTTCAGAAGGAGAGGTTCTGAAATATTTAGGGGTGAAATGTCATAATGTCTAAGCTTTTCTCGGAAAATCTTTTGGCAAAAAAAAAATCACTGAAGCAAATGGGGCATGATGTTAAGTGTTAAATCAATGTGATGGGAACACGGAAGTCTAACTCTGTTCTGGCCACTGCTTCAAGATTTCTCATCATAAAAATTTTAGCAATCAGTTAAATCACATTAATTCAAAATACAGTAATACATAGTAAAGCTCAGAACTTTGGATAAATTTCATATTTAGTTGGGCTAAAATTCACCATGGAAAAAGGATCAGGCAAACACTTGCCTATGTGAGCATAGCATTACCTATGATTTCTGAAATCACAGCTAGCTGATGACCAAAAATTTCACTTTAGAGACTCCCTTGGTGGTCTAGTAACGGTGGAGGATCCATCTTACAATGGAAGGGACTGCATTCAATCCCTGGTCACAGAAGTAAGACTCCACATGCCCTGGGGCAACTAAGCCTGCCTGCTACAACCACTGAGCCTCCGGGCCACAACTAAGACCCAATGCGCCCAAATAAATAAATATTATAAAAAGAAAAACTTGACTTTCTAGACATTCCTGCATGTGCGTGCGTGCTCAGTCATATTCAACTCTGCAACACCATGGACTGCAGCGCCCCAGGCTCCTCTGTCCATGGGATTTTCCAGGGAAGAACACAGGAGTGGGTTGCCATTTCCTACTCCAGGGGTCTTTCCGACCCTGGGACCAAATCTGAGTTTCCTGCATTGGCAGGCAGATTCTCTACCACTGAGCCACCCAGGAAGTCCCCTTCTAAACTCTCAGCTGCATCTGTTTCAATTTGACGAGTAACTAAGAAATCACCGGCAGCATCCTGCCTCAGTACTTCTGGACAGAGCATGTGGATGCTATCTAGCAAAAATACACCTGCCTTCTCAACCTCGGCACTCCTATTACCGTTCAGGGCTGGATAATCCATCGCCAAGGAGGCTGTGTGATACAGGATGTTCAGCAGCATCCTTGGCCCCAGCCCACTAGATGCCACTAGCACTCTCCTCCTACTGACAACCAAAAATGTCTCCAGTAATGTCCAAATATCCCCTGAGGGCAAAACAGTCCCAGGCTGGGAACTATGTGAATATATGAGCACAAACGAAATAATTTCTCCAAAATGCTGTGTAAGCAAGTCTTTTCACCAAAGTTGACCCTCCGCATGTAACTAGATGTGTAATCTGCTTTAGCAGGTATACTGTATCTTTTCATTTCATAGTCAAATATTCTCCTACAACATAATTATATGGATATTTCATAACGGAGTCACTAAAACACTACTGAAAGACATTTGGTCCTTGTAGCTAAGTCTTGCCACACATCACTACTTCCTTAGGCTAAACTCCTATGAGGGAAAGGATGGGGTCAAAAATATATTTTGATACATGATGCTAAATCGCCCTTCATAAAAGTGGTACCAA
Organism: Neotragus pygmaeus; assembly: GCA_006410875.1. Classification (NCBI taxonomy): domain Eukaryota; kingdom Metazoa; phylum Chordata; class Mammalia; order Artiodactyla; family Bovidae; genus Neotragus; species Neotragus pygmaeus. The sequence goes on along the minus strand of SJYV01010300.1, from coordinate 724,765 downwards.
GTTACCTTCCCATCACCAGAGCAGGTGAGTGCCTGCTTCCCTAACTCTTTTAACACCAGGAATTACCTTTTGTTTACTAGTGTCAATTTAATAAGGTCTTTTAAATGGTATTCTTTTTTCAGTATTTGTTTGGCTGCGCCAGGTCTCTTGGTTGCAACATGTGGGATCTAGTTCTTGACCAGGGATCTAACCCAGGCCCCCTGCATTGGGAGCTCGAAGTCTTAGCCATTGGACCACAAGGAAAGTCCCTAAAATGTATTCTTACCAATATTATTTCTTTATTAAGCAAACACTTATTAAATAAAAATATTTATTAACTAAAGTATAATACTTCAGATACAACAAACTGTGGAAAATTCTTAAAGAGATGGGAATACAAGACCACCTTTCCTGCCTCCTGAGAAATCTGTATGCAGGTCAAGAAGCAACAGCTAGAACTGGACATGGAACAACAGACTGGTTCCAAATTAGGAAAGGAGTACATCAAGGCTGTATATTGTCACCCTGCTTATTTAACCTGTATGCATCACGTGAAATGCTGGGCTGGATAAAGCACAAACTGGAATCAAGATTGCCGGGAGAAATATCAGTAACCTCAGGTATGCAGATGACACTACCCTTATGGCAGAAAGCAAAAAGGGACTGAAGAGCCTCTTGATGAAAGTGAAAGAGGAGAGTGAAAAAGCCGGCTTAAAACTCAACATCAAAAAACAAAGATCATGGCATCCAGTCCCATGATTTCATGGCAAACAGATGAGGAAACAGTGACAGACTTTATTTCCTTGGGCTCCAAAATCACTGCAGATGGTGACTGCAGCCATGAAATTAAAAGACTCTTGTTCTTGGAAGAAAAGTTTGACCAACCTAGACAGCATATTAAAAAGCAGAAACATTACTTTGCCAGCAAAGGTCCATCTAGTCAAAGCTATGGTTTTTCCAGTAGTCATGTATGGATGCGAGAGTTGGACTATAAAGAAAGCTGAGCATTGAAGAATTGATGCTTTTGAACTGTGGTGTTGGAGAAGACTCTTCAGAGTCCCTTGGAATGCAAGAAGATCCAACCAGTCCGTCCTAAAGGAAATCAGTTCTGTTTTCATATTCATTGGAAGGACTGATGGTGAAGCTCCAATACTTTGGCCACCTGATGTGAAGAACTGACTCCTTGGAAAAGACTCCGATGCTGGGAAAGATTGAAGGCAGGAGGAGAAGGGGATGACAGAGGATGAGATGGTTGGATAGCATCATTGACTCGATGGACATGAGTTTGAGCAAGCTCCAGGAGTTGGTGATGGACAGGGAGGCCTGGCGAGCTGTAGTTCACGGGGTCGCAAAGAGTCAGACAAACTGATCAACTGAACTGAACACTTCAGATACTTATTGCCATTTGAATAAATTCTCTGAATTTCTAGCTCATTTTCTCAGCTCAATTTTGTATTAGGATCTCTTTTTTGGTGAATTGTAAAAGCTATTTATTGAGGATATTAGTCTTTTGTCATTCACGTTAAAAATTGATGTTTCTCAGCTTTTCATTTGCCTTATGTTGGTTAGAGATTTCTCAGGTACAGATGTTTTCTATTTTTATCTACTTAAAATCTTTCCTTTTATGATTTCTGACTTTTGTATATCAAGAAAGCCTTCTTTAGTCAAAGAATACATGATACTAACAATGCTTTATCCTAGAATTTTTAAGATTTTAAAAATAAATTTCATCCACTGGAATTTATGTGGGTTCACAGCATGAAGCAGAAATTTAATTTTATTATTATTTAAAAATAAACAGCCAGTTTTCCCCAGCGCCATTTACTGACCGATTTACCCTTTTCCTCACTGATTTATAATCACAGCTTGACCGTATACAAGTTCTTATGTTTATATTTGAGTCTATTTCTGGACTTTCTACTCAGTTTTTGTGATTTCTGTTCCTATGCCAGGATGATACTAAAGTAAATATCCTGTTTACAATATCTAACAAATCTGGTAGGACAAGTCACCTGTCATCACTCTTTTTTTAAAAAACACTCATGGCTATTCTCACTCATTTATTCTCCTACCTGAACTTAAGGATCACATTCTATCCAGTTGGAATTTTGGTTAGAATGATACTAAACTTACAGATTTCAGGGAGAACTGACATTTTACAGTATTGAGTCTTGCCCTCCCAGAACACGGTACCATCTTCCAATTTTTTCTTTAGTGTCCCTTGAGAAATAACCTCTTTATTTCTTTAAAAAAATTTTTTTTAATTTTTAAGTTCAATTTTTATTTTTGGTCACACTGCACTGCATGTGGGATCTTAGTTCCCTGAGGAGGGATTGAACCCAGGTCCTTGGCAGTGAAAATGCAGAGTCCTATCCACTGGACCACAGGCAAATTTCCAGTTTTACCCCCTTTTTTAATTTTTTTAATATACACTCTGTACCTTTATTGCTACTTTTATTTCTGTGTAATTGATATTTTTGTTGCTACTCTAATTGGGAGATTGTTTCCATTACCATAAAAAATAAAAGATATATTCAGTAAATAGTTTCTACAGGCCATTCTATGCTTTTCACTGGCTATGACACAGTTTGTAACTAGGTATCACTGATATAAGAAAAGTTACTGATCTTTGCATGTTAATTCTGTAATGGCTTCCCTGGGTTAGTCTTAACAATTTTCAGCTGACTCTCTGCAGACACTTTTTAGGACATAAGACTGTGAGGAAGTCACCGAGGCCCTGCCCTCCCCCACCCCCAACCTATAAGCTGATCCGCATGCCCGTCTCGCTCAGCTGCCTTGTGACCAAAGGCACAGGTCACTGCTAAGTGGCTCTCCCAAGCCCAGACCCTGTGGCCTCAGGGACGCCAGCCCCCCCAGCGCCCCACACCAGCTAACCACACTCCCAAGGGGCACTTTAACGGGCACCTGTGGGAGACAGTGGCTTTTAACTGGCTGCACCTCCATCTCTACCTTGACTTTAGGTCCCCTGTGGACACACAAGTTTGTCTTCTCTCTTGGTAGGATGTTACCACAAGGTTGTGTATGTGTGACTACATGTGTCCATATATATATTCATATATATGTGTTTGTTTATTAAACATTTTTTTAAATTACCCTACACTGACCAATTAACATGGCTACCGAGAGGTCAAATGACAGGGAGGTTAATGCCACTCACAGGGACTTCCCTGGCAGTCCACAGGTTGAGAACCCACCTGCCGAAGCAGGCAACACCGGTTCAACCCCACACGCCACAGGGCAACTGACCCCAGGCGCCACAGCCACTGAGCCCTCACGCCAGAGCCCACGAGATGCAACCACTGAAGCCCACACACCCTGGAGCCCACGCTCCACAAGAGAAGACACCACAAAGAGAAGCCCGGGCCCTGTGACAAGTAGCTCCACTCACGGCAACTAGAGGAAGCCCGAGGCAGCAGTGAAGACCTGGCACAGCCGTAAGTAAGTAACACCACTCACAGACCTTGAGGCTGGAGTCTCAGCTCACTGACCTCTCCAAGCCTCAGTTTCTCCCAAGTAAAATGGGGTAATAACAGTACCTACTTCACCTAGGTAAATGAGGTGATGAAATGGCTAAGATTTGGGAATACTGTCGAGCATGGAGCAGGCATTCTATAAATGTCATCTCCTTCGCCTTCATTTAGCCAGAATTGCTTTATCTTCACTCCTGAGTCTGGAGCAAACTCTTCAAGGGGCAATACTTATCTGATGGCCGTTTACTCAAATGGCTGATCAGGACAGCCCTACACCCTGTTTCACCCCATCTCTTAAAATCCAATTAGCAATCAATTAACAGACCTTGTCCTTGCAAGTAGCCAGAGCTGCTTACAGTTCTGATTGTGATTGTGGCCGGGGATCCCAGCTCGCCACTCCCGCCCCCAGAACTCACAGGTCCATTTCTCCTAGACCAGGAGTAACTATGGCTCCCTTACTGGGACCCAGGGAACCACATGCTTCTCAGACAACCCTAAAAGGAGAAGAAGATGCGGGCTGTGCAGGCAGATCTTTTCAACACAACACTAAGCCACACAGCCACTGCTGTACGTCCAGGTCACAGAGGACGTCCACCATTTCCCCATGTTGGTTGAGCTATCTGCTTGGGGATGAAGTGGGAAGGTACTAAGAAGCCCCCCAACCTCACAAGTCTCCCAGTGAACCAAGGGTCAGAAAGGCAAGCATGTTGCCCACTGCTGCCCGAGCCCCAGGGCCCCGTCCCCAGGGCTCCCACTCTCCACTCAACCCACCCCAAACAAACCAGACCTACTGCACCCTTGCACTCTGACCTCAAAAATTCAACTTAAAAAAACAAACAAAACTGTGGTAAGAACTTCCCTGGGAGTCCAGTGGCTAAGACTCCATGCTCTGAATGCAGGGGGCTCAGGTTCGATCCCTGGTCAGCGAACTAGATCCCACGTGTTGCAACTAAGAGTTCACATAGCCGTGACTGAAGAGCAAAGACCCTGCATGTCGCAACTAAGACCTGGCACAAACAAATTTTTTTTTAATTGTGGTAAAGCACATATACAATTTACCATTTTTAAATGTACAATTCAGTGGCATTAATTACAATCACAGTGTTACTCATCACCACTCTCTAGTTCCAGAATCTTCCATCACCCCAAAAGGAATGCCTGTACCCATCAAACAGTCATGCCCCATCTCTCCCTCTTTCCACTCCATGGCAACCACAAATCTACTTTCTACCCCTGAATTTGCTTATTCTGGGGATTTCATATAAACATAATCATAGACTATGTGGCCTTCTTAGTCTGGTTTCCTTCACTCAGGATAGTATTTTCAAGGTTCTAGCATTTAAATGCTAGCATCTGAGGTACTAGCATTCATACTTTCTTCTAGTATTTTCAATAGGTCTAGCCCATGCTGGTACTCCATCCCTTTTTACGGCTGCATGATATTCCAGCATATGGACATGGCACACGGAGTTTATCTGCTCTGCTACTGGTGGACATTGGGCTGTTTCCACCTTTTGGCTACTGTGAAGTCAAGCCCTTTAACTGGTTTCCAGTCTTTAAGAGGGTCTTATGGTCTATGAGGAGGCCACCTGGCCTCTGTCTTGGGCAGCCCCACCTGCTTCAAATCAAGGGCTTCCCAAGAGCCCTCCCTCTGGCTGACTCTGCACCCGTCCTCATGTAAACCCACACTCCCAGAGATGAACGGAGAGACTGTAGCCCGGCTCAGCCCCTCCCTCCATCTTGCTGTTGTTTAGTCACTAATTNTGGCTCATGTAGATTCAGCTGCCTGGCTCCCCTGAGGGCTGCTGGGGGTGGGGGGGCCTTGTTACCCCTACCCCCGGGCTGGGCCACTGGAGCAGTCGGCAGAGGGCAAAAGTGCAGCTGGGCTGCAGGGAGGACCCAAGGCCAGTTGGGAAGTGGCAGGAGCCCAGGCGTTGGTTGTTCACTCTCCTACCTCCATCCGGGGTCCAGCTTCCACTCGGACGACAACCATGTCCCTTCAGACCCGGAGGCCAGCCCAAGCCATCAGCGCCTGGCCTCCTCAGAGGCCGCCCTGCCTCTCTCTGGTTTTCTGGTTCCCAAGGCATCTACAATCTATTTCCGATGGGGAGGCTCACCTGGGCTTGGTTTACACCAGGGAGAGCAGCAAAGGCTAGAAATCAGGCCCCAACTCCAGCCAGGTGTTAACTATTTACCTGCATCCTCTGCCCACGGGGGCCTTCGAGGCTCGTGGGAGAAGCAGATCACCAGAGCAAGTAGGGGGGCGAGCAGGCGTTGACACAGAAGAAGAAAGCTTAGCAGAAGTTTATTCCTCCCAGAAGACTCAGGGCAGGGAGGCCCAGGACCAGTGGTCCCATCCTTGATGAAAGGAGGCAGAAAGCAGTCTTTGCTCTGTTCAAGGCTTCACAGTCAATGCTGCATCAACCCCAGATCTCCTGGCTTTGAGATAGCGCTTGTTCCGCTAAACCCAGGGGCATCTACAAACCAAACATGCAGATAGACCGATACCTTGGAGCTAATGCACAGCGAGGGGACGCAGGGGTAGAGGTCTCTACAACTACAAATCGGTGGGTCTGAAGTGGGTGGTCTTTATCTCCTTCCCAGCCCCAGGTCTCCCACGGGCACATGGTTCCTTGCCTCCCTTCCCCCCAAAATGGGGTACCAGCTGGCTTAGCGAGCAGGTGGACAGCATTCCCAGAGAGAACTGGCCCTTCAAGGGGATGGGTGGGTTCAGGGTGAGGTTATGTCCATCAGCTTTCAGGACAAATTCTCGGCTTTATTAATTCTCCTTCTTTCCGCAGGCAAAAGTAAACAAGCTTTTCTCAGGCAGCCCAGCATGGAGGCCTTCGCTATTCAAACACGGCAAGAATCGACAGGCTCGGATGGACTGAGCTCCCAGGCCCTGCTTCCCAGGGGGCCCCCTGGCCTCCTGCCCACAACTTCCCTCCTGCTGAGCCGAGCCGAGCAAGGCCTTTGTGGTTTCAGACCCCAGAGCCCCAGAGCCCGTGATCCGGATCTGGCCCAAGTTCCCTGGGGAGAGCATGAGAGATCCCGGGCATCCGGAGACCCAGAGAAGGTCACAATGGGTCTGGCCAAGGACCCAGCATCTCGACAGGCATCACACCTGCTCACCTAGCCCCTCAGTGGAGGAAGCACTTTGTTAAGGGTGTTTGTTGACTGTTTGCTTCCATTGATATCCTGTTTTCCAAGATCCAGAAGAAAGAAAGGAAATAAATAGTAACAAAACCAAAAGGAAAGAGAAAGCTTAACCGAGAATTAGTAAAGTTTTTTCAAAGGAAGATGCTACAGCTTAGTTGCCCAGGAAATCTTTTGTCTGGTTGAGCTTTATACCAGCTTTTCGTGGCCTGTAGAGAAATCTCATGAGTTGTTTTTTGCTACTCCTCTATTCCATTTGCACATTTCGTATTTGGAAGGAGAAAGTCAAAAACCACCACGAGAAACCTAAAGTCAAGGTTGGAACGACCAGCAAAGTGGGAGACAAGAGTGAGCGACCATGAAGATCTGCTTTGACCTTGGATGGGCTGTGTTCTCAGCCTGAGGAGCGCATCCTGGTGAGCTTTGCTGGGGCTCATGTCACAGCAATAGCAAGAAGCAGGACTCCATGACCTGAAAGTGTCTTCTGGATTCTCAACTGCTCTGAAAGTGAAAGTTGCTCAGGTGTGTCCTACTCTTTGAGACCCCATGGACTACACACTCCATGGAATTCTCCAGGCCAGAATACTGGAGTGGGTATCCTATCCCTTCTCCAGGGGCTCTTCCCGACCCAGGAGTCAAACCGGAATCTCCTGCATCGCAGGCGTATTCTTGACCAACTGAGCCATCAGGGAAGCCCAGGAGCTGGATGAACCGGGGTTGTTCCTCTGAATCTGTTTTTTTATCAAAGAGTGTCCTCCCAGGCACCCATGATGCTGTTTCCTCCAGCCCCTTCCCAGCACAATTGCTCCTGTAAGTGTCCCCAAGACTCAACCAAAGGTGCTGAAGACCCAGCAACCTAAGTCCACTGTCTTTGGTTCTCCCCAGTGAGGCCTCCAGCACTCCCCGAAACTTTCTGGCCTTTCCTCTTGGAGCGCTGTTTGGTGACTATGAATATCCAAGTTCTGAATCCATTTTCTCAAGTTCCCAGGGACCAGCCGACACTCGAAACAATCCAGGCTGTTCTAAAGCACTCAGGTGATCACACAGGTACCCGGGCCTCCCCCACAGGCCAACCAGGAGACGAGCAAAGGGGGCCCCCGAGTTGACTCTCAGGTCCCCTGGGGGCCCCACTGTCACATTCTTGCCCTTCATGCCCACTCCTACTACAAGCTGTTGTTTAGTCACCGAGTCATGTCCAACTCTTTTGAGACCCCACAGACTGTAGCCCACCAGGCTCCTCTGTCCATAGGATTTCCCAGGCAGGAATACTGGAGTGGGTTGCCATCTTCCTTCTCCAGGGGAGCTTCCAGACCTGGGGACTGAACCCATGCATCCTGTGCCTCCTGCACTGGCAGGCGAATTCTCCACCACCGAGGCCCCTGGGAAGCTCCCAACTTCAAGCACCAGTGCACAAAAGCCCCATGTGACTCTAGGCCCACGGCACTGGGTACAGCCTGACCTGCTCTCCACCTGGTGCCCCCTCCAGCCAGGCTGGAGCCCTCTCTGTACCCAAAGCCAGGGTTGGGTGACCCTTCTTGTACCAAGAATTGGTGATGTCCATGGGCCCTTTCTCACAGTAATGTTTCTAAATGCAGAAATAAAATCCACAAGACAACAAAGCAAACTAATCAATACTGAAATACACTTAGCCAAATATTTTCAAAACCCCAGATTTATGGTACAGTGATGTATGTGTTTCTTTTTTTAATGATTATAAATCAAGATCCCACAGCGGGGCTGGTAACTTTCATCATTTTTAAGCAATTAGCAAGCATAAATAATATTTCATGATACCTGCACCAACTCTAACATGATGTGAAAACGGCTGGGATTTCTGCAGGTGGCCAAATCTCCAATGTTGCTGGCCCGGCTGTGGTTTGTGGCCCCCCTTTGCAATGGAGGAAACTCTTTTTTTTTTTTTTTTGGCCACACAGCATGCGAGATTTTAGTTCCCATCCAGGGACAGAACCATGTCTCCTGCAGTACAGTGTCGAGTCCAAACCACTGGACCACCAGTGAAGTTCTTTTTCTTTTTTCTTTTTGGAAACTCTTGATTTCATGGAGGGAAGGGACAGTGAGAGCGTGAGTCTCTTCCTGTTCCGTTTCACACCCCTCCTCATTCTGTTTGTGGACCCCAGTGCTAAGAATGTCCTTTCCATCCTCACCACCCATCTCCTTCCCTCTCTGCAAGAAGGAATTTACAGGACCCTGGCTTGGATGGCCCTGGGCTAGAAGACAGCTTCTTCCCCTCGCTGGCTGAGCAGGAGGACCGTGGCTTTGAAGGTCCCAGGCTTGGAAGACAAGCTAGCCCTAGGCACTAATAAAGCCCTCTCCCCTTTATTCTTAGAAGGGACATCATCGCAGAAAATGCCATGTGGCTCCATCTTGCTCAGTGCAGCCCAGGGGAACCACTGATACCAGCCAGCGCCCCAGTGGTGGCCGGGGCGTCTGGCCCCTCTAATCTCCCTTCCCCAGCCCCCAGCGCACCCCACAGCAAAAGCAGGAAAGCAGCAAGGGGACCGCTTACCTTCGGGCTCCTCCACGCTGCTGGCTGCAGTGGTCGGCGGTGCCACAGGGATCTCTTTGTGGGGTTCAGGACGGAGGGAAAGGGAAACAAGGTCAGAACACGTTACTTTTGACCTTAGAGAAGAGCACAGTGCAGATTCCTCCCCACCTCCCTGGGCCCTCCCTCCTGGTCCCACTCTTCACCCCGGGAGATGACGGTCAGGGAGGAAGGGAAAGCCTGGCGTAGGGGCCAGACCAGCCTGTTTTTGGCTGGAAGCTGTCCCTCCACCTGGCAAAGACTGGAGGAGGGGAAGGCAGGACTTTGCCCCCTCTGCTGTCTGCGTGCCGTCTACTCGCTCGGGGCCAGGGGCAGAGAGAGGGGTCCTTAGGCCCCCCTTACTCATCGTCAACAGACTCTGAGCTCAGNTTTTTTTTTTTTTTGGCCACACAGCATGCGAGATTTTAGTTCCCATCCAGGGACAGAACCATGTCTCCTGCAGTACAGTGTCGAGTCGAAACCACTGGACCACCAGCGAAGTTCTTTTTCTTTTTTCTTTTTGGAAACTCTTGATTTCATGGAGGGAAGGGACAGTGAGAGCGTGAGTCTCTTCCTGTTCCGTTTCACACCCCTCCTCATTCTGTTTGTGGACCCCAGTGCTAAGAATGTCCTTTCCATCCTCACCACCCATCTCCTTCCCTCTCTGCAAGAAGGAATTTACAGGACCCTGGCTTGGATGGCCCTGGGCTAGAAGACAGCTTCTTCCCCTCGCTGGCTGAGCAGGAGGACCGTGGCTTTGAAGGTCCCAGGCTTGGAAGACAAGCTAGCCCTAGGCACTAATAAAGCCCTCTCCCCTTTATTCTTAGAAGGGACATCATCGCAGAAAATGCCATGTGGCTCCATCTTGCTCAGTGCAGCCCAGGGGAACCACTGATACCAGCCAGCGCCCCAGTGGTGGCCGGGGCGTCTGGCCCCTCTAATCTCCCTTCCCCAGCCCCCAGCGCACCCCACAGCAAAAGCAGGAAAGCAGCAAGGGGACCGCTTACCTTCGGGCTCCTCCACGCTGCTGGCTGCAGTGGTCGGCGGTGCCACAGGGATCTCTTTGTGGGGTTCAGGACGGAGGGAAAGGGAAACAAGGTCAGAACACGTTACTTTTGACCTTAGAGAAGAGCACAGTGCAGATTCCTCCCCACCTCCCTGGGCCCTCCCTCCTGGTCCCACTCTTCACCCCGGGAGATGACGGTCAGGGAGGAAGGGAAAGCCTGGCGTAGGGGCCAGACCAGCCTGTTTTTGGCTGGAAGCTGTCCCTCCACCTGGCAAAGACTGGAGGAGGGGAAGGCAGGACTTTGCCCCCTCTGCTGTCTGCGTGCCGTCTACTCGCTCGGGGCCAGGGGCAGAGAGAGGGGTCCTTAGGCCCCCCTTACTCATCGTCAACAGACTCTGAGCTCAGTCTGACCTTGACTCATGGATGGGGAAGGTGTCTGTGGGAAGGGTGGCATGTGAGGGTGCTGGGGGGTGTTTTCCATATGCAAAGAGGGGTCTGCACTCTGGCCTAGGTTCCCACGGGATCACACTGCACGAGCTAAGGTGTTTTCTCAGCAGGGAGAACAGACTGTCAATACAGAAGATTGCAAGGCCAGAGAGAAGTGTGCTCTATTGGGACCGTTCCTCTCCTACAGAGAATAGCAATGCATTCCTACAAGCTCCAGTCCTGGGCTCAGAAAAGGTGAGGAGCTTCAGCCAGTCTCTAGGAAAGACCCAGACTTCACGGCTCCAGATTCTCTTTCTAGTCGGGGCCAAACCAAGAACCCAAACTCCCTGAGCTGCAGGGAGTCACCTCCCCGGCTGAGTGGCCAAATGAATGTGGGGTCACAGACATCTCCACGAACCCCACTGATTTTGGCCACCACCTGACTGCTAGGGGTTAAGATCTCCCTTGGACCCCCCAGACTCTAGATTAGCTGCCACCTGAGTCCTGGGGGGTGATCAAGATGGAAAACTCGGGCCTGGGGGCAAACCTGAGGGTCACCCGCAGAAGCTAGCTCTGCACCTTCAGAAGCAACAGGCAGAGGGCTGGCCCTCGATATGGAGCCGAACCTCTACTCTCGGGTTATCATCGACAGCAAGCTACAGGTGCCTTGTTACAGCAGCTCATTAAGAAGCCGGACTCCCTCTGAGTCTTCATGACCTACTTGGTCCCAGCAGGAACATTCCAGAGGGAAATCCAGACAGCCCAGCCTAATCCTGCAAATCCAGGAAAGGGGCTGGGGCCAGTGGCCATGGAGCCACCCTGGCTGTCCGAGCCTGGCCCTAGGACGTGAGCAGAGGGCCCCATGGCTCCCAGAGCTGTGATCAAACAGACACAAGCATCCAAAGTCCTGTCTAGACACCTGAAACCCGGTGCTAGCAGGAAGAGCTCACAGAAATCCCAGGATGGAGATCCTGGGTCTCTAGGTGGTTGGCAGTGACGCTCACCCCCAGCATCAGCCCACCCTTTTCAAGAGGAAGGGAAAAGGTACACAGCGTGTTGGAAAGCGGGATGCTTTCTCATCTCCCAAGGTTTCCATCCCTAATTCTGAAAAACCAGCTCCACTTCCAGGCCTTTCCCCTCAGGGATTTGAAATGTTGCTTCCAGCCACTCTGGGAATGCGACAGCTCCTGACTCCCCCTTGCAGGGAGACCTCGTTTGCTTCCCCTATGTTTTCACAAGCTCGGATGGTGGGGCCGATCTCCTCCCAGCTTTCTAAAATTGGTCAGTTTTCTGGAGGGCCAGAAGAGAAAGATACTCGCAAGCTGTGAGACCCAGACAATTAGACGTCGTGAAAAGCATCTCAACCTGCTCCACCCTGGATGGACACAGGCTCAATTTCCTGTGGTTCAGATGTGCGGTATCCGCTGTTACCATGGCAACATCTCCTGGTTGTAAGACCTGCTGGAAGCCCCACAGCCTGGAATGTCTTGGACACGTGGCCACACTCAAGTCCAAGTGGATGAGGTGTGGGATGTCAAAGACTCCCGTCCTGTGTGAGGGGGAGCGGATTCCTTGCAAGATCCAGGGTCCACTCCAAGGACCCCAAGCAGCTGCCTGGCCCCCAGCCTCCTGCTCTGCTTCAGGTTTTTTGTTTCAAGACCCTGGTATCTGACCTGAGAAGCTGGTGCCCACCCAGAGCTACAGGACACTGAAAACCATAGAGCAGGGGTCGGCCAACTTCTCCAGCAAAGGACCAGCTAGGAAACGTTTTGGGCCCTGCAGGTCACAGGGGCTATGTCGCCACTACTCAATTCTGCCGTCCCAGTCCCAAAGTGGCCACAGGCAGTCCGTGAACAAGTGAGCTCAGCTGGGTTCCATTAAACTTTATTTACAGACGCTGAACTTTTCCTTTCATATCATTTTCACATGTCGTAAATTAGTAATCTTTTAATTTTTGTTTTAATCATTTTTAAAAGGTTTAAAAAAAAGGCCCAGCCAGCCACACAAAACCAGGCAGTGAGCCAAACCCCCAATCAGACGTTAAAAAGCTAATTCCTATCAAGTTAAAAAAAAAAACATTCATAGCTAATCTATGTCATTTATATCAGAACAGTGGTTATCCTTGAGGAATGTAAGATCAACGAATGGAAAGCAAGGAAGCTCTGTTGTTGATGCTCAGTAGGTAAGCCATGTCCGACTCTTTGCAACCCCATGGACTGTGGGACACTGGCTTCCCTGTTCTCTACATTCTCTCCGAGTGGAAGTTCCAGATACCGGTAATAGTGTTTATGTAGTGGTGACAAGTTGGATTTGTTTACCTGGTGAAAACTATATGAAGCAATGATACAGTACATATCAAAGTATCTGAATACATACATACTCAAGAAACCTGGCATTCCAGTCTTATGAATGAGGAAAATCTCCCACCCTTGATACCAAATCCATGCAATGACAGCATGAAGGATATTTACTGGCCAGTATCACTTTGCACATAAAAAATAGTAAACAAGCCAGCAACATGAATTTATGTATACAAAAAAAAAGTTTAGTCGCTCAGTCGTGTTCGACTCTTTGTGACTCCGTGGACTGTAGCCTACCAGGCTCCTNAGGCCTTGCAGAAAAGGGCTGGCCAAGCTGGAAAGTGCCACGAGGCCCTGGTTCTCAGCTCAGGGGCCGCTGGACCCCACACCCCTCCTCCAGGTTTGCAATGGGCTAAAGAGCTGTGGTTGCCCACCCTGTCACACTGCATCCCAAGGCTCCCTCCCTATTTCCAGGACCCAGTGACAAAATGGCTACAGGAGTTTAAGGGGACATGCCCCCTTTTATGGACTGAATGACTGTGTTCCCCCTGCACATTCATATGTTGAAAGCTAACCCCCAATGTGATGGCATTAGGAGGCAGAGCCCTTGGGAGGTAGTCAGGTAGACGTGGTCACATGGGTGAGACCCTCATGGTGGGATCAGCGCCCCCAGAAGACGAGGAAGAGAGAAAGAGCTCTCAGTATGAGCACACAGCAAGAAGGTGCTTATTTGCAGATGAGGGAGCAACCTCCATCAGACGCTAGATCAGCAGGCACCTCCATCCTGGGCTTCTCTACCTCCAAAATCCTGATAAGTATCTATGGTTTAAGTCACCCCATCTATAGTGTTTGGATACAGAGGACTAGCACGTCGGGCTATGTCTACTGTTTGTCCGACTCTGTGTGGCCCCACAGACTGTAGCCCAGCAGGCTCCTTTGTCCATGGGATTCTCCAGGCAAACATACTAGAGTGAGTTGCCATGCCCTTCTAATGGGGTCTTCCCAACCCAGGGATTGAACCCACGTCTCTTACATCTCCTGCATGAGCATGCAGGCTCTTTACCACTAATGTCACCTGGGAACTCAATGCCCACTAACTCCATGAGGCTTGAGCAAGAACTGTGGTATCTGCAAACACAGGATACCTGCCTCCCTGGACCTAGGCAGTGGCCTCAGCGTGGGCAGAGAAGGGGAGGCAGGAAGGAGCCCAAAGCCCTCGCCCACTCCCCTGGGGTCTCCCTGGTCCTCCCCCCAGGGAAAAGAAGCCTGGAGAGGGTGAGGAGTTGTCTGCAGGAGGCGACCTGCTCCAAGTTCACTTGGTGCCAGAGCTGTTCTGTTTCTATTCCAAATGGGAAAAAAGTATCCAAGGGAAGAAGTGAGAGCAGTGCTCCCCAAAGAGCTACACTCACACCTCCCCAGCGGTGCCGCTCAGGCCGCGGGTGAAGACCCGGCCTCTCTCAGCCGGCCAGCCTCGGGCCCAGGCGGGGCTCAGGAGGAGAATCAGGAAGAGGAAGGCGGAGGGCCCAGGGTGCAGAAAGGACAGGAATGTGAGGAATTGCTTGTTGAAGTTGTGTCTGGACACGTGAGAGCTTCTGGAAACCCTGGGAGTACGGGTCTGGGGGAGGAGGGGGATGGGGCGGGGTGCTCCAAGCCAGGTGAGGGGACAAGGCAGGGGACAGGGCCTAGGGGAGGAAACGGAGCTGAACCAATCCCGCCCCTGTGAACAGCAGCACACCTCCTATTAGAAACCTCTGTCAAATCTATCCTGAATTCAAGCTCATTTCCCAGTGTTTTCTTCTCCTTCCCTCTTTTCTTTCACTCGGCCTCGAAGCGCACTGTGGACGATGCTATGAAGAGGGGATGGTTGGAAGTGACCAATGACCTGAGATCCATCCCTGTGACAGGAAGGGCGACGGGCCATGGCGGCCTCTCTGAGCAGGCCTGGTGACAGCAAAGGGCCAGAACAGGCCCCTGGCGTCCCAAGCCCCTGGTGCAGGTGTGGGCACCACCAGGCGGATATGGACTCGCCAGGCTCCTGCCAGCTGACCTCCCTTGGCCAGCTTCGAAAGCCTGCTGGTAATCCTGAAGCCCACGCCAAGACATCCTCCCCTCCATGCTGATGGAACACAGCTGCGTGCCAGTGACTTCTGGGCCTTGGACTCGGCCAGGAGGGGGTCACCAAAGGTTGCATGGTCACTGGAGGGTCCGAGCCAAGTTACCCACAGGGACCCCTCAGCCCCCTGTGGTTGGTGAGCTGGCGGGGAGGAGCCGGGTGCCCGCTAAGATGGGCAGAGTGGGGGGCCAAACTCGGTGATGGCAGGGCAGTGTGTCTGCTTCACGGAGCAGGCACGTCCTTGGGCCCAGCCTTTGGTTACAGGAGAGGGCTCTTTGCTGTGCAGTTTCCAAATCATTCTCTCAAGATCTGGAAAGATTCTGAGCAACCGGCCCTTGGTCTGAGAGAAGCAGCGGGCTGACTGTGCCTCACACAAATCACTGTTATAGGAAGAGAAGTCAGCAGAGTCCCAGAGGGTCCAGGCGGAGGAGTGGGTGGCAGTGAGTGGGAGGCTGCTCAGGTCATTGCCATGTTGGGGGGACCATCCTCAGAGGTGGGGCACTCCTGCGACACAGCCCTGCCACTTGGACCCCTGAGCACATCCACACCCCCACATGCTGTCCCTCTGGTCCTCGAACCAGCCTGTGAAATTAGCATGACTATACCGAGGAGGCCGGGAGTGGAGAGACAGAAAGGGCCTGATCTCTTGAGCACGTCACCGAGGGCCCTCTCCTGTGTGTCCCCCTGCACTTCCCATTCTGCAAGGAGAAACACACCTTCCCCTGTTGAAACCAAGGCCAGGTGGCATCTCTTACGTGCGGTCAAATGCAGCCCCAACACAGACACTTGCATTGCACTCATTCTCAATTCACAGCCTAATGGCCCCAAAGTAAAGACTTCTCCTCAAACCCCATGATTATGGAAAGCTAAGTTATATCTTCTGGGCAAAGGAGGATGAACTTCAAGGTGTGGGGAGAACTGATGAATCACAACAGCCCACAGTGGGTTCTCTACAACGTTGGACAAGAGAATCCAGCTAGTAATGCCCACATGAAGAGGGTCTGAGCTGCCCACTGGTTACACAGGAGAAAGCCAAAGGGATTGTGCTGTATCGCCCCAAATCCGAAACACACCCAGACGCACAAACACACAGGTTCCTAAACTCTCAGACACGCAGGCGCACACAGCACCACAGGGGGCAGAGAGGAGGATGAGGGCAGGCTGAGCTGGGAGGATGTGGACGTGAGCAAGTAGAAGTCTTCTCCTTGGCGGGGGGTCTGGTGAAAGGGACAAAGTCAGAACCTCCCGGATTCTTCCGAGAACAGGCTCTGGGTCAGAATGTCTTCTCCTGCAGGAAGCCCAGTTCGGTGACTCCCGTTTCCCTGGATGTCAGCCACTCTGCTCGGAGGAGGTCAGGCCCTTCCCCGGCAAGTTATCATCTGCACGCAGCAGGCAGAACCTGGCCCTGGGAAACAATCCACCAGAGAGTTTTTCCATGAAGAGGAAGGTGAGACCAGGAGGAAGCCCAGGGCCCTGAGAAGGCAGCCGGATCAGGTTTCTCATGAACACATGGGCTGGATGGTAGCCCGATGCAGAGAAGCCAGACTGTCCTTGCTTGGGGTCATCAGCCAGATACGAACAGCTAAGAACACACAGATGGTTTCAGATGGGTGTCAAGAGACCCAGGTCTGATCCTGCCCTGCCAGTAATGCGGTGTGACCCTGGGCTAGTGCCTCGCTCTGCGTCTCAGGTAGCTCATCACTAAGGCCAGAGGTTTATACTTGCACTACAGTTGCTTCCAACTAAACAGGCTAAGATCCAGGGCAGTGTCTTGTCCCCTGGGACCATTACCCCCACTGCAGTGTCCCAGCTCAGGGGACCAGGAACATGCTCCTGCTACATGCCAGGCCCTCGCTCCACACCCAGGCCGCACCCTGCCCGACACCATGAACTGCTGCACTGGGCTGGACTCTCGTCTCTAGAGATCTGTGTTGTCAGCTATGAGAAGTGCACTGGGGTTACCGAGGGCCCCCACGAAGCTGACCTGGAAGGCAGGCAGCCCTGAGCCTCCTCTGTGGTGAGGCCCCTGTCCTGACTCCCGGCAATCCCGGGTCTGTTCTCAGACCCTAGGGCTTTGCCTTTTCAGAATATCTTACTCTGGGATTTATGGAGGTGCAGGATGTATGGTCAGAGAAGGCGTTGGCACCCTACTCCAGTACTCTTGCCTGGAAAATCCCATGGATGGAGGAGTCTGGTAGGCTGCAGTCCATGGGGTCGCAAAGAGTTGGACACGACTGAGTGACTTCACTTTCATGCATTGGAGAAGGAAATGGCAACCCACTCCAGTGTTCTTGCCTGGAGAATCCCAGGGATGGGGGAGCCTGGTGGGCTGCCATCTATGGGGTTGCACAGAGGGGGACACGACTGAAGTGACTTAGCAGCAGTAGCAGGATGTATGGTGGATGAAATCATACAGCAGGTAATCTTTTAAAATTGTCCTCATTTATGCCCAGTGCATCTTCCCAGGTGGTGCCAGTAGTAAAGAATCCACCTGCCAATGCAGGAAATGTAAGGGACATGGGTTTGTTCAATCCCTGGGTTCAGAAGATTCCCTGGAGCACGAACTGGCAATCCACTCCAGTATTCTTGCCTGGAGAATCCCATGGACAGAGAAGACATAAGGTCTCAAAGAGTCGAACACGACTGAAGCAACTTACCACACATACATGCCCAGTGCACTGAAATGCATCCGTGTTGCCAAGTCAGTCAACAGCGTGTCCATGTACATCGCTGAGTTAGATTCCACAGTACAGACGTACCACTGGTTGTTTGACCATTCACCCACCAGAGCACAGTTGGGCTGTTTCCAGTTTTTGCCAGTTGTGAATAATGCTTTTATCAACATCCATGTGCCGTTTTTCGTGTGGACAGAGATTTCATTTCTCTGGGATAAACATCAAGAGGAAGCATTGCTTGGTATTATGGCAGCTCTATGCTTCACTTCTCCCTGGTGGCTCAGCGGTGAAAAATCCACCTGCCAACGCAGGAGACTCAGGTTCGATTCCTGGGTTGGGAAAATCCCCTGGAGAAGGAAATGGCAACCCACTCCAGTATTCTTGC
The DNA here is from genome assembly GCA_006410875.1 of Neotragus pygmaeus. Lineage (NCBI taxonomy): Eukaryota > Metazoa > Chordata > Mammalia > Artiodactyla > Bovidae > Neotragus > Neotragus pygmaeus. The sequence goes on along the minus strand of SJYV01010300.1, from coordinate 706,692 downwards.
CCGGGGAAATCCCAAGGACAGAGAAGCCTGGAGATCCACAGTCCGTGGGGTCACAAAGAGTCGGGGCACGACTCAGCGACTGAACAGCAACAGTGTGTGGGTGGTGGCATCTCGCCCTGGCTCTAGTCTACATTCCCCCAATGCGGAAGAGTGACGGTTGAGGCATTTATCCACCATCCCTGTATCTTCACTGAGCAGCTGTTCAAGTATTCTGCCCCTTTCTAGCTGAGTGGTCAGTACTGCCTTCTCGTGCAGTTTTGAGAGCTCTCCACATAAGCTGGATTCAAGTCCTCGGCCGGATATGTGATGCACAAATACGTCCCCCTGTCTGCTCCTTCACAGCAGAAGCTTCTTACGAGGCACGCCATGAGCATCAGTCTGGTCACTGACCCTTAGCCTTGCTGGCAGCCTCTGTGGCTCTCAGAACTGGCCCTTCCTTTCCCTCCCTTCTGACCCAAAGTCCTCCAGCCCTTTCCTGCTCTCAGGCATGGGTACCGCTCCTCGGTGTCCCCGTGGCTGTTTGCCCCTGAACCCCAGGTCTCATCTCACCGTCCATCCCATCCGCAGACAGGTCCTCACAGGATGCCCTGCAAAGCAGCCTCCCCTCCCCACTGCCAGTTACACTATTTCCAGCTTATTTATTTCCTCCATGTAACTCACCACAATCAGTAATAATCCTCTGCTTACTGATTCTTCTTTATCATCAACCTCCCTCCAGAACACAAGTTCCAGAGGAACCTGTCTGTGCTGGTCCCCACTGGACCCAGTTCCCATGTTGGGCAGGAGATCCATGGACATGGGTGAGAACATGCTGAGGGATAGGCTGTTCAATCAGTGCACACGCTCAAGGCCACTGTGTCGCCCTCCCTGTGGGAAGAGGCTGTTTCATGGGCCCTGAATCTGGAGGAGAGGAGGAGGGATGCCCAGGAAAGACCCTCCCCTCACATCTGAGATCACTGGCAACCGCAACAACGAACACTCCTCACTTCCAAATTCTCCGTGCTAATGAGGGACGAGGATAATTTAAATCCACAGGTAATCCACAAACTTCATCTGAGCTCTTTGTCCGCTCCTCCTAGGCTCTGCTTTTCTTTCTCCCAGCAGTTGCTGCTGCTGCTAAGTTGCTTCAGTCATGTCCGACTCTGTGTGACCCCATAGATGGCAGCCCACCAGGCTCGCCTGTCCCTGGGATTCTCCGGGCAAGAGTACTGGAGTGGGGTGCCATCGCCTACTCCCCCAGCAGTTGCTAAGGAGGCACAAAAGAAGACACATTTCAAGTTGCACGACCTCTCTTTCCCCCGCCACTTTCGGATGAAGGTGCAAACAGCAGGAAGTGGAAGGGGAGCCCCGGCATCCCAAACTGGGTTATTTGACCCTGTGTGATTTACTAATAGTTAACTACAGTCTTCCTGCAGCTGATTTACAGGTGAAAGTTTCAGATGTGTGTGTGTATACAGATGGGTGGATGTGTGTGTATACAGATGGGTGTGTGTGTGTACAGATGGGTGTGTGTGTGTGTGNGGGTTATTTGACCCTGTGTGATTTACTAATAGTTAACTACAGTCTTCCTGCAGCTGATTTACAGGTGAAAGTTTCAGATGTGTGTGTGTATACAGATGGGTGGATGTGTGTGTATACAGATGGGTGTGTGTGTGTACAGATGGGTGTGTGTGTGTGTGTAAACAGATGGGGGTGTGTGTGTGTATACAGATGGTGTGTGTGTGTATACAGATGGATGTGTGTGTGTGTGTATACAGATGGGGGTGTGTGTATGTATACAGATGGGTATGTGTGTGTGTGTGTGTGTGTGTGTGTGTGTGTGTGTACAGATGGGTATGTGTGTGTGTGTACAGATGGGGGTGTGTGTATACAGATGTGTGTGTGTGTGTGTTGTCTGCATGCACTGGACGCACAGAGCCCAGCAGGCAAGCCCGGCTGGATGGTGGGGGAGATGCCAGAGCAGCCGGGTGACCGACGGGGGGGCCAGCTCTGGCCTTGCATCTGCCTCTCAGCCCGAGGGCCCTCAGATGCCGCGGGTCTTTCTTGGCGGCACCTTCAGAACCGCACCTGGACACACCCAACCCATCCCCATCCTCTCCGCTGAGCCCCCCACCCCCACCCCTGCCTGCGGCTGCCAGGCACCCAGCTCTGCTGTTCCAGCCGTTTATCAGTTTTGCTCCCAATATCGAGGGTGTGCAACAGCATTAGGGCAAATTCCTCAGGGCCTGTGCAGTCCAGTGGGAATCAGCTTTCAAGTCCACATGAGGGTTAAGCCCCTCAAGTGAGAGGGGCCAGCTGTGCTAGGCACCACGCTCATGGAAAGAACTAAGGCCGTGGGCAGCCTGAGTGATGGTCTCCACATGGCGTGCACGCTGGCAGTAACAGCAGCTCTGGTTACTCACTCTTCCTCTGCTTGTACCAATGATCGTAACAGTTCCTGGGGTGGTGTGCTCGCTGTGTGCCAGGCACTTCCTCTTCATCATCTCATTTAATCAACTCTGTAACACTTGGGATGAGGGACTATTATTGTTGTTGTTGTTGTTAAGTTGCTCAGTCATGTCCGACTCTTTGCTAACCCATGGACTGTAGCATACCTGGCTTCCCTGTTCTTCACTATCTCCCAGTGTTTGCTCAAACTCATGTCAACTGTGTTGATGATGCCATCCAACTGTCTCATCCTCAGTCATCCCCTTCTTCTCCTGCCCTCAACCTTTCCCAGCATCAACGTCTTTTCCAATGAGTCAGTTCTTCGCATCAGGTGGCCAAAGTATTGGAGCTTCAGCATCAGTCCTTGTGATGAATATTCAGGGTTGATTTCCTTTAGGATTGATTAGTTTGATCTTGCTGTCCAAGGGACTCAAGAGTCTTCTCCAGCACAATTCAAAACCATCAATTCTTTGGTGCTCAGCCTTCTTTATGGTCCAACTCTCACATCCGTACATGGCTACTGGAAAAACCACAGCCTTGATTAGATGGACCATCACTTTTGGCAAAGTGATGTCTCTCCCCTGATATCATTTTAATACGTATTTATTTGGCTGTGCTAGGTCTTAGCTGCACCACTCCGGATCTTGGATCTTCTCTGGCAGCATGCAGAATCTTTAGCGTCAGCATGTGGGATCTAGATCCCTGACCTGGGATTTAACCTGGGCCCCCTGCACTGGGAGTAGGGAGTTTTACCCACTGGGCCACCAGGGAAGTCCCAAGAAGGGACTGTTATTATCCCCATTTTCAGATGGGAAAATTCCTAGCCTGCGGCTAGGGACCACCTGCTGTTCTTCTGGTAGCAGAAGTTCCACCCCAAGTAATGTCCCTGTTAAGGGGGGGCATGGGGGAGAAACACACATCAGGAAGCTCTTCCGCTCAGGCCGGGGACCCCTGGGGGGCTACAGGTGCACTGCTGCCCACAGCTTTTGAGGACTCAGGCATGTTCTCAGCGGCCTGCGATGAGCCATGGTGACTGTGAACTTGAAGGGGGCAGGGCGATGATGGCAAGAAACAGGCCGCTCTGAGCCGGGCAGGCGCTGGATGCGGTGGGTAATTTCTCCGTTCTCATCACAATTCAGTTCACGGGAGACTCCTGCAATGTCTTTATCCATCACAGATGGTTTGAGGAGATGATAAATTAATATCGTTTAAAGGGAGGCCTGGCTGAAATGGTTAAATGGCAACGTCTTCTTTGCTGGCTCTAAAGAGAAAGAGCCCCCAAGTCCATAAAGAAGACAAACGGTAAACAAAACAGCCTATCCCTCTTGACAGATTCCAGGAGGAGTATCACTCACACACCCTTCTGCAGAGAAAGGGGAGAAACTCATCTCGTCTGACTTTGTATAGGACAACAGCCCAGGCCATAATGAGGCCTTCCCAGGGCTGTGAAATCGCGCTGAATAGCAGAGAGTGCAGCCGCCTGCTCCCTGGGTATGTTGACTACAGCCCTTTGTGTGCACTAGCGCTGCCGGCCCACCGTCTGGTTCCAAACTAGGGGAGGGGAGAAAGAACCCAACAAATTTGTTGCTACGAAACTTCCCTTGGGGCGATGGCATAATTATGCTTGGGACGGAATGCCCTTGCTCCAAGCTGTTCTTGTCTGGGTCCACCCCTGCTCTCAACTGAACAAGGTCAGGTGTCAGCCAATCACCAGCAGTGTATGGGTGGCCTCAGGCCCATGCTCGGGGCTCCTCCCAGGCCCTGGAAAGTCAGGGGCTCAAGGGGCCCCCATGACTTTTTCCAGGCACTCTTAGGTCAATGGCAGAGTTGAATCAAGAGGCACTGCTGGCTATCCTGTTTTCCCCATGAAATGGATTTGAGACAGAGCAAAGTACAGCTTTCATCCCAGGGCTACAATCTACATGATTCTGGAAGCCTCTGACAGTGAACTATCAGGGATCAAAATACTGTGATCAAATGCTGCCACCAAGGGAACCATTTCCTTAAACCATCCAGCCCTGGGAAGACAAGACAGTGGCATTCTCCGAAGGTGATGAGAGAGACCCCTGTCTGAAGATCTCGAGGGTACACATTCCCCTGCCAGCATCTGAACTACAGCTGGTTCCCCCCAGATCTCAGGGTCTTTCTGAGTGGGGGAACTGTGGACTCCCAAGTTCCTACATCTCTAAGGGGGTGACATCAGGAAAAAAAAGAGCTAAGGGGAAAGAGGGGGAACTTTCAAGAGATGCCTTTCCTCAGAGTGAAATGGTAGGACCATTCAGGTCACATTCTTCTTCTCACCAGTCAGAGAGCATATCTTCCATGTGTTGTCTCTTCTCACCAATTATGAAGCAGAGCCCTTCAGGCAATGCTCTTCCTCACCAATCAGGAGGCAGGATCCCTGAAACACTGTCTTCCCTCACCAATCAGGAGGCAGGATCCTTGAAACATTGTCCTCCCCTGCCGATCAGGAGGCACTGCCAGTCGCACTTCTCCTAACACATTTCCCCAGAAGGATAAGCAAGTATTCTTTTGAGCAGATTCCATCCTTAGATTTTTTTCCTCTTCCGTGGGTCCTTCTCTCAGAGTTAACATCGAAGCAGTTGCTGTCCAGGGCTGGGAGGAAAGACAAAGCCACCCAGGCTGGCCTGAGCATTTGAAAGAAGCCAGGACCCCACCCTCACCTGCCTGTATCTGTTCCTCCTGGAAACCAGCACGGGAAGCCTGCAGTTCCACACCACTGAACCAGAGTGGCAGAGCCCCAGAGGATGGTCTGCAGGTTCCCAGGATCCTGTGGCCTTCTGAGATCTCACTCTGAGCAGTGTCAGGCCACACACGGCCCACGGCCCTCCCCACGGCAACAGAGGAAAGGGAGGGGATGCAGATGGCAAGACGACCAAGGCCTTGCTCCTTCCCGACTCTCCAGGGGACATGCCTTTCCTTCTCTGACAGCTGCAACTGGCACTACAGGAAGTGACCACTGCCCCTCCAAACAGAGCCCAGATCTCCTCCTTCACGGGCACAGGGCTGCCCACCTGACTGGCCCCCGTTGAGTAAAATTTTTTTGGCCAAATCCCCAAGAAATCTATGTGCAGCCAGTTGTTTACAAGACCTCAACTCCAATTTCTTCTGTAGAAAAAAGACAACACTAGAGCACAAGGCACTGGCTACCTTCCAACTACTTTCTCTGAAAACCCCAAGCCCTCCTTCCCTGGTGCCCCTGCCTTCCTGCCACTGTGGATATTTCTTGGGTCCCTTTTCCCAGGTCACCTTTCTCAATTTCTGGTCAAACTCTCCTGGGGCTTTCTTACCTGGATCAGTTGTTTTTAACATGGAAAACAGCCCAGCTACCTTAATGCTTAAATTTCTCTCGGCAGCCACCAGAGGCAGCCTTAGGTCCACAGAATTGGAAAGAGACCTTGTGTGAGGGAAGCCACCTTGTTCATCTCTGCTCATTTGGAATCTCAAGGACTTCTCTGGGAGAAGACAGACTGGGAATCTGTTTTTTAGAGAAAAGCTTTCTGCAACAGTAGGGCAGGCTGCATGGGCCCCACACTCAGAAGGGCACAAACTAGGCTGGAACTCTGCTTGCCACTCCTGAACAAGAAGTCCCATATTTTCAATCTGCACTGGAGCCCACACATTATGTAATCGGTACTGCACACAAGTGCCCAACATCTGGTGGATTTCCTGTTAAGAAGATGATACTCTGGCTTCATCCAGAGCTAAGCAGGAGCCATAGAAGGACTTCTCTGCTGCAGCTCCTCATCCAGGCCTAGGTTGGCTTGGGTCTCTCCTGCCTCAGGGTCTTTACAGGCTCATGTGAGGACCCCAGCCACACTGGCTTGTGGCCCAGGAGCCCTCGGAGATGAATATCTTCCCAGGAAGCCAGGCTCTCAGCAAGCAGTGTCCCCAGGCCCCAAGTTGTGAACCCAGAGAGCCTTGGTTCCTGGAATTTCCAAAAACAAATGCATGTGGCAGGGTGGGGAGGAGGAGGGGAGCACTTCTCCCCTCCCCCACTGTCACTAAATTCTCTGGCATTTCATCAACTCCTTGGAGTCATCTGATCATGGCTTCATTTTTGTTAGTGGGAGAAAACAAAACAGAAAGTTAAAACATTACAGCTTGCTTCAATGAACGAAAATAGAGACCCCCCGTCTCCGTTTAATTTTTTGTCCTGAGAAGTGAAACTATTTGCAGATGGATTAAATGCTCCTTCTGAACCCCTGCCTCTCACCCCACTTTCCCCCTCCCCAAGTTGCCGACATCTGTGAAGGTGCGCATCTCTTTGAGTGTTGAGGGCTGGAGGAGGAGCTTGCCTGGCCAAAGAGCCTAGTGGGGTATCTGAGTGTGGGATGGCAAAAGAGTTGGACACAACTGAGCAATTAAACAACAGAATTTTATATTTTAAAGAGCCTTACCTCCTCTGAAATCATCTTTTCCGTTATTGATGTTCATATATGTTTGCTGACTGTCTCCCCTTTCTAGGCCCTCTGGAGCACAGGTGTTTTGTGGCCCCTTGTTTATCCCTGGTGTTTAGAATAGTGCAGGGGTCAAGAAAGCCTGCTTGATAAATGTATTTGAACAAGTTTTGTTGATTGAGAAGGAGCTATCAGAAAGACGAGGATGAGAAAAGCCCCATCTTGTGTATCTCTAAACCATATTTCCAAATAAAAATGACAAACTTAACCACTCATTACTTTTCAACCTGGACATCAGAAGCTGCTTAGGAAGGTCTGACTGGCTTGCTTTGGTGCTGCCTCTTTAAGTGAGGATCAGAGAGCACCTTTTAATGTTTAGCTTCATTTGTTTATCAAATACAGTGGAGCCTTTGTCCTGCCTCATGGCTGGGATTTGGCAGGATGGGAACTTTCTTGGTCTTGAACTTCAGAGGAGCCACATGTAGCTAAAACAGTAGCTTTTCAACTCTGAAATAATCCAGGAAGGTGAAAATTCTGCTAAGACACTCTTAAGAGAAGGGAGAATTGGAAATTTCAAATTAGCTCGTTTCTGAAGCCCTTAATGAAGCTCAGAAGACAAACTTCAGCCCATTTCACAAATTAATGCTTCTTTGGAGAATTTAAAGTACACCTGCCCTTGGGTTCTTCCTACTAAGCCCTTCATGGGTATCATGGAAGGAGGGCATCTTAAAGTCAGCTGCTCCAGCTCCTTCTTCTAGGTTTTGTCCTTAAACTTGACTTCTTTGGGTGCCAACTTCACAGATTTTTTTCATATCCAAGCACCACCTGCAGTTACTATAGNCACTCCAGTATTCTTGCCTGGAGAATCCCCATGGACAGAGGAGCCTGGCGGGCTACAGTCCATGGGGTTGAAAAGAGTAGGACACGACTGAGCACACACACACACACAGTGAGAAAAGGTGGAATATTGATTTTTATTTCCAAGACCTAAAAAAGGCAGCTCCACCCAGCACCCCCTCCTTGTCTGCAGTCACAGGAGAGGCTGGAGCAGGAATCGGCCAGTGAGTGAAGTCAGGGCAGCCTCGCCAAGCCCACCACAGCGCCCTCTGTTGCCAGAGTTGTCCATTAGCCTCCCTGGGGGTTAGCGTCTGTCATTTCTCGAAAGCATCAACCCTGCTGTTAAAAAAACCTGCTCTCCTAGAGGTTTGTGGTTTACATTTGGGTTTGAGGTTTTATATTAATGCCGATTATGGAAGATCAAAAATTTTGCTGAAGTCTGCAGTCTAAAACTTTTCCAGAACACTTTAATGTCTATCAACCTCTTAATAATTGTTACTGAAAGGCACTGAAGATACTTTGAAAGCAGGGGTGGTCCACAGTTCTCTACTTCTTCTTTAAAGCCTCCTAACAACTGTAACGGCTTTTCCCGCAGCCTCTTCGATGCTGTGCACTCGTTGATCAAAAATAAAATCCACAGATTGCCAGTTATTGACCCCATCAGTGGGAATGCACTTTATATACTTACCCACAAAAGAATCCTCAAGTTCCTCCAGCTTTTTGTAAGTAGTTTTTAGTGTTTCTAAAGACGTAGTTGCATCTGCTTTAACTAATTTACTTCAAGTAAATTGGCTCCCGGTTACCCTCATAGGAGAAGTCTGTTAGCTTTGAGGTCTCCATTTCTAAACTTCCGTTTCTCATCTCACTGCTGTTTGAATTGCACATTCTCAAAGTTGATTCCAATTAAAAAGCAATCCCCTTTTAGTGCAAGTATCGAAATAGTAAAAACACTTGGAACTCTCTATTTAAATAAGAATATTTTTATCACCTGAAATGAGGGGACATAAAGCAATTTGCAGGTCAGTCTAATTAAGGAACTGCTATAAAAGATAGCGAGCCAGATTGCCTTATGAAGCTTTATTGGTATCATGGTTTTGGAAATATATTCAAAAAGTCTTGTCCCCCGGATTATTTTATTATTATACGTACAGCAGTGATAGAAAAACTCAAAGCAAATAAAACTTTGACCAAGAAAATATCATGTTGCTCCAAATGAGGGCTATATTTTCTGTAGGCTTTTTTTCAGCTGTGTTTGAAATAAGATGGCTTCATAATCAGCAAAAACGTAGAACCTCTTTGCTTCGCAGTATTAAAAAGAGGCTCAGAGGACCAGAGTGTTTACAGAAAGGCTTTAATCCTTTTTTCCCCTCTAATTACATGCACTGAAATTAAAGTTATAAGTAATTGGTCAGCTGGAACCAGTAGGCAGCCTCATTCCTGGTTCAGAAGAGATCATATTAAGAATCATTCTTTAAAAGAAGGTAAAATCTGCATGAGGTTAGCTTTCCTGTCCTCCCTCCAGCTTCAGATAAGGAAGTAGTGTAGCATCTGGTGTGACATGCAAGAGCTCAGCTGCTGCTCCTGGGACCTGCTCCCCACAAACCCCTTGCCAGACAGCAGCACAGAGAGTTTAGTTAAGACTGGGAGAAACCAGCCCTGTGTTCTAGTAAGTTTGTGTAAGTGCAACCCTCTTGATGCTTAAATGCATAGAAAAAGTAGGAAGGAGAAGAGTTAATTTACAAAAAAAAAAGCATGAAGTTTGGTAGAGACAGTCCAGGGAAGAACTANCATCTGCGAGGTTTTGGTGAAAGAGCGTCCTTTGTGCAGAGAGTAAGCCGGGAGAACATGACCCCCGCCCTGCGGTATGCGGCACACCTGTGCGGACAGAGGGGGTGGGGCGGGGCCGGGAGCCTTGCACCCTCACGGGGATCACCACCCCCCTTTCTTCTCCCAGAGTCGCGTCTCCACCGCCCCTTTGTTCCGGCTTACACCTCCAAAAGGCGTGCATGCATGCGATGATCTCAGCGTGGGGATAAGAATAAAAGAGATAGAGGGGGGAAATAGACAAGACAGATATAGAGAAGATAGATAGATACATACATAGATAGATAGATAGATATAGGGAGACAGAGGCGGTGCCGGGGCCTCGCCCCACCTACCTTTGCAGGCCTTGCGGTGGGTGATGGGCTTGCCGAGGTCGCGGTAGTAGCCCTCTTTGCAGTAGTGGCAATGACGGCCGGCTGTGTTGTGGCGACAGTTAAGGCAGACGCCCCCGCTCTTGCGCCCCGACAGCTTGTAAAGCTCCATGTTGAAACGGCACCGCCGGGCATGCAGGTTGCAGTTACAGGCTGCGGGAGGCAGGGACTCGGGTCAGAAGCGTGCCACCGAAGACTCAGGACATCCCCTCCAGTTCCCCCTCCTACACGGCCTGACCTCAAGGCAGCCCTTTCTCTGGGAGTTTTTCCTAGGCTCCCCTGTTTGCATCCATCAGCCCCTCCCTATGGATATGGTTCAATTCCTGCAAAGGATCACCACCCCCACCCTCTATCTATCCCCAGTCAGAGTTGGCAAGTGCGGCTGGCATCCTTCTTGTGCCCAAATCCTGCTTGTCATGGGCTGAACTGTGCCCCTCCTCTGCCCCCATTCATGTGCTGAAGCCCTAACCTCAGAATCTCCAAATGTAACTTGTATTTGGAGACGTCCTGGCAGACAGAGGGCTTCCCTGATAGCTCAGCTGGTAAAGAATCTGCCAGTTTGGTTCCTGGGTCGGGAAGATCCAGTGGAGAAGGGATTGGCTACCCACTCCAGTATTCTTGGGCTTCGCTGGTGGCTCAGCTAGCTGGTAAAAAAGAATCCACCCGCAATATGGGGGGGAGACCTGGGTTCAGTCCCTAGGTTGGGAAAATCCCCTGGAGAAGGGAAAGGCTACCCACTATAGCATTCTGACCTGGAGAATCCTATGGACAGTATAGCCAGACACCACTGAACGACTTTTACTTCACTGGCAGACAGAGGACCTACTCTAGAGATGGGGTCCTCTCTCGTTTTAACGAGGACACGAGGGTGGGCCCTAGTCCAAGCACTGGTGTCCTCTTTTCATAGCGAGGAAGTCTGGACACACAGAGGTGGCAGGGGTGCAAGTCAAGGAGAGAGGTCTCAGGAGAAACCAGACCTGCCCACACTTTGATCTTGACTCCAGCCTCCAAATTATGAGAAGTACACATGTGTTGGTTTAAGCGTCCCAGTGGGAGGCATTTTATCACTGCAGCCCAAGCAGATGTACGTACTGCTTCTGAGCATCACTTCTACCCGTGCATACTCCGCACGTCCCTGAGCTCCAGACACTGGCCTGGACTCTCCTTTTCCCCACCTCCTCCTGCACCATCTCCCCTCCTGCCATCAACTTGTAGAACTTCCCCCCACAGCGTGGTGGCCACGCTCCTGGCAGCTGGACAGGCCCTCAGCATCCTGCCCCTGGCCTTCAGAGTTCTGCCTAATCCTGCTTCCCTCTGCCTGTTGCCCACACTAGTGCTCCTGTGGACTTTTCCCCTCTGCTCTGATGCTCTCCCGGGTCTGCCTGGTTCACCCCTCACAGCAGTGACCACCTCTGTGCTCCTGACCCGCAAATCCACATTTCTGGCTTCCACTTCGAGGTCTTCATGTGGACCCAGAGGCGCCTTCCCCAGACCCATTCAGTGCTCTCCATCCATCAGACCTCAGACTCCACCCTCCCCCCACCCCCGCCCCACTGAGCCCTCGAGGCTCATAACCATAACCGGAGCAGAAGTTCTGAGCCCCTGTATGAGGATGTCCAGCACCTCCTTGAAATTTTTCAGTGGCTCCCCACTGAATAAAATCAGAATCATTTAACACTGCCTCCAGGGCTCTGTATAAACTGGTCCAGCTCCTCTCTCCCACTGTAGCTCTGCTCAGCCCCCTCTCTTCTTAGGCTTCAGCTGTATCAAACCCTTTCAGTTTCTGGAGCAGGCTGCATATGAGGACCCCTCACCTGTCCCCTCTATGGGGACAGACATGTGCTGCTCCTTCCCTCCTAGGACTCTCTGCTCTCAAGCCCCCTTCTTATCTGACCTCCTCCTTCCATCAGCCCTGTCTTGGTTTCAAAGTCACTTCCAGGCCCATCTTCACCTTCCACCCGCCCAGCTTACACACAAAGGCTCTGAGCTTCCCAGGCACCCAGGAGGGTCCCCCGACTCAGCCTTCCTTATGTTACCCTGTGACACTGTTACCTGTTTCTTCTTTAGGCTTCTAACTCGGGGGTATCTCCAGCTTAAATCTGGCCTAATCTTGCACACTCTACAATGCAACTTGCTTTTTGCTTCTGTGCTAAGATTGTTTTAAATAGCTTTTTTTTCCCCCCTGACTGCACCACGTGGCATGTAGGATCTTAGTCCCCTGATCAGGGATTGAACCCGTGCCCCTTGCATTGGAAGCAGAGTCTTAACCACTGGACCACCAGGGAAGTCCTAAATCACCTTTTATGTAATTGTTAAATATATGTTTAATACCAGACACTTGAACAACAAAAGCAGAAAGGTTAAAAAAAAAAGCACACTCAAATTTCCACCAACTGCTGTTAATATCGGGTCTTTCCCTGCAGGCTTTAATTAACATTTACTCAGCTGTGGAGCTTTCTTTCTGACACGTGGATCATCCATGTACCTCTCGTTTCCTAGCTTATTTTCACATGATGATGAATATTTTTTAATGTCGGATAACGTCCGTCATAATTTTGAAAGTCCTCCACTGTGTGAATACATGAAATGGGCTCCTTGGAAACAGAAGCTGATGCAGTAAAAAGCTGGGCCTTGGGACTTCCCTGGTGGCCCAGAAGTTAAGACCCTGCCCTCCAATGCAGGGGACGTGGGTTCAAGCCTTTGCTGAAGAAGATCCCACATGCCATGAGGTGTGGCCAAAAATTCAAAATAAAAAGCAGAGCCTTCCGGGGTTAGGCAGTTATTTCCAGTTTTTCACTATTATAAACAATACAGTGGTAACCACCTTTGAACACATATGTGTACTCTATGTGTATACATATGTGTCATACAGTAAATTTCTCAGGGCAGAATTGCTATGTTAAATTTTGGTGTTTTTAACTTGAGATCCCAAATGCCAAATTGCCCTCAAGAAAGGCTGTCCTGGTTTACTCTCCCACTAGCAGGATGTGAGAGGTCCTACCTACTTCCTATTCTCCATACTGTTGAAAAGAAAAACAACATGCATTCGGTATCAGCATTCCTTTTTTTTTTTAACCTTTGCCAATTCATCTGGAAAACACACACGCACACAATTTTAATCTGTATGTCTTTGATGACCAATGAGGTTGGACATTTCTGTTTGTTTTTCTACTTATATTTCTTTTTTTGTGTATGTACTGCCTGTTCATGTCATTTGCCCAGTTTTCAAATAAGATGGGTTTTTTTTTCTGATGACATCTACTGTATTTGTATGTTTTATATACCAGTTGCAAATATTTTTTTTTACCAGTTTCTTATTCACATACTACTTTGGTGATTTAAATATTTTGCCTCTTTCATTTTCCTCTTTGATGTTATGATAAACTTCTTTAAATATTCTTCCTAGAGCCACTCTCCAAATGACACACTATTTACAAGTAGAGATGGATGAGGGCTTTAGAGGACGTGCTGTGTGTAATACAAGAGAAAAGACCTCAGCTTAAGCCTGAAGTCTGGAAGAAGCATCCAGAAGCCAAATTAGGCCAAAGAATGACTCCCAAGAGCTTTACAAGTCTCCCCTCATCACCTCCAGCCCTCAGGGCTGAGTTCAACTAGATACAAAGAAACCTCTTCAGCCATGCCCTGCCCAGGAGCACAGGAGTGATACAAGTTCACTGTCGCTGGGGACTCACTCAGCCAGACCTGGGGAGAGGGTGCTGCTCCAAGGGGTTGAGCAAACTACCAGCCTAGGACCACCGAGCCAGGAAATGGGGGCCCAGGACTGGAGCCCAGGTCTCTCGGTTCCTGGCCAATTGCCCCAAAGGAAAGGACCCAGGTCCCTGGAAGGAACAGCTTGCCCTAGACCAAGGGTCAGAATCCAGATCTTTTCTACTAGGACAGAAGTCACAAGGCCTGGCATAGGGATCTGGAAGGATCTCCAGGGTGACACTTCCTCAGGCCTCTGGGCTAGGAGAAAGGCCTCAGGAGCAGCATCTCAGAGGCAGATGCTAAGCTGGTATTCACATCTGCAAAGTCAGTCCAGCTGTCCCCTGTGACCTCCTGGGAGCTCAGCACCCCGTTTCCCCACTCCAAGGGAAACCTCTGGCTGGTATCTCTCTTCTACCTTCTACGTACCTTCCATCAACCAAAGCTCTTCCCAAACAACTGGTCACACAAAAGAAAGCTCAGAGACTGAACATCAAAAGGCAGGGCTCCCCTGCCCCCAATGCTGCCCCCTCCTCCCGGAGCTATCAGGGGACATCAGTGACCATTGCCCACACTCAGGCTTCTGCAACACATTTTACGGCTTGTTTTCTTTTCTCTTTGTTTTATTTTCTCTGCACAAATGGAAAAATGCATCGGGCCAAGCAGCTCACATCTGGAGCCCTCGGCTGCACACAGGGATGTCGCCTGGCTCCCAGCCTGTCCTCTGCCCCTTCCTTAATCCCTCACGCCTTCCTGTTTATCTCCTGCCTCTCTTGGAGGCAAAAATATTGGGTATTAGTTCTGTTATCAGATTTCAAGGCGGGAAGGAAAGGGGAGGTTTGTGAGAATGGAGAGGTCAGCCCGGGAGACCAGGGAGGGCAGAGGGCAGCACAGCTTAGAGAAGCACCGCTGCGGGGGTCCCCTGGCCGCTCAGGGAGCTGGTCTGGCCTGCACCCCAAGCACCATGCCCTCCTTCAGCTGTTGCGTGGAGATCACCAAGGACACTTCACAGAGAGCTGCATTTCAGACCCAGAGGCATGACATGGGGACATATGGAAAGAGGAAGGAGGAAGCGAGCTCCTCACCCACCACCCAGCAGGGAAAGGGGCCCAGGAGATGGGGTCTCATTTTTCTCTCCTATCTAAAGGTCCTCTAAGCCTCTTCACATATCTGTCACCACCACTCCTTAAGCTTCTATGAACTTCTCCCACCAACCTGGACTGTCCAACCCCCTCACCACCTCCAGGTGGTTTAATCAACACACAGGTAGGTGCTCCAGCTTTGTGCCACGTCCAGTGCCACAGGCCCTGAGGGAGACAGGGGCTCCTGGCATCATAGATGGATGGGGCAGATGAGCAAGTTCTTGCATGAAGTAGGACAAATGCTCCCCTCAGTGGGGCTGGTTCCTGGAGGATGAAGACAGTGTTCACCCTTATATCTTCCAACGCACAGCAGACCTCGATATGCTTTCATTGTACAAATGAGAGAAAAAGAGAGCAAAAATAAGAAAGCAAGAGGGAAGATGGATGGATGAATGGATGGATGGACGGATGGATGGATGGGTGGGTGGCTGAGTAGATGGACACATGCATGATGGATGGGCTGGTGGGTGGTTGGGCTGGTGGGTGGATGGATGATGGGTGGATGAATGGATGAGTGTATGGGTAGATGGGTAGGTGGGTGGATATATGGATGGGTGGGTGGATGAGTAGAGACATCAGGTAGGTAGATAGGTAGAAATATAGGATAAGTGGGGGATTGACACCCTCCACCAAGGCATAGCCTTGTTGCATTTGTGATATTTCTTGTGGCTTTGAACTCCTTTAAACTTGTCCTGCTGTTTTAACTCATTGATTTAGCTCCTGTCTGCTCAAGTGGACTGCAGTGCTCCAAGAAGAAGAACCTGCATTAGGATGCCCTGGACTCCTTCCGGGACCCCAAGGAAGGCCTAGTAAGACCTCACACACCATGGCGACTGAATCCGCACCTGTTGGTTTGATAACAAACCCCTTGGTTTGTTGGTTTTACCAGTGACAGGAGCTGACCCTCTCCTGAAAGGTGTGATGTGCTAACCCCAGTCTCCCCAGGGCTCTCCCAGGCCCTGGGAGAACCCAGCACACGTTGCTAAGCTGGATCCTGGCCCTGTCTCTCAGAGATTCAGGTCCCAGCTCCCCTGAATGCCATGTGGCTCAGGGGAGCTCATGGAACAGAGTGGGCCTTGTTCAATGGGCCCCCTCAGAGCTCCCCACCTTCCCCACACACAGGATCCATCCTAACATTTTCCCTTGCCTTCCAGGTCAGTACTGCTGAGAAAAGTTGCCCAGGTTAGTCTGGCAGCACAGCAGGGCACTCTGGACTCACGTACCTGCAACTGAACTGCCCCAAATAACAGGCCCCTGTGTGTTCCACCTGCAGGCTGGGGGCTTTGTATGCAGGAAACAGTGCCTAGCCCTGGGCCGCCTGAGTCCACAGCTCTCAGACCTGCCATGAGACCCCTCACTCATTACTAGTGAGACTAGCCCCCCAACTGTCTGATCCAGCTGTCCCTCCATCAGTGGACCATTCCATGAGCGAAAATGGAGCTAAGGGCAGTCACCACTTTCACTGGTTAAGCATCTTTCTGATTAAAGATTTCAATGTTACTATCATTTTAGACCTGTTGCTTAAGTCACCTGCTTCAAATCTGAACATCTCAGGTGTCTCTCCAGCTCAGCTGAGCACCTGACACTTTTAAGCAACTTGATGTCAAGATTTCAACAACTTAAACGGAATGGACACATTTCCACATGTCCAGGCTACCGGGGCAGGTGGGGACACAACAGGCACTTACAGGGTTGGAGGAGGGAAGGGGCTGCCTCCATCACCAGTTCCTTTGCTAATTTGGCCTGTGGCTGCCAGGTGAGGCCCACAAGACATACTCAACGACACACGAAAAGTCCAGAACATTCCAGGTAGGGGATTAGAGCGGTGGTTCTCAACCCCGGGCCATTCTGTCCCCCAGCAGACGTCGGATGACGTTACTACAGACATTTTTGGATGTCACAACTGCCAAAGGAGCTACCCTCAGCATCTTCAGGACAGACAGCAAAGTCCTACCCAGCACAGAGCAGACACAGCCAAGTCATCCTGCCCCAAATGCTAATACTGCCAAGTGTGAGAAAGCCTGGGTTAGAGAAATGGTGAATCCCTCAGCCTAAGGGTAGGGGAAGCTTTACATCCTTGGCTGCTGCCTGAAACAGCAAACTCTGCAGCCTCAAATGCCACCCAGGGAGCTGCAGCCTTTTCTCCCTTCAACAAATGCCAACTGAAGCCTTTAAGAGGACCAGATTGTGATGTGAGCAGACAAGACAGAGATCTGCCCTCAGGGCGCTTCTGTCTCAGAAGAGAGCCAGACGGCAGTCTGGTAACCACACTNCCCCCCACCCCCGCCCCACTGAGCCCTCGAGGCTCATAACCATAACAGGAGCAGAAGTTCTGAGCCCCTGTATGAGGATGTCCAGCACCTCCTTGAAATTTTTCAGTGGCTCCCCACTGAATAAAATCAGAATCATTTAACACTGCCTCCAGGGCTCTGTATAAACTGGTCCAGCTCCTCTCTCCCACTGTAGCTCTGCTCAGCCCCCTCTCTTCTTAGGCTTCAGCTGTATCAAACCCTTTCAGTTTCTGGAGCAGGCTGCATATGAGGACCCCTCACCTGTCCCCTCTATGGGGACAGACATGTGCTGCTCCTTCCCTCCTAGGACTCTCTGCTCTCAAGCCCCCTTCTTATCTGACCTCCTCCTTCCATCAGCCCTGTCTTGGTTTCAAAGTCACTTCCAGGCCCATCTTCACCTTCCACCCGCCCAGCTTACACACAAAGGCTCTGAGCTTCCCAGGCACCCAGGAGGGTCCCCCGACTCAGCCTTCCTTATGTTACCCTGTGACACTGTTACCTGTTTCTTCTTTAGGCTTCTAACTCGGGGGTATCTCCAGCTTAAATCTGGCCTAATCTTGCACACTCTACAATGCAACTTGCTTTTTGCTTCTGTGCTAAGATTGTTTTAAATAGCTTTTTTTTCCCCCCTGACTGCACCACGTGGCATGTAGGATCTTAGTCCCCTGATCAGGGATTGAACCCGTGCCCCTTGCATTGGAAGCAGAGTCTTAACCACTGGACCACCAGGGAAGTCCTAAATCACCTTTTATGTAATTGTTAAATATATGTTTAATACCAGACACTTGAACAACAAAAGCAGAAAGGTTAAAAAAAAAAGCACACTCAAATTTCCACCAACTGCTGTTAATATCGGGTCTTTCCCTGCAGGCTTTAATTAACATTTACTCAGCTGTGGAGCTTTCTTTCTGACATGTGGATCATCCATGTACCTCTCGTTTCCTAGCTTATTTTCACATGATGATGAATATTTTTTAATGTCGGATAACGTCCGTCATAATTTTGAAAGTCCTCCACTGTGTGAATACATGAAATGGGCTCCTTGGAAACAGAAGCTGATGCAGTAAAAAGCTGGGCCTTGGGACTTCCCTGGTGGCCCAGAAGTTAAGACCCTGCCCTCCAATGCAGGGGACGTGGGTTCAAGCCTTTGCTGAAGAAGATCCCACATGCCATGAGGTGTGGCCAAAAATTCAAAATAAAAAGCAGAGCCTTCCGGGGTTAGGCAGTTATTTCCAGTTTTTCACTATTATAAACAATACAGTGGTAACCACCTTTGAACACATATGTGTACTCTATGTGTATACATATGTGTCATACAGTAAATTTCTCAGGGCAGAATTGCTATGTTAAATTTTGGTGTTTTTAACTTGAGATCCCAAATGCCAAATTGCCCTCAAGAAAGGCTGTCCTGGTTTACTCTCCCACTAGCAGGATGTGAGAGGTCCTACCTACTTCCTATTCTCCATACTGTTGAAAAGAAAAACAACATGCATTCGGTATCAGCATTCCTTTTTTTTTTTAACCTTTGCCAATTCATCTGGAAAACACACACGCACACAATTTTAATCTGTATGTCTTTGATGACCAATGAGGTTGGACATTTCTGTTTGTTTTTCTACTTATATTTCTTTTTTTGTGTATGTACTGCCTGTTCATGTCATTTGCCCAGTTTTCAAATAAGATGGGTTTTTTTTTCTGATGACATCTACTGTATTTGTATGTTTTATATACCAGTTGCAAATATTTTTTTTTACCAGTTTCTTATTCACATACTACTTTGGTGATTTAAATATTTTGCCTCTTTCATTTTCCTCTTTGATGTTATGATAAACTTCTTTAAATATTCTTCCTAGAGCCACTCTCCAAATGACACACTATTTACAAGTAGAGATGGATGAGGGCTTTAGAGGACGTGCTGTGTGTAATACAAGAGAAAAGACCTCAGCTTAAGCCTGAAGTCTGGAAGAAGCATCCAGAAGCCAAATTAGGCCAAAGAATGACTCCCAAGAGCTTTACAAGTCTCCCCTCATCACCTCCAGCCCTCAGGGCTGAGTTCAACTAGATACAAAGAAACCTCTTCAGCCATGCCCTGCCCAGGAGCACAGGAGTGATACAAGTTCACTGTCGCTGGGGACTCACTCAGCCAGACCTGGGGAGAGGGTGCTGCTCCAAGGGGTTGAGCAAACTACCAGCCTAGGACCACCGAGCCAGGAAATGGGGGCCCAGGACTGGAGCCCAGGTCTCTCGGTTCCTGGCCAATTGCCCCAAAGGAAAGGACCCAGGTCCCTGGAAGGAACAGCTTGCCCTAGACCAAGGGTCAGAATCCAGATCTTTTCTACTAGGACAGAAGTCACAAGGCCTGGCATAGGGATCTGGAAGGATCTCCAGGGTGACACTTCCTCAGGCCTCTGGGCTAGGAGAAAGGCCTCAGGAGCAGCATCTCAGAGGCAGATGCTAAGCTGGTATTCACATCTGCAAAGTCAGTCCAGCTGTCCCCTGTGACCTCCTGGGAGCTCAGCACCCCGTTTCCCCACTCCAAGGGAAACCTCTGGCTGGTATCTCTCTTCTACCTTCTACGTACCTTCCATCAACCAAAGCTCTTCCCAAACAACTGGTCACACAAAAGAAAGCTCAGAGACTGAACATCAAAAGGCAGGGCTCCCCTGCCCCCAATGCTGCCCCCTCCTCCCGGAGCTATCAGGGGACATCAGTGACCATTGCCCACACTCAGGCTTCTGCAACACATTTTACGGCTTGTTTTCTTTTCTCTTTGTTTTATTTTCTCTGCACAAATGGAAAAATGCATCGGGCCAAGCAGCTCACATCTGGAGCCCTCGGCTGCACACAGGGATGTCGCCTGGCTCCCAGCCTGTCCTCTGCCCCTTCCTTAATCCCTCACGCCTTCCTGTTTATCTCCTGCCTCTCTTGGAGGCAAAAATATTGGGTATTAGTTCTGTTATCAGATTTCAAGGCGGGAAGGAAAGGGGAGGTTTGTGAGAATGGAGAGGTCAGCCCGGGAGACCAGGGAGGGCAGAGGGCAGCACAGCTTAGAGAAGCACCGCTGCGGGGGTCCCCTGGCCGCTCAGGGAGCTGGTCTGGCCTGCACCCCAAGCACCATGCCCTCCTTCAGCTGTTGCGTGGAGATCACCAAGGACACTTCACAGAGAGCTGCATTTCAGACCCAGAGGCATGACATGGGGACATATGGAAAGAGGAAGGAGGAAGCGAGCTCCTCACCCACCACCCAGCAGGGAAAGGGGCCCAGGAGATGGGGTCTCATTTTTCTCTCCTATCTAAAGGTCCTCTAAGCCTCTTCACATATCTGTCACCACCACTCCTTAAGCTTCTATGAACTTCTCCCACCAACCTGGACTGTCCAACCCCCTCACCACCTCCAGGTGGTTTAATCAACACACAGGTAGGTGCTCCAGCTTTGTGCCACGTCCAGTGCCACAGGCCCTGAGGGAGACAGGGGCTCCTGGCATCATAGATGGATGGGGCAGATGAGCAAGTTCTTGCATGAAGTAGGACAAATGCTCCCCTCAGTGGGGCTGGTTCCTGGAGGATGAAGACAGTGTTCACCCTTATATCTTCCAACGCACAGCAGACCTCGATATGCTTTCATTGTACAAATGAGAGAAAAAGAGAGCAAAAATAAGAAAGCAAGAGGGAAGATGGATGGATGAATGGATGGATGGACGGATGGATGGATGGGTGGGTGGCTGAGTAGATGGACACATGCATGATGGATGGGCTGGTGGGTGGTTGGGCTGGTGGGTGGATGGATGATGGGTGGATGAATGGATGAGTGTATGGGTAGATGGGTAGGTGGGTGGATATATGGATGGGTGGGTGGATGAGTAGAGACATCAGGTAGGTAGATAGGTAGAAATATAGGATAAGTGGGGGATTGACACCCTCCACCAAGGCATAGCCTTGTTGCATTTGTGATATTTCTTGTGGCTTTGAACTCCTTTAAACTTGTCCTGCTGTTTTAACTCATTGATTTAGCTCCTGTCTGCTCAAGTGGACTGCAGTGCTCCAAGAAGAAGAACCTGCATTAGGATGCCCTGGACTCCTTCCGGGACCCCAAGGAAGGCCTAGTAAGACCTCACACACCATGGCGACTGAATCCGCACCTGTTGGTTTGATAACAAACCCCTTGGTTTGTTGGTTTTACCAGTGACAGGAGCTGACCCTCTCCTGAAAGGTGTGATGTGCTAACCCCAGTCTCCCCAGGGCTCTCCCAGGCCCTGGGAGAACCCAGCACACGTTGCTAAGCTGGATCCTGGCCCTGTCTCTCAGAGATTCAGGTCCCAGCTCCCCTGAATGCCATGTGGCTCAGGGGAGCTCATGGAACAGAGTGGGCCTTGTTCAATGGGCCCCCTCAGAGCTCCCCACCTTCCCCACACACAGGATCCATCCTAACATTTTCCCTTGCCTTCCAGGTCAGTACTGCTGAGAAAAGTTGCCCAGGTTAGTCTGGCAGCACAGCAGGGCACTCTGGACTCACGTACCTGCAACTGAACTGCCCCAAATAACAGGCCCCTGTGTGTTCCACCTGCAGGCTGGGGGCTTTGTATGCAGGAAACAGTGCCTAGCCCTGGGCCGCCTGAGTCCACAGCTCTCAGACCTGCCATGAGACCCCTCACTCATTACTAGTGAGACTAGCCCCCCAACTGTCTGATCCAGCTGTCCCTCCATCAGTGGACCATTCCATGAGCGAAAATGGAGCTAAGGGCAGTCACCACTTTCACTGGTTAAGCATCTTTCTGATTAAAGATTTCAATGTTACTATCATTTTAGACCTGTTGCTTAAGTCACCTGCTTCAAATCTGAACATCTCAGGTGTCTCTCCAGCTCAGCTGAGCACCTGACACTTTTAAGCAACTTGATGTCAAGATTTCAACAACTTAAACGGAATGGACACATTTCCACATGTCCAGGCTACCGGGGCAGGTGGGGACACAACAGGCACTTACAGGGTTGGAGGAGGGAAGGGGCTGCCTCCATCACCAGTTCCTTTGCTAATTTGGCCTGTGGCTGCCAGGTGAGGCCCACAAGACATACTCAACGACACACGAAAAGTCCAGAACATTCCAGGTAGGGGATTAGAGCGGTGGTTCTCAACCCCGGGCCATTCTGTCCCCCAGCAGACGTCGGATGACGTTACTACAGACATTTTTGGATGTCACAACTGCCAAAGGAGCTACCCTCAGCATCTTCAGGACAGACAGCAAAGTCCTACCCAGCACAGAGCAGACACAGCCAAGTCATCCTGCCCCAAATGCTAATACTGCCAAGTGTGAGAAAGCCTGGGTTAGAGAAATGGTGAATCCCTCAGCCTAAGGGTAGGGGAAGCTTTACATCCTTGGCTGCTGCCTGAAACAGCAAACTCTGCAGCCTCAAATGCCACCCAGGGAGCTGCAGCCTTTTCTCCCTTCAACAAATGCCAACTGAAGCCTTTAAGAGGACCAGATTGTGATGTGAGCAGACAAGACAGAGATCTGCCCTCAGGGCGCTTCTGTCTCAGAAGAGAGCCAGACGGCAGTCTGGTAACCACACTGTAGACCTGGAATTTCCAACTGTGCCTAGAGCTATGGGAGCCTCAAGGCCGGCTCAGTGGTAAAGAATCCACCTGCCACTGCAGGAGATGAGGGTTCGATCCCTGGGTTGGGAAGATCCCTTGGAGGAGGAAATGGCCACCCACTCCAGTATTCTTGCCTGGAGAATTCCATGGACAGAGGAACCTGGCGGGCTGTAGTCAAAAAGGTCACAAAGAGTCAGACAGAACTGAGTACGCATGCTAGACCTATGGGGGTACTGATGCTCAGGGAGGCCCTTCTGCTGAGATCAGATAGAGACAGCAGGGCCTGAAAAAAAAATCAGAGGACAGACAAGTATTCTTACCGTGGCTGCAGATGGAACTCCCTGGGAAACCTGTTCAAATGCAGATTCTGATTCAGAAAGGCCAGGAGGGGCCTGGGAGCCTGCATCTCTAACACCCACCCTCTACCCCCACCCCGGGCACTGCTGCTACTGGTCCACAGACCAACAGTGACGGTTAGTGGAATTAGAACTAAATTGAAAAGAAATCAGTTGGAATAGAAGCCACTCTGGAGAGAGCCCATGGGGAGGCAAAGGTGGCGTCTGCAATGGAGCCGTGGGGGGAGGTCTGCTTTCAGAAGAAACTTCTGAAACAACTGGTTCAGAATAACAAAAATATCTGAGAGTTATTTTTTAAGAATTTGGGGTAGTTTATATTTCCTTTTATCTAGTCTTTTGCTACTCTATTTGGTATACTGTTTATTTAGAAACCGTCTGACCCTTTTTTATAAATGTTAAGTATTCGACCCCAGGGGTGGCTTCTTGGAGCCCAGTTCCAGCTTCTCCGAGATGACCAGGCTGAGCTTCATGGCTCCCCACACACCTGGCTCCCGCCAGCACCTGGAGACACTGTGCTGGGGTTCTCCAAGGGCTTCGTCCCGGACAGGGGCTGAGGCAGAACCCACCCAGGCATTTCTGCGGCCCCCACCCCTTCGTGTCTACAGGTGAGCTGGGCATAAGAAAAATGATCACAGGCATACGTCAATTTGCAAACTCCAGACTGTAGGTTTCGTTTTTACTAACGGCAAATCTGGTAGCCCATAGGTTTATTTACTCACTCAGTTGGTATTTCCTGGGCACCTACTACATGCCAAGCTCCAGGCAAGAATACTGGAGTGGGTTGCCATTTCCTCCTCCAGGGGATCTTTCCAACCCAGGGATTGAACTCGCATCTCCTGCAGTGACAGGTGAACTCTTTACCACTGTGCCGGTACGATGAAGTAAACTCAAAGTGGCACACAACTAATACAACATCAGAAGGTTGCAAGGACGAGAGGCAAGAGAACCGGAGCTGATCTGGGAGAGCGGGGACCTGAGTGCTAGTCCTGGCTCTGCGGCTCGCCCCAGTGTCCATCATTGGAAAGCCCCCAGCCTCTCTGAGCCTCTGTGCTCTCATCAGAAAAATAAGGACATTGGGTCTGATGATCTCCGAGTTCTTTCCCAGCCCTGAAAGTCCATGGCAGAGGGACACCAAAACTCCTGGAGGTTAAGGGGCAGGTTCTACCTGGCAGGGATGCTTCTGGGCGTTCAGGAGGAGTGTGCTCTAGCTGCACACAAGCCACAGGGGTGGGACTGAGTGGGTCAGGTGTCAAGAAGACCATTTTCAGCCTGCAGGTTAGGTCAGAAATTGGGCACAATGGTACCATGGCTCTGAGGGGGCTCCTGCAGACCACGACCTTGATCTTGTGGAGGTGATGGGGCGTTCGACATGGAAGCAGCCTCAGAAGGGGAGTAGTCAACAAGAATGGCAACCACCTGCTTCATAAGGGCGGACTCTCCAGGGCTCTGGGCAGAGAAAACCATTCTGAGGGAGAAGGTTGTTGGGTGGAGAGTTGATGCAGGAATCTCGGTGAAAGGATTTCCAAGAGGGCTGTCAGCAGTAAGGAACTTCCGCGGGTAGTGTGGGGGTGGGGGGGCGTGCCGAGAACCCCCTTGAAGCTGAGTTCTCACAGTGGGGAGTCCACGGAGCTTTCTGAAAATCTCTTTGACACCTTCTCTTAGGAGACAGAAGGCCTGCCAAGCCACAAAGCTTTTCTTTTTTTTTTTTTAAGCTCCAACTTGAAAACAAAATCTCTGACCCCAGACCTGTGCCTTATCTCTGATATCAGAAACAGAATGGACAAGAGGTGGATCAAGGTGTAAGAAAAAAGAGGAAAAAAAAAAAANGGTACCATGGCTCTGAGGGGGCTCCTGCAGACCACGACCTTGATCTTGTGGAGGTGATGGGGCGTTCGGCATGGAAGCAGCCTCAGAAGGGGAGTAGTCGACAAGAATGGCAACCACCTGCTTCATAAGGGCGGACTCTCCAGGGCTCTGGGCAGAGAAAACCATTCTGAGGGAGAAGGTTGTTGGGTGGAGAGTTGATGCAGGAATCTCGGTGAAAGGATTTCCAAGAGGGCTGTCAGCAGTAAGGAACTTCCGCGGGTAGTGTGGGGGTGGGGGGGCGTGCCGAGAACCCCCTTGAAGCTGAGTTCTCACAGTGGGGAGTCCACGGAGCTTTCTGAAAATCTCTTTGACACCTTCTCTTAGGAGACAGAAGGCCTGCCAAGCCACAAAGCTTTTCTTTTTTTTTTTTTAAGCTCCAACTTGAAAACAAAATCTCTGACCCCAGACCTGTGCCTTATCTCTGATATCAGAAACAGAATGGACAAGAGGTGGATCAAGGTGTAAGAAAAAAGAGGAAAAAAAAAAAAACTAGAAAATGCTTTCAAAATCTTCCCCAGTGTCCCGTCCAGGAGGCTGGAGTTCCCAGGGGCCAAGGCGGGCTTTAGATGGTTCCTGATAAAGTCCCGGGAGAGAAGTGGCCTGTGTTTGTCGAGGGCTTAGAGAGCTTTAGCCGCGTCTGCACACAAAGGGGCCCTCTGTCAACAGTCCTTCAGGCCACTAATAGGGCTGAACAAACACCAGGGTAACAAGCTCTTCACACCTGTGGGGCTTGGGAAAGGCCGGGCCCCTTTGTCAAGACAGCGGACAAAAGAGCTGCTGGGAGCTCTTGCCCCCACCCAGCCAGACCCTCCTGGGCTTCTGAAGCAGGGCCTGGGGTGGGGTGGAGGGGGTGCAGACATCTGAGATCTGCAAGCAGAAATGTGAACTCCATTCGGGCAGAGAGACAGTGGATTAACGCGATTCCCGCGCACAGACAGTCGGAGGGCGGACTGGAGGCGGCCTTTCGAGGGCTGGGCTGGGGCCATAGCGGCAGGATGCGGGGTCGCAGGGTGAGAGACCGGGTGTCTTTCTCCCCCGAGGTCTGTGAGGGCGACCGGCGCCCCCCCACCCAGGGGACCGCGCAGAACCATCCCTCGAATGGGCTTGACCTCCCCGTCACTTTTTCCACTGACTTTTTTTTCTCTGTAAACATCGGAGCTTTTTCTTTCCCCTGCCCTTTTTTGGCTGCTTTGCCTCCCCTGAAGGCTTTGAAACGATCCTTCCTAACGTCTCCCAGGCTTTTTTTTTTTTTTTTTTGCTGCCGAGGAATAACTCAGGGCTCCTGCCGCACAAACATCCTCCTCTCGGAAATGCCGGGGAGGCTTCAGCGAGCCCTGAGGAGCCGTCTCAGTTCTTGGTCTGCAGCTCCAGTTCCTCACACCCTCACTTCCCAGGGCCCCACCCAGGGCCCTCCCTCGGGGACCTCAGCCCCGAGCCACTGCGTGTTCTTCCCAACTCCAATCAGGCACCCCCACCCCGATTCCCTCTTCCAATCCTCCTCTCACCTTGTCACTACCCTGTTCTGGAACCTTCCTCGGCCACCCACTGACTACAAGATGCCAACTCCCCTGCCCTCAAGGGTATTAATTTCAAAAGAGAGGTCCAGAGCCTAGGAGTCTTGCTTCTCGCTTAGAACAGGGCCCACCCTGTGTGAACACCCCTGCCCACCCCCAGTCATGCCCAAAAGGAAAATGGCACGTCATCCTCCAAGGGCAAAAACAGCATCTCAGGCTGCTGGGGGCTTCCAAGTTTTTCTAGTTTACCCTCTTGTCATAGAAGAAAGGAGAAAAAAACGAGGTCCTGACAGGCAGAGAGACCTTGCCAAGGACCTGGAACTTGTTACGGAGCTCTTTCCAGACCTCCAGCACAGTGAGGTGGCACGGCCGTGGGCAGGAAGAAGCTCGATAAACCCCGTGGTGCTGGAATTCATTTCCCAAGGCTGAGAGTTTTCAAAGGCGAAGAAATTGTCTGAGCAAATCTGCCCCCACCCCGCAAGCTCCACTCCCCATGAGATGCTGTTTCCTCCCAGCCTCTCCACCCTGCCCAGATGCCTTGTCTAGCAGCAGGGGGCTGCCTTCCAGCCTCCGCTCCCCAGAGGTGGCGCACACAGTCCCCAGGCTTTATTAACAGACACAGGAGCGCTGATTTGCCAGTTGGCCAAGTCTGGCCCCTGGCTCCCCCTGACACCGGAGTCATTTCCCATCTGTAACGGGTCCCGTAGCCGAGTCTGGCACATGCCAGGCGGCAGCCTCCAGCGGCAGTGGGAGAGGCTGGCCGTGAGGCGCTTTAATGACTTGCAGCCGATTCTGTTCCCCTAACACCAGGCAGGAAAACATGCGACATGCAATTCCCGGGATACCTTCCCCCATGGTGCCACAACCCTGCGCTTCTCTGCTGGACCAGTTAATTGAATTAACTCTGCAGATAATTTTGACGTGGGCTGGACGCCTGGAGACCAGCCTTGGCTGCACCCTACACTGACCCCGCATGCAGGACCACGAGAGCCCAAGACACGGAGGTTCCGGCTCATAGACGGGGCCAGGCTGAAGCCGGGGTCCCCACAGACCCTCTCCTGGTCAACACCAACATGCCTTCTGGTTTACTAATGTGCTCTCAAACTAGTGTTGCCAGACTTCACAAATAAAAACACAGGATGCCCAGTTCTGTTGGGATTTCAACAAGCCCTTTTGAGAGAAGGTCTATGCCAAGTACTGCAGGGTGGTCCTACCTCCATCACCCTCCGGATTCCCATCAAACTTGCGCTTCGCCCAAGATGTGATCTGGCATGACAAGCTTTTATCAAAGGTGGCTCTGATCTTCTCAGCACCTGAAAACCCCCAAAGAGGTTAGGAGGGTCCCCCAATTCATCAGGACCGGGGTGGGGTGCGTTCAGGCTTTTCTGAACTTCAAGCGTTGTCTGATTCTCCAGTTCCTGTGTGGTCTGTGCCAGCCTGTCCTGCCCTAATCATTTCCCTCTTCTGCATCAGCTCCATGAGAATAGAAATCCCCGGCCTGAGACCATGAGGAGAAGTGAGAAGGGAAAGACCCTGCCCATCGGATTGCTACCAACCGGCTTTCTGGGACTCCCTAATCAATAGAAATTGATAAAGAGGCCAGACAGGAAATTCAGGCAGGGATTTACTGGGACTGGAGCTGCAACATACGGGGCTGAAAACAAGTAACTAGTGCTCTTGTTTGCTCTTTGGGGGAGCTTGTTCCTTACATGGGGTGAGGTAGGGTGGGTTCAGGGATCGAGCTAGAGCCCCTTTGGTGGATGTGAAGGGGGCATGTGCTTTTGCTTCCGGCTTTTCAGAAGTTGCCTCAGAAGTGGCCGTTGGGTTCTTTTGGTCTTTTCGTATCTTCCTGTCCATAATCTGCACCAACTGCGCATACATGCAGTTATTTTTAGTCCCTTATGATTTCTTTGTATTTTGTTGCTGGAAGAGACATCTGTCCAGGTGCAAGTGCTGCAGCAAAGGGTTCCAGGTCCCAGCCTGTCTCATGATGACCCAAAAAGTGTTTTTGATGGACACCACCACCAATGCTGAACAGACAGGCCACAGCTTTGTCTCCACCAGGCTCCCCAGGGACCTGGTGGTTCCCAGCATGCCCTAGTCTCAGATGCAAACACCCCCATGGAATCTTACCACCTTCCAGGAAAAAATAGGAGGAGGAAGGCAGTTATGATCAGAATGGTCAAAACTCTTTATCCAAAAAAAGGTCATTTTCATCAGGACATGATAAAACTCAGGACTGATTAAACCCTAAATCCCAAACTTGAATCCAGTTATTTCAATGAAACCAGTTGGTATAGTTTATTTAGATGTATTGGTCAAGTGTGGATGCTATCATAATTAAAGACTTTAAATACCAGCTCACTGAAGAATGTGGGTGGCCTACCACAAGATAGACAGAATGACTGGGAACAGCTGATTCCAGCCAACCTGGAATGGGTCGCCCCCAGGAGAGTGATCTTGCCGCTCTGGAGGCATTCAAGAACACGGACACAGTACAGGAGATTCTGGCTCTGAGAGGGAAGATGAACCAGATAAACTCCCTTCCTATTCAATGAGCCTAAGAGGAGACACGGTTCCACTGCTGGGCTGGAAGGTCCTTCCAGGTTTGAGGCTCTAGCTGGAGTCATAAACAGTCTTATACATGATTTAGTGGAAGGGGTGTCCTGAGAAGTCCTCCAGCCTGTAAATGACCCTGAGTGAGAAGAAGCCAGCAAAAGAATTTCCCTGTGGGCAAACCTTGGGGAGTTACTTGCAGAAAATAAGTCCAAATGGTCCTTCTGGAATGAGGTCCCGTGTTATCAGCCATTAGCTAGGGAAAACAGCCTGGGGACATGGCCACCTCTCCCTCATACATAGCAGATAGCTCGGGAGCTGAGCATCTTCTAAAAGGGCTCTTGGACACTGTGTCAGTAAATTGGTACAGTCACTATGGAGAATAGTATGGAGGTTCCTTAAAAAACTAAAAACAGAGCTACCATGTGACCCTGCATTCCCACTCCTGGGCATATATTTTTTGGGGAAAAAACATGATCCAAAAGGATACATGCACCCCAATGTTCATTACAGCACTCTTTACAACAACCAAGACATGGAAGCAACCTAAAGGTCCATCAACAGAGGAATGGATAAAGAAGACGTGGGACATATATATGATGTACTATCACTCAGCCATTAAAAAGAATGAAATAACCCAATCTGCAGCAACATGGATGGACTTAGTATCATACTGAGTAAAGTAAGTCAGCCAGAAAAGGAGAAACAGCCTATGGCATCCCTTATATGTGGAATCTAAAGAGAAAATGATACAGATGAACTTACAAAACAGAAAGAGACTCACAGACTTAGAGAACAAATGGTTGCCAGCAGTAAGGGCTAGTAAACTGGATAACCAACAAGAACCTACTATATAGCACATGGAACTCTGCTCAATGTTATGTGGCAGCCTGGATGGTGGGTGGGGGGATACATGTTTATGTGTGGTTGAGTCCCTTTACTGTTCACCTGAAAGTATCACAACATTGTTAATCGGCTATATCCAAGTACAAAATAAAAAGTTCAAAAGGAAAAAGAAATACCTAAAAGGGTTCTCAGATCAGCACAGCAACAGCAGGACAGTGGTGGTTTGGCTAAAAACCAGCCACTTTTTCAGGGCTTCAAAGGCTTTTGGACAGACCAATCTTCTGCAGAAATGCAACAATGCATATACACCAACATATGCAGCTGAGATCTCCGTGATGGCTGTTGCCAGGAAGTTCTCGTTTCTGGGCATTCTAAGCATCTCCCTTGGATTATTCCTAAATTATTCCATCCCAGTGGCTTGTTGGCTCTGTTGTACTAAAGCTCCCACGAGAGATTGGCCCTTACAGGAAAAGAGAGGGTCTTGTGATGGGTGAGCCCCTTCGCTCTCCTCCTCCAAATTGTTTTGAGCATCAGTAGTGTGGCCAAATGCCTAGCTCACAAACAAGCTAAGAGATTCTGCTGCACTGCTCTGTCTCAGCACCCAGAGGTCCTGAGGGTCCCCAGGGGTGTCCAAAGCCCATGGAGTTTCCAGCCCCCTAACCAGCAGGATTCAGGGGCAGGAGATGGCTGAGCTCTTTGGCTGCTGGCTTCAGAACCAGGTCCCAAAGTGTTAATATGAAAGTCTGTCCCCTCCTTGAGGCTCAGCTGCAAGCAGGCAAGAACATTAGTGTTCTGCAACCCCCCTGAGGGTTGCAGGAAAAGGAAGACGGGCCACCATGCCCGGCTGTGGCCTGAAGGATGAGGTTTGGGGAGGGGAACAGAGAGTGGGAGGCCAGAGTTGAGGTCAGTACCCCAAAGGTAAGTTGGGGACTTCCCTAATGGTCCAGTGGTTAAGACTCCACCATGTAATGCAGGGGACAGGGGTTCAATCTTTGGTCGGGGAACTAAGATCCCACAGGCCATGGAACAACCAAGCCCACGTACCATGTACTGAGCCTGCACGCTCCAGAGCCTGCGAGCCACAACTAGAGTCCACGTGCCACAAGACCCAATGCAGCCAAATATATATTAAAAAAAGAAAAAGATGGAGTGGCTTCCACCTGGCCATCGACATACACTTCAGTCACTAGACAGTGACAGGTGAGTTTCTATGCACCAGGGTAGCACCAGACACCTACAGTCTTGACTCTTTCTATCCTCCCTGGAGGCGGATCGCGAAGTCCTTCCCGGCACCTTATACCAAGTGGGATCCTCCCTCATGTCCTCATCTGTGAAGCAGCACAACCTTCAAGGCATGCCATGAAGGTGAGGGATGCATGTGCAGGGTGCGGAGGCCTCCAGAAGGGTCCCCAACCCTGCACAGCCCGAGCTGCCCGACCAGTGACTTCAGAAACCACCTCTCTGAAAAAGGGACCCTCCTACACTGTTGGTGGGAACACGAATTGGTGCAGCCATGAAGGAAAGCGGTATGGAGGTTCCTCAAAACACTAAAAATTACTAAAAATTGAGTTGCCAAATAATGCAGCAATTCCACTCCTAGGTATACAACCGGAGAAAACTCTAATTTGAAAAGATACATGCACCCCCTTGCTCATAGCAGCACTATCTACAGTAGCCAAGACACTCCAAAATCACCGCAGATGGCAACTGCAGCCNGCCAAATAATGCAGCAATTCCACTCCTAGGTATACATCCGGAGAAAACTCTAATTTGAAAAGATACATGCACCCCCTTGCTCATAGCAGCACTATCTACAGTAGCTAAGACACTCCAAAATCACCGCAGATGGCAACTGCAGCCGTGAAATTAAAAGACGCTTACTCCTTGGAAGAAAAGTTATGACCAACCTAGACAGCATATTAAAAAGCAGAGATATTACTTTGCCAACAAAGGTCCATCTAGTCAAAGCTATGGTTTTTCCAGGAGTCATGTATGGATGTGAGAGTTGGACTATAAAGAAAGCTGAGTGCCAAGGAATTGATGCTTTTGAACTATGGTGTTGGAGAAGACTCTTGAGAGTCCCTTGGACAGCAAGGAGATCCAACCAGTCCATCCTAAAGGAAATTAGTCCTGAGTAATCATTGGAAGGATTGATGCTGAAGCTGAAACTCCAACACTTTGGCCACCAGATTTAAAGAACTGACTCTTTGGAAAAGACCCTGATGCTGGGAAAGATTGAAGGTGGAAAGAGAAGGGGATGACAGAGGATAAGATGGTTGGATGCTATCACCGACTCAATGGACATGAATTTGAGTAAACTCTGGGAGTTGGTGATAGACAGGGAGGTCTGGCATGCTGCAGTCCATGGGGTCGCAAAGAGTTGGACACGACTGAATGACTGAACTGAACTGAAGACACGGAAGCAACCTATATGTCCATCGATCGATGAATGGATAAAGAAGACGCAGTACACATATACAATGAAATGCTTTGTTGTTGTTCAGTCACTAAGTAGATTGGACATCCAATTTACAACCCCATGGACTGCAGCACACCAAGCTCCTCTGTTCTCACTATCTCCCAGAGTTTGCTCAAATTCACGTCCACTGAGTCAGTGATACTGTCAAACCATCTCATCCTCTGCTGCCTTCTTCTCCTTTTGCCTTCAGTCTTTCCGAGCATCAGGGTCTTTTTTCCAGTGAGTTGACTCTTTGCACCAGGTGGCCAAAATATTGTAGCTTCAGCTTTGGCAATAGTCCTTCCAATGAATATTCAGGGATTTCCTTCAGGATCAACTGGTTTGATCTTCTTGTTGTTCAAGGGACTCTCTTTGAGTCTTCTTCAGCACCGCAATTCAAATGCATCAATTCTTTGGCACTTAGCCTTCTTTATGGACTAACACTCACACTCATAAATGACTACTCAGCCGTAATAAAAGAATGAAATCATGCCATTTGCAGCAACATGGATGGACCTAGAGATTACCAAGATGAGTGAAGTCAGAGAAAGACAAATACCATATAATATCATTTATATGTGGAATTTAAAATATGACACAAATGAGCTTATTTACAAAACAGAAACAGACTCACATAGAGAACAGACTTGTGGTTGTAAGAGCGACTGGGGGAGGGGAGGACTGAGAATTCAGGATTAGTAGATGCAAACTAGTATATTTAGGATGGATAAACAACAAGGCCCTACTGTATAGGACAGGGAACTATATTCAATATCTTGTGATAAATCATAATGAAAAAGAATATGAAACTGCATGTTAGCACTTTGCTGTACAGCAGAAATTAAGACAACATTGTAAATCAACTATGGGCTTCCCAGGTGGTACTAGTGGTAAAGAACATGCCTGCCAATGCAGGAGACATAAGATGCAGGTTCGATCCCTGAATCAGGAAGATCCCCTGGAGGAGGCATGGCAACCCACTTCAGTATTCTCGCCTGGAGAATCCCATGGACGGAGAAGCCTGGTGGGCCACAGTCCACAGGGTCGAAAAGAGTCAGACGCAACTGAAGCAACTTAGCATTCACGCACCCACTTAGAACAACTATATTTCAATAAATTTTTTTTTAGAAACCATCTTTCTACATCTCTTCTTCTTTACTGGAGACATGAATAGAAAGCTAGCACAAACTTCCTTGCTCTTCAAAACGCCCCAGAATGTATAACTTACGTATTGTCATCTCACTAAAGGAAAGCACAGAATACAAAAAGGTGGAGAACTTGGGCCCTAATCTTATATACTTTATCCACCCGACGTTTCACAGCAAGCGGATCAGACAGGCACCCTTGTGCCCATTTTCCAGATGAGGATGCCGAGGCCCCAGGCTTAGCCTCCATGGCTTGCAAAGGAGACTTGATGGAACCCTGCTTGGCTCCAGCTTGGAATCCTGGCATCGTCCTGCTTCCTCAGCAGCAAACCGTGGGGTTTGGCCCAGCCTCCCGGACCTCCGCCGGTGACTTGATTGGCTTTATAACCAGAAGAGAATGATTTAAGACACAAGCGGGGCTGGGCTGGCTGGGGTGGCTTAGTGACAACAATTCTCTCAGGTGAAATCTCTGGATGTCTTCCCTTGCCTTAAAATTAGAGGGTTTGGGAACCAGACAGGTTCCTCGTACAAGGAGGGGGATGGACCCGCGTGTAAACGCCCCACATTTCTTGGCCTTGGTGCTTCTGGCTGCTTTGGATTTGGCTAATTCCCCGGGCGTCCTCTGTAATTCCACAGTAATGTGGCTTTAATTGTCCCCAAAGCGGGCCATTCTTCCTTTATTGTGCAGTAAATTTCCCTCCAGAGTTCGGATTTCACGTGCCTGCTCCAGCCGGGGAGCCGGGCGCCCCGCCGGCCCCAAGGGTGGGGAGGCAGCTGTCCTCACCTCACACAGGCCCCTCGTGCTGGCTGCCGGCCCTTCTCTGGCCTTGGCCAGGCCAGGGGGCTCAAGGTGGCCTGGAGCCGCCGTCAGGCCCCCAGGCGGGCACACTGGCAGGGAGGCGGGGATACTGGTCTGTGGTTCTGTCTGGAAAACGAATTAACTAACAAATGCAAACAAGCTGCTTCACCGGGATTCATTAGGCCGGAGTTGAGACGGGGTTTCATCTGTTTGTCTCATCAGCACAGAGGCAGGAGCTCAGGGGTGCTCCGAGGGGTTCAGGGTCTGCTCGAATCATCCACCTGGGCCACCTGGGCCAGACACCTGCCTCCCTCCCAGCCAGCTTTGCCCATCTGGAGTGAAGAGTAATCACAGGCATCCCCTTATCAGATGAGATAAGGCTTGTAAAACACAGTGAGGAGGGTGAGACACAAGAGATGCGATCCTGTCTGCCACACGCGAGCACGTGTACTTGACCTTGGATGTGCTTGTTAAGCTTTCTGGGCCTCAGTTTCCTTATATGGATGAGGACAACAAAGGTGCCCACCTGTTAACAGCAGCTAACACACAGGGACAGTACTGAAGTTAACATGATCATTCTGGTAACATCGTTCCAGGCACCCGTGGAAGGTCCGGATTCAGGGACACAATGCTAAGATGGTCAGAGCTCTGGGTGGATTCCTCATGGGGAGACAGAGGCAGAAAGCAGTATGCTCACGAATGGGGTCCCCTAAGGGGAGAGACCCTGTCCCTTGAGAAGCGAGGCCGGCTCTTCTCGAAGGGCCTCTGCGGTTTAAGATACACTGTTCTAGCAGTGGACTGACATGGTTTGTGCTCAGAGGGTTTTTTGTTTTGTTTTTGTTGCTGTTTTCTTTTGGGGGCTACGCAGGTTTCAGTTGCAGCACTCAGGACCTTTCGTTGGGGCACGCAGGCTTCGTTACCGCGCAGCATGTGGGATCTTAGTTCCCCAACCAGAGATCGGAACCCGTGCTGTGTTCTCTGCACTGGAAGGCAGGTTCTTAACCACTGGACCGCCAGGGAAGTCCCTGTGCCCAGAGGTTGTAAGGGACTCTCTCTGTGGCCACGTTTCATCTCTGGAACATAAACCATCTAGAACAGCGTTAAGAACAACACAAAAGGGAAAAAACAAATCTCTAAGCAGTCGAAACGGTGGTCACCACTTTTCTCCACTAAGATGGATGCTCTTTAGTCCCAGAAGGTCCCCTCTCCAGACTCTCCTTTCTGTTCAAACGGAATCCTAACACAGCAAGAAGGGGGAGCGGGAGTTTGACAGGGAGGCAGAAAACAGAACAGGCAAGGTAAGAGCCCAAAGCAGCTCGAGGTGTGAGGGCGACGGAGCAGGGGCTGATGTATAAGCAACGCCGCCTCTTCTTTATCCATTCATGTCAGCGGATATTCAGGTTGCTTCCATATCTTGCAGTCAGAGGGTAAGCTGCTATTTCACTCATAGCTGACATTGATGGCACAGAGTCTGGGCGTGAAATAAAGACACTGCCCTCCTGTACTCCGGGTTTCCCAGGTGGCTTAGGGGTAAAGAATCTGTCTGCCAATGCAGGAGACGAGTTCAATCCCTGGGTCCAGAAGCTCCCCTGGAGAAGGCAATGGCAACCCATTCCAGTATTCCTGCCTGGAGAATCCCATGGACAGAGGGGCCTGGCAGGTCACAGTCATAGGGTTGAAAAGAGTCAGACATAACATACCAACTTTAACAACAACCAACAACTACTGGACTCTATACAGTGCTGTATAGTACAGTACATAGCAGCATAACCACATGCAGAAGATGCACACGTATGACAGTGTGCACCAGACACACGAACTAACATGACTCTACGTGTACGTTCACATCTTTGAAAGTTCACAACTTGAAGGTTCATATGTAGGAGACTTACTGTAGTCTCTAGTGAAAGTGATAGTCACTCAGTCGTGTCCAACTCTTTGTGACCCCCTGGACTGTACCTCTGTCCATGGCATTTTCCAGGCAAGAATACTGGAGTGGGTTGCCATTCCCTTCATCAAGGGATCTTCCCAACCCAGGGATTGAACCCGGGTCTCCTGTATTGCAGGCAGATCCTTTACCGTCTGGGCCACCAGGGACGCCTCTTGACAGCTCCATGGTGCGTTTTTTTAGTTTGCGTTTTTGTTCCTTTAAAAAATATTCTGTCCTGTGCTCGGTTTCATCGCCTTCAGAGGCAGGAGGTCCATTCCGCCATATGCAGTGCAGATACGTCGATGGATGAAACCCAGCAAGGACCTCCCCTTGCCTGGTGACCCAGAGCACACACAGCCCTCCCTGCCAGATGGATCCTTTAAGGAGCGCTCAGCTCTCCTAGATGCCTGCCAACACGTGTTAAGTGTGCTGCTTTCCAGTCCCCAGTGTGGCCAGCGCTTAACACACTGAGATAACAACCCCTCTGTGGGTCACGAGATGGGCTTAGCGGGTTGTGGGACAGGGTTAGAAAAACAGAAGGGAACAGAAAATATCAGGCTGGACTGCTCCTAGCCAGGGTTCATTAAAGTTTTATTTTGGATGGATGGGTGGATGGATGGATAGAGGTATTGGGTCATGATTCATATGGTAAATGTATTTTTACTGTGTGTCACGGTACAAAAATGCTTCATTGAAATTCCACTGGATGTGGTTATGCTTCGTCCTTGAGGATGGGGGGCTGTGTTTTCCTTCTTTCCTATTCTCTCGCTGGACGAGACCACGTGCAGGGCTCGCTGGAGGCTCTTGGCAAACACGGAGAGACAAGGGATTGAGTGAGTTTCTGGACGAGCCAGGGAACTACTGGAAGCTTACGCCCTGAGGTGTAACACAGGCCCTTTCTCTTGGAACAGGAATCTGGTTGGTCCCAGTATACCCCACATCTGGCCCTTGCCAGGTGAAGGCCAAGTCCATCTTTGACAGCCTCACCTTTGACCCCCGAAGCCAGGGTTCCCTGAAAGCTGAACCCTGGGGAGGGTGACAAATGTGGGTGTAGGTGGCAAGTCTGAAAAGTCAGGGTGGCAAATGGGAGGGTCTCTCCATGCCCTCACTCTGCCTACTTGCCACCCGCATGGCATCAGACCTGGGTTCCTGCCACTGTCCTTCCTCCTGCTCCCATGCCACTGCCTAGCAGACAGGTCTAAAGTGGCCTTTTTATCAGGCCCCTTGTGTGTTCAGAAGCCTGCCCAGCTCCTCAGAGCCTAAAGGATGTGTCTAGATTCCTTGGCCCGGGATTCAAGGCTCCTTGCAAACTCCCTGATCCCTGGGCCAGTGTCACCCACGATTCCCCTCCACTCCCCAACCCTGCCCAACTACTCACTCCCTTCAAAGACTCCTCTGATTAAATCCTTTTTCTGTGATGTGATGGCCACAGACTTGACCCAGAGCAGCCTCCCAACTTCCTCCACTGCAGGCCACAAGAACAACAGGATAGTCGGGTACTGGAGCCCGGACACATCTGCCCACCTGCTCCCTGTGGGAGACTGGCCTGGGCTCCCAGCCACCTGCCACCTGGAGCACACCTAGTGGGAAAAAACAGTCGTAGAGGAAGCAACAGTTAGAACTGGACATGGAACAACAGACTGGTTCCAAATAGGAAAAGGAGTACGTCAAGGCTGTATATTGTCACCCTGCTTATTTAACTTATATGCAGAGCACATCATGAGAAACGCTGGACTGGAAGAAACACTAGCTGGAATCAAGATTGTTGGGAGAAATATCAATAACCTCAGATATGCAGATGACACCACTCTTATGGCAGAAAGTGAAGAGGAGCTAAAAAGCTTCTTGATGAAAGTGAAAGAGGAGAGCGAAAAAGTNTGTGGAATTTACCCAGCGTTGGATTGTTCTTTTGATGAAATTGTGTGGGAGAAAGTGGTCTCCCGTCTTATTCCTCCGCCATCTTCTCAAACTATTTCCACTAATTTCTTTTAAACTTTATAAAAATTTAAAATTACAGTCATAGCTTGCCTTACATTTCTGTCAAACAGAATTGATCTCAGTAGAAGGTGAGAGAATTCATACACTTTACTGTCCTCCATGTTTCCTCACCACAAAGCTGGCTTTGTTGATGACAGCAGTGTGCCAGGCTGGTGAATGTGGCAGGGGCTACGCCTCTGCACTTGCAGGGGAGTGGAGTTCGTTCTCTGCTCAGGGCGTCTGAGCCCTTTACTGGTCCCTGCCAAGGTTCCTTCCTTCAGCTCAAGGTCAGCGGGTGTGCTGGCTCACATGCAGATATCCCTTTGTCTTGGCTGGCTGGGTGGGTGCTACTGTCTGGTACCATTTTACATTGTCTCTCAACCAGCAGAGTCAGCGTTACCTTGTTCCCCTGCAGATCGCTGGGAGACAGCCTATGGGGAGCTTTTGGCTTTAAAAGGCTAAAGTTCTGTGAGTCTTTGGAAATGGTTCCAGAAGCCCCAGGTGAGCACTGTGGTTTGGGTAAAGATGGAAATATTTTCTATCACCCATCCAAATTGCACACAGACACCTGATCCACCCTACCGTGCATCCTAATTACCCACTGGCTTGACTGAAAGTTGACATCGTACATGTTATCTTACATATTTTGAATACAATTTTCAGACCCTCAAACAAATTCTGGGTTATGACTTTCTTTGAATGACGAGTAACGAAGAAAATGTAAAAGTAATGTGTTATTTTACTGATCAGGTTGGTGGCTACCTGTGTCGTCAAATCTTTTTTTTTTTTTTTNTTTGAATACAATTTTCAGACCCTCAAACAAATTCTGGGTTATGACTTTCTTTGAATGACGAGTAACGAAGAAAATGTAAAAGTAATGTGTTATTTTACTGATCAGGTTGGTGGCTACCTGTGTCGTCAAATCTTTTTTTTTTTTTTTTAGAATTTAAACCAAATGAAACACTCTCATCATATGTACTTAATCCATTCCACTGGACATTTATTTATTCATTCATTAATATAGCACTTACTGTGTAGTGGGGACCCAGATGATACATGTTCCTTCCCCTCAAAGTACTTTTGAAGACTCCATCTCTTAATCTCCTTATGTTTCTCCATAAATGATGTTAGGGAAAACAATAAGTAAATAAATGTCAAGAAACATATAACAATGAAATAACAAAATGTAAATAAAAGCTACCTCAGTAGGGGAAATACTAATTAAAATAAGAAAACAAGAACAGATGACATAGCAGAGTAAAAACTGTTTATGAGCTTCCTTGGGGTCAAACGGAAAAGGAAGTTAAGGTTGATATTGTAATTATTACTGTCTGCAAGGAAAAAGCTTTTCCTACCCCCAAATTTAAAAAGACACTTTTGACATGGGCTGAATTTAGTGTCTAGAAAAGTCCTCAACTGCATAGATTTAGTTTGAGTGTCCCTTATAAAATCAGAGGGAAACCGCCCTGTAGATTTGTGCTTTTCAAAGTGCAGTGTGCTCGGTCACCTGAGGAACTTCTTAAAATGTAGGTCCTGAGTCAGTAAGTCTGGGGCTGGCCTGATATCCTGCCTTTGTAATAAGCTTCTACTGCTGCTGCTTCCATCCGCAGAGTACCATGTGAGTAGGACCAGCTATGACAAAGTGTACAAAAGCAGAGAATTATAAAAAAAATCATGCATATGACATTCATTTTATGATAAGGAAAGGTGCAGTTTCTGAGATGTATTTTGATGTAGAGCCTGGGCCTTTTCTTTACAGTCCGATCTGAAGGAGGAATGCTTCTACATTTCTACATTTTGGACATTTCCCCCCACCCCCACCCTTTTTTTCTAATAGTTATCTCATACCAATTTTTCGCACCTAATTTTCTGATGTATCCGAAATAATCAACCAAGTTTTCATAGAAACAACTAATCTCTGTTCACCTACCTTTTGATTACTTTATATAATAACAAGTTATGAATTATAACAACAAAATTAAATAGTATAAATAGATTTGAGAAAAAAAAAACAAAAACCCGACTCTGGGCAAGCAAATAACCAGGGAAGACAGAAATGCTTGGATTTGTTAGCTGCTAGCATTCAGCTGGCCCTTGGCTTTACTCNGGATGGCATCACTGACTTGATGGATGTGAGTTTGCGTGAACTTCAGGACTTGGTGATGGACAGGGAGGCCTGGCATACTGCAGTTCATGGGGTCACAAAGCGTTGGACACGACTAAGCGACTGAAATGAACTGAATTGAGAAAGAAGGCAACAGAAAGCCAAGAATAAAAATAGCTGAGCTCTCCACAATTGGGCTTCCTGCTTACTTTCGCTGCTCAAAGAAAAGAGGAGACACCATCTTGCAATAGAGGCTTCATAGACAACTGGGCCTCTCCAGTGACAGTTGGCATTTGATGCCCCATATCTCTTAGTTCTTCTTGTTGCCAATGGTCAGCCTGGCGATGGTGGTGAAATGGGAGCAATTAGTCTATAGATTAATTAATCTGTAAAAACAGCTTACTGCTCTGCATTTTCTTGAACACTGCTAACTGCTTTCTGGATGTTTTTACACTTTTCCTCCAAATCACAGAATCTCTCCTCCCAAAGACTGATTAACTGGTAAAGTTCCTGTGAGTATATTTTCTTTGCTTTCTTCACATCTTCAGTTAAGTTTTCACATAGCTTCTGTGATTCAGCCAAGGGGGAAAATGTATTTTCTTTTAGTTCATGTAGATTGTTACACAGTGTACTAAGAAAGCCATCCATTTCCTTCTTCTGATCTTCTATCTTATTAGCCACAATAGATGAAGTCTTAAAAATATTGTTCAGTTGACTACTGATTTCCAGGGTAGATGCCACAGTGGGGGATAAAGATGTTCCCAGTGAACTGAGGAGGTCAGTAATCAATTCCTGAAGTACAGTTTTACTTTCTGCTGCTAACGACTATTCTTTCAATATCATATTAGATGTCTGAGAAACAAGTGTAGACACAGGAATCGATGTGAGAGACCCAAGTGCTGCAGTAATGGTGTCTGATGCAGACACACTGGACGTCACCAGGGTACCACGCAAGGCCTCGTGAACTTTCAGCATGGCCTTTGTTTTGCGCTGCCACCCTTAATTCTTCCATATTATTAAACAGACTGTTCAAGTTTTGGCCAAAAACATCCTGAACTTCTGCGTTATGCTGATCAACTGCCTTTCCTTCAACTGTGTTAAGCATCCTGCTGGCAGCATCATGAAGTCTCTCCTCCATACTTTCCCAAGCCGAGGTGATATATTCTTCAACAAGCTGTCATTTCGTTTCCTGTCTTTGAGTGTTTAAGTTCTGTGTCTTACTTTGCAGGTCAGATTTGCTCTGGTTAAGTTCATTTTTACTGTCCTTAAACAATTCTGTAACCCTATTTAGCTCTTCCTCAACAGCAGCAATTTTTTTCAACCAATTCTACAATTTCTTCCTCTTGAACAGTTAGTTCATAGCTCTAAAATTTTCTTCAGAAATGTTCACTCCATTTTTTTTCACAATTTGCAGCAGGATCCCATTTCAGATGCTCTCTCTCTTCTGTATATTCCTTAATCAGAGCTCTCTTGGTGAGTTTCTGGTTAACCTCACGCTTATTGAGTATATTCTTTGCTCTATGAGCATATTCCAATGTACTCAGTTTCCTCCAGGTTGAGAGGTGCAGGAAAAACTGTTGCAATGATAGATGTTCTTGTACGGTCCCCCAAGAGAGTTCTGGAGGATTCTAGTCAGTTTACATTCTCGATAAGAAACATGAGGTGTTCTTTCTATAAGAATAGCAATAACCCTTCCCAGAGTCAACAGGGACTGATATTTCCAACTTCCCGAGCTCTCTTGTCGACTGCTCCAGAATGGCCAATGTTCTCGCTGCCTGCAAGATCAACCTTACCAGAGCTTTCTTGGTGAGTTTCTGGTTAACCTTAGGCTTTTTGAGTATGTTCTTTGCTCTAGCCCAATTCTGCCACCTCCTTTTCCCGTCATGTTGCCAAGACTCAGTTCTTATAACTTGGGGATACTAATGACACATTTGTGCAATGGCCAATGGACTGCTGTAACATTCAAATGAAAGGTATTGGTAAAGTGAAATTCACTCATTCACTTGAGTAATTATTGATGGGTTCTAGATCCTTAGGAAAATGGAGTAATAAAGGTTGGAACTCTGAACACCCCCCGCCCCCCCAACACCTGTNAAAAACCATCTGGGAGTCAGAGAACATGAGTCAGCAGAACAGGACTGCTGATTTTTTAAGAAAAATGGATATAACTATGAGATGTGGGAATGGAGGGCCCTGGGCTGATACAGACCTGCCTTTCCGGGGGCTTGGGCGCTGTGCGAGGCTGAGGGGCAAGGGACAAGCCCAGCGCTGCCCACAGACCTGAGCACTCGATAGCTCAGAAGACAAAGTCATTGTACTCAGGATCCAGAGAAACAAGCTTTAAAAAACTTCAGTGAGTCCCCTACATACAAACCTTCAAGTTGCGAACTTTCAAAGAAGCTAATGTGTGTTCTCATATCCAATCAACATAAGTTAGTTCACGTGTCAGGTGTACACTGTCACGTGAGGGCATCCTCCACAAGGGGTTGTGCTTTTGTGTACTGTAGAGTACTGTACAGAGTCCTAAGGGAAGTCAACCCTGAATATTCATTGGAAGGACTGTTGCTGAAGTCAAAGCTCCAATACTTTGGCCACCTGATGCGAAGAGCCGACTCATTTGGAAAAGACCCTGATGCTGGTGAAAATTGAGGGCAGGAGGAGAAAAGGGCGACAGAGGACAAGATGGTTGGATGGCATCACTGCCTCAATGGACATGAATCTGAGCAAACTCCAGGAGACAGTGGAGGATAGGGAAGCCTGGTGTGCTGCAGTCCATGGGGTCACAAAGAGTCAGACACATCTTAGCTACTGAACAACAACACTGTATAAAGTACAGAAGTATGGCACCTTTATTTCAAGCCCAGGATGTCTGGAAGTAAGTATAAAAGCAGCAGTGTATAGCTGATTATGTTAGGTGAATACTTAGGCTAACTTTGTTGTATTTGCAAACAAATGCACTTAATGAATGCACTCTAGGAACAGAACTCCTTCGTATGTAGGGGACTTACTGTACAGATGGGTTACTCTCACCAGGGAGGACAGTGATTATAACTATATTCAAAAACTTGGTACAGCAACCTGAATACTCCTTTGCTGGTATACAGATCACCAAGCCTCCCAAAGTTTTAGTGTATCCTGAGCCCCAAGAGTCAAAACAGTATGAACTGGAATAAGAATAGAGACAAAATCTAATCAAACAGGAAGTCTAATATAAAATTTGCTTATATCCGGAAAGTATAAGGCAAAAGTTGAGGCAAAAAAGTCAAGGAGGAAAAGTAGAGGCAAAAAAGACAGATTAAGTAATAAGTGGTATTGAGGCAACTGGTTGACCATCCAGGAAGTATACTGGCTACACTCTACTTCCCTTCCTTCTTCCAAGGAGACTCAGACAGACTTA
This sequence comes from Neotragus pygmaeus, assembly GCA_006410875.1. Classification (NCBI taxonomy): domain Eukaryota; kingdom Metazoa; phylum Chordata; class Mammalia; order Artiodactyla; family Bovidae; genus Neotragus; species Neotragus pygmaeus. The sequence goes on along the minus strand of SJYV01010300.1, from coordinate 663,136 downwards.
AAGTCTACATGGAAGAAATGGGGACTTTCCCGGTCATCCAGTGGTTAAGACTCTACCCTTCCAGTGCAGGGGGCGCAGGACTGATTTCTGGTTGGGAAACTGAGATCCTCATGCTATGCAGGGTAGGCAATAACAAACAAACAAATAAATTAAGTCTACCTGTAAGAAATGAGGCTCCAAAAATTACTGGAACAAAAAGTAAGTACCTATATAATCTTGAGGTCCAGATTGCTTTTCTAAAGGATGACACCAAAAGCAAAAACTGCAAAATGTCTATCTCACTTCAGGACCATTTTAACCTTTTTTGATATGTCAAAAAGCACCACAAATTTTAAAATTTCAATAATAAAATCAATTATAACCCAAGAGAAAGATCTGTAAGACCAAAGATGGACTAAAAGTTACAATCTTTCACACAGAAAGAGTTCCTTAAGGAGAAAGATGAACTCTTACTAAAAGAATGTATGGATATCCCATTAGGCAATCCACAAAATATAAACTTAGGGAAAATGTTCAACCTTTCTTGTAAGTTCTCAAAGACACACAAATTAAAACAATCAAATACTACTTTTCATCTTCCAGGTTAGCCAATATCTTTTGGAGTAACTAGTGCCCAGTATACATGAGTGGTTTTCCTGGTTGCTCAGCTGGTAAAGAATCCACCTACAATGCAGAAAACCCCGGTTCAATTATTGCATCAGGAAGATCTGTTGGAGAAGGGATAGGTTACCCACTCCAGTATTACTGGGCTCCCCTGGTGGCTCAGCTGGTAAAGAATCTGCCCCACAATGCGGGAGACCTGGGTTCGATCCCTGGGTTGGGAAGATCCCCTGGAGAAGGGAATGGCTATCCATTCTGGCTGGAGAACTCCATGGGACTATTCCATGGGGTTGCAAAGAGTCAGACATGACTGACTGACTTTCTCTTTCTTTCTTTCATACATGAGAAGAGGGGCCTCCATCCATGGCTCAGTGTAAAGAATCCACCTGCAATTCAGGCAACGCAGAAGTGGGTTTGATCCCTGGGTCAGGAAGATCCCCTGAAGGAGGGCATGGCAACCCACAACCTACTTCAGTAATCTTGCCTGGAGAACTCCATGGACAGTGGAGCCCAGTGGGCTACAGTCCATGGGGTCACAGAGCCGGACATGACTTGAAGAGGCTGAGCACGTACACACATTCATGTGAAAATGGGGACAAGCACTCCATGCACTGTAAATTGGGATGATTTAGGGGAAAACAACGACATGCATTAAGATTTCCTCTTCAACATGTGCTCACTCTGCCCCAGCAGATTCACATCTGGGAATTTATCCTAAAGGAACACAGAGTGGCACAAAGATCCACTCAGAACGATATCCAACCCAGCAAAGCTTAGAGTGCAAAAAATCCGAAAGCAGCCCCAAAGTCCTACTTTAATGCCAGATGAAGTAAGCCGAGGCACATCCACAGATACAAAACTACGCAGCCACACAAAACTCCAGAGCACAAGACTATTCCACAACACAGAAAGACGGCAACAATACATTCAGTGAAAAGCAGTGTGACTGTGTGTGACAGAAACAAACACTCATAGACAAAGGTCTGCAAGGTGACACATACTCTGGGGTGTTAGCAGTCACTTGGGCTGGTGGGATTAACTGTTACTTGCATTTTATTTTTTTCTAGTCTAGTCTTCCAAGACTTCCACAATGAATAAGCATTGGCTTTGTAACAGGAAAAGTATAACAATAGAACAGTTTAATCGGCTTCCCAGGTGTCTCAGAAAAGAATCTGCCTGCCAGTGCAGGAGATGCAAGAGACACCGGTTCAACCCCTGGGTTGGGAAGATCCTCTGGAGTAGGAAATGGCAACCCGCTCCAGTATTCTTGCCTGGAAAATTCCATGGACAGACGAGTCCGGCAGGTTACAGTCTATGTGGCCGCAGAGTGGGACATGATTGAGCACACACATACACAATCAAAAACAAACAGCCAG
>SJYV01010300.1:608997-658397 GCA_006410875.1 Neotragus pygmaeus | reverse complement strand
GAGCTGGCTGAATGACTCAGGGGCACAAGAAGGGGTGGCGGGAGGCAGACAAGCTTCTGCAGAGCACACGTGAGCGAACACAGATTATCCCAGTGCCAGAAAGATCGTCATCATAAAAATGCCGAAAGGTCCCAGAGAGAACGTGAGGGCCTGAACAGAGCGGGGGAAGTCACGGAGGAAGCACGCTTACAGCAGGCACGGATTAACAGAGAAGCAGGGGGAGGAATCCAAAATTAGGGTGAGGCACTGTTGGCAGATATCATACTGGGGGATGAAAAATTAACTCTCCCCGGCACAGCGCAGGGAGGGAGCAGCTGGGGAGGGGCTGTTCGAGGGGAAGAGTGAATGCCTCCCCTCCTCCTCCGGGAACAAGAATCTGAATATAAATGGCCTCGAGGAAAAGGAGGAGGAAATCGTCCTTTGGAGCAGACCGGAGTTTTATCACCAGCCGGGTCATTAACAAGCTGGCTGCGGGGACCCGGGTCTCTCCTGGGAATTTTAATTATGACTTCCAGCTCTCTGCCCATGTCCATCTGGACCATGGGTGTTCTCATTTTTCCTTGCCCCACCTGGCCCTTTACTGAAACCTCCCTCCTGGTCCCACCATGCTGAGAGTGACGTATAGCCTGGGGGCTTAATCCTCAAGCTCTTGGATGGGCTCCTCCCTTGAGGCTCACACAGGTCTCCAGTAAGGCACAAGAGATGATGAACTTGGAAGTGCTGCTGCTGCTGCTGCTAAGTCGCTTCAGTCGTGCGAACCCCATAGACGGCAGACCACCAGGCTCCCCCGTCCCTGGGATTCTCCAGGCAAGAACACTGGAGTGGGTTGCCATTTCCTTCTCCAATGCATGAAAGTGAAAAGTGAAAGTGAAGTCACTCAGTTGTGTCCAAACCTCAGCGACCCCATGGACTGCAGTCTTCCAGGCTCCTCTGTCCATGGGATGTTCCAGGCAAGAGTACTGGAGTGAGTTGCCATTGCCTTCTCCGTGGAAGTGCTGAGGTCAAACCAAACCTGAATTCAATCCTCAGCAAACACCGCTCAACTCTTGGAAAAACCTGAGTATTTTGGGGCAAGAAGAAAAGGAAAAGGAAAGTGTATACAGAGCCTATGAGCCACCTGAGCAACTGGCAGCTGGTACAAAAACGGTAGGAGGATAAGGGGGTGTGATGGAGGTGGGGGTGGGACAGGACCTGGGGCATCTTGATGGGGCTCCCATCGTTGCTGACACCCCCACCAGCAGCCTCTTGGGGGGCTTGAGGATGAACAGAATCCAAAACCTGAGCAGCAAGGAATTCACGGCCACAGGCAGCAGGTGTGGTCAGCCCAGCTAGAGGGAGGCAGAAAAACCAAATTGGAAAGGTGCAGGTGGGCGTTTGGCCTGTGGTGGGTTGCAAACATTCCAGCCTCTCCTCGAGCTAGGGATATATCTGAAGAAAATAGAAAGGTACCCACTCCTGCATGCCTGGTCATTTATGCAGCATCACCAGTCCCACCTCCATCCCCGAATCCTGCACACAGGTAGGAGTTCGGCATGCACAGGTAGGTGAGGAGTCCAGCATGCACAGGTAGGATGCCAAATCCAGGGGTTTCTCCCTAACAGTGACTTCCATAAGCTTCTCATGGGGAAGGCATTCCTCTCAAGCACATCTAAGAACTAACATAACCAATTAAAACGGTAAAGGATCTGAATAAACACTTCTCCAAAGAAAACGTACAAATGACCAACAAGCCCATGAGAGGAGGCTTAACATTGCTGGCCATCAGCGAAATGCCAACCAAAGCCATAATGAGATACCCACCCATTGCATACCCGCCCAGATGAGACAAATATTAACAAGCGCTGGCAAGGGTAAGGAGAAAGTGGAAGCCTCACACATTCCTCCCAGTGCAGCCACGCTGAAAAACAATCTGGCAGTTCTTCCAACAGTTACACAGAGAGTTATCATGTGACCCAGCAATTCCACTTCTGGGTATATACCCCAGATAAATGAAAACACACATCCACACAAAAACCTAAACACCAATGTTCATAGCTGTATTATTCACAACAGCCAAGAAAGCACAAACAACGCAAACGCCCACTGACTGATGAATGAATAAATAAAATATGGTGTGTCCATACAATGGAATTTTACCTGGCCATAAGAAAGAATGAAGTTCTAATACACACTAGTACACAGATGAACCTGGAAATCAGGATGCGAAATGAAAGAGGCCAGTCACAAGAGACCACAGAGTATATAATTCCATTCATATGAAATCTGTCCGGAATAGGGAAGTCGATAGGTGGTTTCCTAGGGCTGGGGAAAGGGGGGGTTGGGTTGGGAGAAAATGAGGAGTGACAGCCGGTGAATACGGTATTTTTGGGAGGGAGGAGGGTGACAAGAGTCACCACTGTGGTGATGGCTGCACAATTCGAAATATATTAGAAGCCATCGAACTGTTAATATATCCTTCAAGTGGCTGTGTCTATGGTACGTGAATCATGCCTCCAGAAAGCTGCTTTTTAAAAAAGAATTAACTTAAACCTCACCTCCCTTTGAAGGGGGCACTACTATTAACACTCTTCTACAGGTGAGGAGGGTTTCTTTGGTGGCTCAGACAGTAAAGATTCCGTCTGCCAATGCAGGAGACCTGAGTTCGATCCCTGGGTTGGGAAGATCCCCTGCAGAAGGGAATGGCTACCACTCCAGTATTCTTGCCTGGAGAATTCCATGGACGGAGGAACCTAGTGGGATATAGCCCATGGGGTCACAAAGAATTGGACGTGACTGAGCAACTAACACTTTCACTTTTGTCACAGGTGAGGAAACTGAGGCATGAAGATGAACCTGCCCTCCCCCACCCCACCCCAGGTCACTTGGCAAGTGGCAGGGACAGGATTTGGAGCTGGAGGTGTGACCCATGTTCTCTGTTCTTAGACACACTGGAAACTGTTTGGAGCCCAAGATGGGATACTTGTCCCCCTTCACCTGCAACATGGGAGGGGACAAAGGGAGGCAGAGCTTACCTCTCTCCATCCTTTCCAAAGGCGGTGCTGGGCCAGATTCCCTTGCCCTTCTGTGGACCCTATTCCTCACCCACCCCAAAGTTTTGGGCGTCCGGGCGGATGGGCAACAAGCCCCCACAGGGAGGCTTCTCGAGCTGACAGTCACTCCTCTGGGCACAGACCAAGGGCCAGCGGCTCTGTCTGAGGCTCTGCCTGTCCTCACGCTCCAGAATGGTGCAGCCGGACTCCTGGCATCACCAGCCATTCCGTAACCACTCCACCCCATGCCCGGCCTTCCCTCCGGGAGCAGGGCATCCCTTCCTGCTTCCCCTCCAGGCAGCCGCCCAGCCCCTTCGGCCAGGCAGCCCCTCTCCGGCTCCCACTAACAGTCTGCTTTACATCCTCCCTGCGTTGTCCCCTGGCTTCCTCTCGATTCACGCGCTGTTTCCTCAGACACTGCAGTTTTTCCTATAACATCATGTCTGACCCAGACTTTCCTAAAAGCACCCTTTCACGCCTCGCAGCTTCTCCAGAGTGGCTCCTGGCTGGGCTGGACCGAGGCCCCTCCTCTGTGGAGCCACCCCGCCGCTGTGCCTCACCCCATTCAGGGAGTCACAACACACATTTTCATATCAAAAGCCACCCCGTGTACTTCAGGCCACAAACCCTTCCACCCCAAAGCAGACAAGATATCCTTCATCAAGAAGAAATATAATCAACAGGATGCACTCAACATTTAAAAATACTTATATCCCATACTTGTACCTTAACATACTAGAATGTTCTCCCACCTACAACGCTTCAAAATAATACATTTATTATCAGCTTTTCTGAGGAGGACAAGAGGTATTTTTTCACGTATTCTGTGAAAGGCCAGACCCCCCAGGCAATACAAATAAGACTGTCCTGAGGGACGACTGGAAGCTGACCTTCGGGGACCTTCCATAGTGACAACATGAGTGTGATGGATGGGAGGGTTTTCTGNCTGTACCATAGGCTAAAAATACACTAAATCTATCAGACCAACCTGTAGAGTAGTTGGGAGAAGTCAGTCATACCCCAGGCACTGATGTCCAGCTGAACATGTAAATCTAATCCAATGTCTCCACGTTCATACAAAGCTCCCATCACCCGCCAGACCCCGAACTTTCTCTTTCTCTTAAAATGTATAATCTGGAAATTGTTATAACTAGGAATATAGTATCCTCATGTCCTTCATATTTTTTTGGCAATAGCATAAATCACATTTTATTTGAGCATTTAGGATTCTTTTCTTTTAATTGGCTGAGATACATAGAATTTCCATTTTGGTATATAATTAAAATATAATTAAAATGCATTTGGAAACTTAAACTGACACAGACGTTCATGTTTACATTATAAAATGCCTTGATACACTTTAACATATGGTAATAATAACTAAACAAATTTGGCACTTACAGGATAACTTCTGTCCCAGAATCACAGAGTTTGGAGTATGTCACAAACACAAAACATACTACAGTTTTACCTAACCACCCAAGTTTTGTAAATAAGTGTAATGCTGGAGTTACATGGGCCCCAGTGCAAATTCCATCTCTTCTATTATCCACAATGAGTGACCATGAGCACCTTATGTACTTATTTTTCCGAGCCTCAGTTCCCTCGGTTTTAAATGAGATTAGTATGTGATTGATGTGAGATGAGATGATCTGCATATTAAGCACAAGTCATGGATCCCAGTAAGTGCTTGCTTGATAAAGGGACAATGCTGTGATGATGGCGGCAGTGGTGGTGGTGATGATAATGGTGATGATGATGAGGATGAAGTCAGTGACGATGGTAGTTATGATGATGTTAGTATGATGATGATGAAAATGGTGATGGTGATGTTACTGTAATGGAGATGATGGTGGTGGTGGTGGTGGTGATGTCGACAACAATGGTGATGATGATGATGATGGTGGGCATGATGGTGATGGGGCTGGTGGTGAAGATTATGACGGTGGTGATGATAATGGTGATGGCAGTAATGATGATGATGTTAATGTAATGGATAATGATGATGGTGGTGATGATGAGAGTGATAGTGACGCTGGTAGTGGTGGTGGTAATGATGATGATGACAGAACAAAGTATGTTTTGAAATATCAGTGACCAGATGGCAAGTCAAGGATCAAAACCAAGTTCATAGCACTGAGGGTTTCCAGCCTTGTGTGTTAACTAAGAGGCACGTCTGCAACTTCAAAACTTTTGTTCCCAAGATACACACTGCAAATGGATTCATCCAGGCATAAAATCCTTACCATCAAACATGAGATACTACTGTCCCATCTAATCTACACAGCAGTGGCAAAATCCTACCTCTACAATTGACTATCTGCAGGATCACAGACAAGCCACTTCACAGCTCTGGGACAGAAAATGTGAGCCAGTTAGTGCTCCCTTCAGACTTTAAGGCTCAGATGAATCACCTGGAGAATTCTGTTAAAATAAAATAGGTCTGAGGAGGGCCCAGTACTTTGCATCACTAGCAAGTGTCCAGGTGCAGCTTCTGCAGCCTGAGACCACGCTTTGGGAAACACTGGCTTAGAAGATTTCTGTTCCTCCACCCCCAGACTAACAAGCTTTGATCAAAACACAAGGGCCCATCTGCTCACCATTCATTCTTTCCTTTTTCCTTCTCTTCAACCCATTCCCCTCTATCTTTGGGCTGCCCCCTTTTCTATCCCACCCATGGGTTTGGGGGTAAGGGGAGGAGTCCCAGAGTTCCTAAATAACCAGAGATCTGTTCTCTATCAACAGCAGGAATAGAAAGAGAGAGAGAGTCAGAGAGATCCCAAGGAACCCCTCCAAAATTTTTAAGGTGCAAATCCTGTTTCCCCTTAGCATGGAGCCTTCACCCCACCCCAGTCTCCACACAGAAGCCAGGGATAATATCACAAATACTGAGGGTCTCCCACATCCCCACAGATTTATAACAAAACCATCTCAGCAGGAAAAAGTAATCTGGATTAATGCCTTCTACATCCACCTGCCAGCTAAGAGCATTCTTTTCTAGTCCAGAAATGTTTCTAAACCTTTCCAGGCCACCAATCCCACACCCTTGGCTCCAGAGACCCCCAGACAAGGCCCTGAAGAGGCAGCTGTCCTGGGACCCGCAGGGTGGCCTGAGTTGACCAGCTGGGTTGGCCCCAGAAATCCAGGTGTCAGGACACAGCTCTTCTGGGAACCCTGTCTCTGCTGGAAACAGTTATTGCCATGCCTTCCCATTACAGAGTGGACACTCAGAACAAAACACCCGCCCACAGCTCCCCAGGGTTCTGGCCCAGACGGGAAGCTCTGCCCTCAGTGAGCCTCCAGCTCAGGATGCTTCCCCAGGCCCCCTGAAGCTGGGTCTCTTGCTGCCCACATGGTCAGCAGGGCCTCTGTCCCACAGTGAGTCCCAATGACAGGTCGCCCCAGCCCTGCCCACTTGGAGACGCTGTGACTGGAGCCTGGCACGTACTAGCCCTTGAGTGGAAGAACTTGACTCTGAAATGTCCTGTGGGCAGCGGGCCCTGGCTGTCAGGTCAGGATTATGGTTCCAACCTCATTCCACTGAATAAAGCCCACGTGGGAAATCCTGCCCTGCCATGGGTCAGATTGCCTCCCCTGAGGGCTCCTGGCCTCCAGGACCTGCCGGGAACACTGTACAGAGGTCAGAACTCGGCCAGACCCGGGCGCTACAGGGCCAACGCTGGCCAGGAGTGCCAGCCAGAGAGAAGTTTCACTCGAGCTGGCACGAGCACCCTTAAGCGAGCCAGTTTCAACATACTGGCCTGTGTACTCAGCCACTCTGACCCTACTGCCACCTCCAAGGTCATGTCAGGCCTTCCCTACTTTGGGAGAGGTTTCACAAGCCCATCTGTGCTCAGAGCTCCCTTTCTGGACTTCTCATGGTCCTCCCAGCTGAGCCGGCTTTGTCCTCTCAGTTGTTATTTGCAGTCATATATTCTATTGTAAAATACACACTGGGCTTCCCAGGTGGAGTTAGTGGTAAAGAATCCACCTGCCAAAGCAGAAGATGCAAGAGATGTGGATTCGATTCCTGGGTCAGGAAGATCCCCTGGTAGGAAATGGCAACCCACTCCAGTATTCTTGCCTGGGAATACTCTACGGGCAGAGGAGCCTGGTGGTCTGCAGTGCATGGGGCCGCAGAGTTGGGCATGGTTGAGAACAAAATAACCAATAACCAAAATACACACCACGTAAAGCTTACCATCTTAACCATCTTTGAGCATGCAGTTCAGTGGCAATAAATACATTTATAATATTGTGCAACCATTACCAACGATCCGTCTCTGGAATGTTTTCACCTTCCCAAACTGAAACTCAATACCCATCAAACAGTAACCCTCAACCCCCCCTTTCCCCCCACTAGCTCCTGGCAACCACCATTCTACCTTCAGATTTTATGAATCTTATTATTCTAGGTACCTCAAATATGTGCAACTATACAATATTTGTCCTCTTGGGTCTGGCTTATTTTACTGAGGATAATGTCTTCAACCTTCCTCCAAGCTGTAGCATGTGTTACAACTGTTGTGTTGAATGGGCTTCCTCAGCGGTTCAGTGGTAAAGAACCCACCTGCAATGCAGGAGACTTGAGTTTGATCCCTGGGTCGGGAAGATCCCCTGGAGAAGGAAATGGCAACCCTTTCCAGTATTCTTGACTGGAAAATCTCATGGACAGAGGAGCTTGGCGGGCTGCAGCCCATCGGTTGCAAAGAGTCACACATTACTGAGCATACAGGCACTAAGACTGAATAATATCCCATTCTACATACACAAGACACATTTTGTCTACCCATCCATCCACTTATGGACACTGGAGCTGCTCTTCCTTCTGGCCACTGTAATGCCACTGTGAACATGGGTGCATGGGTATCTGAGTCCCGGTACATACCCTCCTTGATTACTTTTTTTTTTGGCCGTGCCAGGTCTTCACTGTAGCACATAGGATCTTCACTGCGGCATGCAAATTCTTAGCTGTGGGACCTAGTTCCGTTACCTGGGATCAAACCCAGGTCCCACGCACTGGAAGCATGGAGTCTTAGCCACTGGACCACCTGGGAAGACCCTCTTGTCAACTACTTTTTAACTTGATATACATTATCTGTCAGAAGATTACTCAGATAAGTGTACTACTCATGGAATTTTCACAAACTGAAGACTCCATGTAATCAGTACCCAGATAAAGGACTAGAATACCACCCGCCTCCTTAGAATTGCCCCCCACCAAGTCCTCCCCTCCCACAGGCACTACCCTCCACCCAACCAGGGTAACCAATATCCTGACAGCATAATTAGCCTTCCCTGTCTTTTCACTTGGCACAAGAGGAATCACACAGCATGTGTGTGACTTACGCAACACTGTGTTCATAATAGTCTTCACTCTTGTATGGCATTGTACTGTATGATATATCACAATTGATTTTTCTGTTTCATTGTTGATGGGTGTTTATGGCTAGTGTCCAGATTGAGACTCTCAGAGATAGTGTTGCTGTAAACATTCTAACACATGTATTTGGTGAACATATATACACATATCTGATCAGTAAATACCTAGGAGCGGAACTGCCAGGTCAGAGGATATATACATATCAGCTTTAGCAGACAAAACCAAACAGTTTTCCAAAATGATTGGTCCAGGTTACACTCTTGCCATCAGAGTGCTTCACCAACACTTGGTAGTCTCTTTTTCATTTTAGCCATTCTGGTGAATATGCAGGGGGAGTGTTTTGTGGCTTTAGTTTGCTTTTCCCTGATAACTAATGATGCTGAGCACCTTGTCATGTATATTATTCCCTCTTTCGTTTTAACAACAGGTCACAACCCTCAACAAGAAGACACAGCAGGGTTCTCAACGTCTTACATGGCTGGGTCTCCAAGTCTCCCATCTAGCCAGGACTCATGATGAAATCCAGGCTTGAGCTTTGTTATACAAGATAAGGCTGAGTTCTCTACTCACCTGGCCAGGTCGCTATCATGGGCTCTGGGCTGGATTAGACACGGCCAGCTTGGTCCTCAATCACTGTTTGTTCATAACTGTATCTCAGGGCCCAGGCCTCTTGCCAAAAGTGCCAGATGTCACTGGGTTGGCACTGGCTGATGCCAGAAGCCAACAAACATAAATGTGCAATTCTTAGGAACAATGCGTTCCTCTCTGGAAAGCACACCACAAATATGGGGAATTCCGCAATCAGAACTAAGAGTAAACCAAGTCTGGTCTTGCTTAAGAGTCATGCCAACCAACTCCCTGAGCTAGACCTGCTCCATTGGTCCACTCAAATTCAACTTGATTCACTCTAGCAAGTATTACTGAGGCACTACTATGAACCAAGCACTGAGATAGATGATGCTAGGGTCACAGACATGAAGATAATCCCACCCCTCAGACAGTTTACAGGAACATAACTATACCACAAGGCAGAATGTGATAAATGTCCTAAGTAAGGTATGTGCATAATGCAGGTAGAACATCATGAATTTAATGGAGAGAAAATGTCTGGTTACAGAGAATCAAAGAGACTTCATGGAGAATGAGGAGTTTGAGATAAACTCTGAACAACAGGTAGGGTACCTCAACAGCTGGAAACTGATAGGGAAGGCCCTCTGGATGGGAGAACAGCATGAACTAAAACAAAGAGGTTGGGGTTGTAGAGGTAGGCTAGAGGAAGTATTACTTTGGTAGCAGAATGATGAAGGGGAAAACTCATGAAAGAAAAAATACTGATATGATGAAAAATAACCTTTTTATTTAAAAAACCCACAAATACAATTACAAGGCAAATATCACACTAGAAAAGTTATTTGTGTCATAAGGTAGACCAATGGGGTTGTTTACATGAATTCTAGCAATCCATGCAGTAAGTCATTAAAATGATGATGCAGAGCTACTTTCTGACCAGTTCAGATATTGACACATTGCTGAGTAGAAAAAGCAGGCTACTAAGGACTTCCCAGGTGAAGATAGTGGTTAAGAATCCACCTTCCAATGCAGGGGACTGGGGTTCAATCCTGGTTAGGGAACTAAAATCCCACATGCCTTGGGGTAACTAGGTCCACACACTGGAAACTATAGAGCCCATGTGTCCTGGAGCCAGGGCGCTGCAACTAAGACCTGACGCAGCCAAAAATAAATAAATAAACAGGTTACTAAATGACATGGAGTAAAATGTATGCAAAATTACACACAGCAAGATCTCTCAAAGAACTTTTATCAAAATGTTAGTGCTGATTAGTTCCAGGTGGAAAAGGATTACTCAGTAACTTTTTCATATTCATATTTTTCTACATTGTTTAATGTTAAAAAAATACAGATTGTTTTAAATTCAGAAAAAAGCTATTCAACTCTTAAAAATATTAATTATTGTGCCCAATACATAGGCTGCTGCTGCTGCTAAGTTGCTTCAGTCATGTCCGACTCTGCAACCCCAGAGATGGCAGCCCACAAGACTCCCCCATCCCTGGGATTCTCCAGGCAAGAACACTGGAGTGGGTTGCCACTGCCTTCTCTGAATACATAGGCAAAGATATTTAAAAATAATAACTCAAATGACAATGAAAACATGACAACTCAAAACCTATGGGATGCAGTGAAAGCAGTTCTTAAGAGAGAAGTTTATAGCAATATAATCCTACCTCAAGAAAAACATCAAATAGACAACCTAACTTTACATCTAAAAAACTGGAAAAAGACGAACAACAACAAAAAACACACCAAAATTGGTAGAAGGAAAGAAATCATAAAGATCCGGGAAGAAATCAATGAAAAAGAAATGAAAGAAACAATAGTAAAGATGAATAAAACTAAAAGCTATTTCATTGAGAAGATAAACAAAATTGACAAGTCTTTAGCCAGACTCATCAAGAAAGAGAGAGAAGAATCAAATCAACAAAATTAGAAACGAAAAAGGAGAGGTTACAACAGACAATGAGGAAATACAAAGGATTATAAGAGACAATTATGGATAACTATATAGCAATAAAATGGATAACCTGGAAGAAATGGACAGATTCTTAGAAAAGTTCAATCTTCCAAGACTGAACCAGGAAGAAATAGAAATTATGAAAAACCCAATTACAAGCACTGAAATTGAAGCTGTGATCAAAAATTTCCCAAAAAACAAAAGTCCAGGACCAGATGGCTTCACAGGAGAATTCTATCAGACATTTAGAGAAGAGCTAATGCCTATCCTTCTAAAACTCTTTCAAAAACTTGCAAAGGAAAGAACACTTGCAAACTCATTCTACAAGACCACCATCACCCTGATACCAAAACCAGACAAAGACAACACAAAAAAGAAAACTATAGGCCAAAACCACTGATGAACATAGATGCAAAAATCCTCAACAAAATTTTAGCAAGCAGAATTCAGCAATACATCAAAAAGCTCATATACCATGATCAAGTTGGGTTTATCCCAGGAATGCAAGGATTCTTCAATATATGCAAATCAATCAATGTGAAACACTGTATTAACAAACTGAAAGATAAAAACCATATGATAATCTCAACAGATGCAGAAAAAGCCCTTGACAAAATTCAGCACCCATTTATGATTAAAACTCTTCAAAAAATGGGCATAGAAGGAACCTACCTCAACATACTAAAGGCCATATATGATAAGCCTACAGCAAACACTATTCTCAATGGTAAAAAACTGAAAGCACTCCCCCTAAGATCAGGAACAAGACAAGGGTGTCCACTTTCATCATTATTATTCAACATAGCTCTGGAAGCCCTAGCTACAGCAATCAGAGAGGAAAAAATAAAAGAAATAAAAGGAATCCAGATCAGAAAAGAAGAAGTAAAGCTCTCACTGTTTGCAGATGATATGATACTGTACATAGAAAACCATAAAGATAGTATCAGAAAATTACTAGAGTTAATCAGTGAATTTAGCGAAGTTACAGGATACAAAATCAATACACAGAAATCTCTTGCATTTCTATATACTAATAATGAAAAATCAGTGGCTACCCACTCCAGAAATTAAGGAATCAATCCTATTTACCACTTCAACAAAAAGAATTAAATATCTAGGAATAAACTTACCTAAGGAGACAAAAGAACTGTACACAAAAAATTAAAAGACACTAATGAAAGCAATCAAAGATGACATAAACAGAGATTCCATGTTCCTGGATAGGAAGAATCAATACTGTGAAAATTACTATACTACCAAATGCAATCTACAGATTCAATGCAACCCCTATCAAACTACCAATGGCATTTTTCACAGAATCAGAACAAAACTTTCACAATTCATATGGAAACACAAAAGACCCCGAAAAGCCAAAGCAGTCTTGAGAAAGACGAATGGAACTGGAGGAATCAACCTTCCTGACCTCAGATTATGCTACAAAGCTACAGTCATCAAGAGAGTATGGTACTGGCACAAAAACAGAAATAAGGACCAATGGAACAAGATAGAAAGCCCAGAAATAAGCCCACGCACCTATGGGTACCTTATTTTAGACAAAGGAGGCAAGAATATACAATGGGGCAAAGACAGCCTCTTCAATAAACGGTGCTGGGAAAACTGGACAGCGACATGTAAAAGAATGAAATTAGGACACTTCCTAACACCATACACAAAGATAAACTCAAAACGGATTAATGACCTAAATGTAAGACCAGAAACTATAAAACTCTTCGAGGGAAAACACAGGCAGAACACTCGATGACAGAAATCAAAGAAAGATCCTCTGTGACCCACCTCCTAGAGTAATGGAAATAGAAACAAAAGTAAACAAGTGGGATCTGACTAAACTGAAAAGCTTTTGCACAGCAAAGGAAACTATAAACAAGGTGAAAAGACAGCCCTCAGAATGGGAGAAAATAATAGCAAATGAAACAGCCAACAAAGGATCAATTCCCAAATATATAAGCAGCTCATACAACTCAAGAGGTTCCCCTGATAGCTCAGTTGGTAAAGAATCTGCTTGCAATGCAGGAGACCCTAGTTCAATCCCTGGGTCAGGAAGATCCACTGGAGAAAGGATAGGCTAGCCACTCCAGTATTCTTGGGCTTCCCTTGTGGCATAGCTGGTAAAGAATCTGCCCGCAATGCGGGACACCTGGGTTCGATCCCTGGGCTGGGAAGATCCTCTGGAGAAGGGAAAGGCTACCCACTCCAGTGTTCTGGCCTGGAGAATTCCACAGACTGTATAGTCCATGTGGTCACAAAGAGTCAGACACGACTGAGCGACTTTCACTTTTACTTTCACTTTTTCATACAATTCTATGCCAGAAAAACAAACAACCCAATCAAAAAATGGGGAAAAGACTCAAACAGATATTTCTCCAAAGAAGACATGCACATAGCTAACAAACACATGAAAAGACACTCACCATTCATTATTAGAGAAATGCAAATCAAAACCACAACGATATATGACCTCACACAGGTCAGAGGCCTTCATCAAAAAGTCTACAAACAACAAATGCTGGAGAAGGTGTGGAGAAAAGGGAACACTCTTTGTGGGAATGTAAATTGATACAGCCACTACAGAAGACAGTATGGAGATTCCTTGAAAAACTAGAAATAAAACCACCATATGGCCCCGCAATCCCACTCCTAGGCATATACCTTGAGGAAGCCAAAACTGAAAAAAGACACATATATCCCGTTGTTCATTGCAACGCTTTTCTACAATAGCTAGAACATGGAAGCAACCTAGATGTCCATCCATAGATGAATGGATAAAGAAATTGTGGTACACATAAACGATGGAATATTACTCGGCCATGAAAAGGAACATATTTGAGTCGGTTCTGATGAGGTGGATCAACCTAGAACCTATTATACAGAGTGAAGTGAGTCAGAAAGAGAAAGATAAATATCATATTCTAACACATATATATGGAATCTAGAAAAGTGGTACTGAAGAATTTATTTACAGGGCAGCAATGGAGAAACAGACATAGAGAATAGACCTATGGACATGGGGAGAGGGGAGGAGAGGGTTAGATGTATGGAAAGAGTAACAGGGAAAC
Source organism: Neotragus pygmaeus (assembly GCA_006410875.1). Taxonomy (NCBI): domain Eukaryota; kingdom Metazoa; phylum Chordata; class Mammalia; order Artiodactyla; family Bovidae; genus Neotragus; species Neotragus pygmaeus. The sequence goes on along the minus strand of SJYV01010300.1, from coordinate 644,381 downwards.
TTACATTACCATATGTAAAATAGATAGCCAATGGGAATTTGCTGTATGGCTCAGGAAACTCAAACAGGGATTCTGTATCAATCTAGAGGGGTGGGATGGGGCCAGAGGTGGGAGGGAGGTTCAAAAGGGAGGAGATATATGTATACCTATGGCTGATTCATGTTGAGGTTTGACAGACAACAACAAAATTCTGTAAAGCAATTATCCTTCAATAAAAAAATTAATTAAAAACAAAGAAAACTTCAAAAAATAATAATAACTGCTATGGGTAAGAGATTAAGGCATTCTTGGAGATATATATATATATATATGCAAGAAGAGATGATATATATATATACACATATTTGTGATATATATATATTTCAATATTGCATAATGAAATATTACTCAGCCATAACAAATTAAGTAATGTCCTTTGCAGCAACATGGATGGACCCAGAGACTATTATACTAAGTGAAGTAAGCCAGACAGAGAAAGACAATTATCATATGATATCACTTATATGTGAAATCTAAAATATATATATATATATACAAATGAACTTATTTACAAAACAAAAAGAGACTCACAGACATAGAAAACAACTTGATGGTTAACAAAGGCCAAGAGGTGGGAAAGGGACAAATCAGGAGATTGAGATTAACTACACTACTATCTAGAAAATATTAATAGATAACCAACAAGGACCCAATACACATACAGCACAAGGAACTATACTCCCTATTTTGTAATAACCTATAAGGGAAAAGAATCTGAAAAAAAATCATATATATGTGTGTGTATATGTGTACACATCTAACTGAATCATTGTGTTATACACCTGAAACTAATGTGATACTGTAAAAAAACTATACGTCAAGAAAAAAATTTTAAGATTTTAAGACATCCTCATGTATTTCTGGTAGAACTATGATTGGTTTGGTCATTTTAGAGAGCAAATTTAAGTTTAAAATATTCTTATCCTTTGGCCCAGTAATTTCACCTCTAGGAATTTATTGTAAGGAAATTAGGAATTTACACAAGTATACAACTAAGATATCCGCTGTAGAATTTTTTCAAAGAAAGGAAGAAAGGGAAAACCTGGTTGTCACAAAGCAAGATTATATGAGACTACTGAAATAAGGCTATAGTATTCCCAGTGGTCATGTATGGATGTGAGAGTTGGACTGTGAAGAAAGCTGAGCGCCGAAGAATTGATGCTTTTGAATTGTGGTGTTGGAGAAGACTCTTGAGAGTCCCTTGGACTGCAAGGAGGTCCAACCAGTCCATCCTAAAAGAGATCAGTCCTGGGTGTTCATTGGAAGGACTGATGCTAAAGCTGAAACTCCAATACTTTGGCCACCTCATGCAAAGAGTTGACTCATTAGAAAAGACCCTGATGCTGGGAGGGATTGGGGGCAGGAGGAGAGGGGATGACGGAGGATGAGATGGCTGGATGGCATCACTGACTCGATGGACCTGAGTTTGAGTAAACTCCGGAAGTTGGTGATGGACAGGGAGGCCTGGCGTGGTGCGATTCATGGGGTCACAAAGAGTTGGACACAACTGANTAAAGCAATTATCCTTCAATAAAAAAATTAATTAAAAACAAAGAAAACTTCAAAAAATAATAATAACTGCTATGGGTAAGAGATTAAGGCATTCTTGGAGATATATATATATATATATGCAAGAAGAGATGATATATATATATACACATATTTGTGATATATATATATTTCAATATTGCATAATGAAATATTACTCAGCCATAACAAATTAAGTAATGTCCTTTGCAGCAACATGGATGGACCCAGAGACTATTATACTAAGTGAAGTAAGCCAGACAGAGAAAGACAATTATCATATGATATCACTTATATGTGAAATCTAAAATATATATATATATATACAAATGAACTTATTTACAAAACAAAAAGAGACTCACAGACATAGAAAACAACTTGATGGTTAACAAAGGCCAAGAGGTGGGAAAGGGACAAATCAGGAGATTGAGATTAACTACACTACTATCTAGAAAATATTAATAGATAACCAACAAGGACCCAATACACATACAGCACAAGGAACTATACTCCCTATTTTGTAATAACCTATAAGGGAAAAGAATCTGAAAAAAAATCATATATATGTGTGTGTATATGTGTACACATCTAACTGAATCATTGTGTTATACACCTGAAACTAATGTGATACTGTAAAAAAACTATACGTCAAGAAAAAAATTTTAAGATTTTAAGACATCCTCATGTATTTCTGGTAGAACTATGATTGGTTTGGTCATTTTAGAGAGCAAATTTAAGTTTAAAATATTCTTATCCTTTGGCCCAGTAATTTCACCTCTAGGAATTTATTGTAAGGAAATTAGGAATTTACACAAGTATACAACTAAGATATCCGCTGTAGAATTTTTTCAAAGAAAGGAAGAAAGGGAAAACCTGGTTGTCACAAAGCAAGATTATATGAGACTACTGAAATAAGGCTATAGTATTCCCAGTGGTCATGTATGGATGTGAGAGTTGGACTGTGAAGAAAGCTGAGCGCCGAAGAATTGATGCTTTTGAATTGTGGTGTTGGAGAAGACTCTTGAGAGTCCCTTGGACTGCAAGGAGGTCCAACCAGTCCATCCTAAAAGAGATCAGTCCTGGGTGTTCATTGGAAGGACTGATGCTAAAGCTGAAACTCCAATACTTTGGCCACCTCATGCAAAGAGTTGACTCATTAGAAAAGACCCTGATGCTGGGAGGGATTGGGGGCAGGAGGAGAGGGGATGACGGAGGATGAGATGGCTGGATGGCATCACTGACTCGATGGACCTGAGTTTGAGTAAACTCCGGAAGTTGGTGATGGACAGGGAGGCCTGGCGTGGTGCGATTCATGGGGTCACAAAGAGTTGGACACAACTGAGCGACTGAATTGAACTGAATTGAAATAATGTTACAAAGTATCTATTAACATGGAAAATATTTCCAATGAAGCAATTAAAAAGCCCCAGCTACGAAACAGTATGTATAATTCCATTCCACTTAATGATTCATGTATAAAGGAATAGGAAGAAATACCAGAAAAATATATGCCAAAATGTTGTTTTTCCTCTAGATAATAGGATTTCAGATTATTTTTTCTGTGTTTTCTTAAATTTCTCCAATTAGTACTCGTTGCTTTTAGAATAAGAAAGAAATGAGCATTAATGGTCAACAAAAGCTATCCCGCCAGATGGAAAGTGAGAGAAGAACTGCTCATCAATCTGAAAACCAATACCCCCATGACTTCGCTCTCCAGCAGCATCTCAGGAACCTCCCTGGGCCACACCCCAGTGATGGATGCTGCTGATTTTCTCCGTGTGCATGTGTGGCTGGAAACACACAGCATCATCTCCCAACTTGCTCCACCCCAGGTCCTGTGAAGACATCTTCCTGCCCCAGGGTGCTCATAGACGAGATTCCTGCCTGACGCTCGGGCTCCACCCGAGTCTGCTTGCACCTGCTACATCAAGTAGGATGCTCTGCAATGACTCTTCTCACATCCTTTAGGACCTATTCCACAGCTTCCCCTGCATCCCTCACTCCTCAAAGTTCAGCTCACTGTGATTACAACTCTTCAACTGCATAGGTGCCTCCCAGGGTACCCAGCTGCATCGCTGGGGATACTGCATGGCCACATAAGGCTCGCCTTGCCCATGCACGATGTTGATGAAACTGAATGAACATAAGGGATAGCTATAGTGGATGCAGGTCACATCCTCATCAGGCCAGGTGGTATCAACTTCACCTTTGGGGATGGGAGTGGGAGGAATCATTTAACTGGCAAACTCAGAAGTGAACAATGGCAAGTGACAATAAAAAAATGAGTGAAACATCCATTTCATAGCCAAATAAACAAAACAAAATACGTAGATCTATTCACTTTGCTCAACAGACTTGTTAGACTCTCATTCAGAACCTACTTATTCTCAGTTTACATTCAGTGTTGAATAGCTCATCTATTTCCTTTCTTGATGAGGTTAGAGTAAGTCGATTAGGAGCAGAAAAACAATAAAGGAGAGAAGAGGCTTACATTATTACAGATGTTCACTAGTTGTTTTTGGTATAGCAAAAGAGTGGGAAAAATCTAGGTACATCGGGGACTATATAAATAAATTATATCACCTGCATTCAATGGCATAATAAAGAATCCATATGTGCTGATTTGGAATTACTGTCACAACATATTAAGTAAAACCTGCACTTAACTGTATGAATACTGTGCTTCTATTTGTGTTTAAAATACAAAGATATGTATTCATATATCTCCTGGTAAACACATCAAACCAATATGTAAGGATACAAAACATTGCCTTTTTTGGAGTGAATAAGCATTTGGTATGAGAGGGAGACACTTTTTATTGCAGTGTTTAAAATTTTTGCTTTTGAATTTTTACTTATGCAGTGCTTGGAATGTTTTCCATGCTCATGGATCATGACTTCAATTAAAACAATGGTTTAAAAAAAGAAAGAAGGGGCGAGGGATAACTTTTGGAAGTATACCCAGTGACAGCAGAAATAATTGATAACAGACAGCTTGGGAACAAGGGAAGAGATCCAAGGAAAGTTTCACTAAGTCAATAAAGCAAAAGAAAGAGAAAAAAGGTCAGAGAAAAACAGAAGTTTGGGACTCACAAGTCAGGCAGATATGTAACATCCATGGATCCCAGGTGAGATTACTATTACAGGATGATTTTTAATGACTACTAACAATGCCTCTCAAACACCAACAGAAGATTAAGTTGCACTTAACACAAAGAGGGCAGAGAAATCTGAAACACTGGAGACATTCCCGTTCATGTCAGAATTAAATGAGGACGTCTGCAGTCCTTGCTATTTGAAGTTGTTTTGGCTAGTGTAGCCAATGCAACAAGACACGAAAAGAGACCGAACGGCACGAATCCTGCACAGAAAGAGACAGAAGACATCAGAGACAGAAGACAAAAGCCGCTCAGCAGTAAAGAAGCCACCTACCACGCAGGAGATGTCAGTTCGATCCCTGGGTTGGGAAGATCCCCTGGAGGAGGAAATGACAACCCACTCTGGTATTCTTGCCTGGGAAACCCCATGGGCAGAGGAGCCTGGCGGGCTACAGCCCATAGGTGCCATGATGATTCACCCATAAAACCCAGGAAGAGAGACCCTCTGTTCAGTGAGCAGACTAATTACTATATAAACACGTGAAAATCAATCTTTTTATACATACCAACAGCCAACAGTTAGAAAACAACTGAAAACAGATACCATTCACCTTTCCTGCAAACAATTCATCATACCCAAGGATACATTTAAGAAACGTGCAGGGACCTACATGAGGAAAATATGTAAACAGCTGACAGACAAACTGAAGTTCCAGAGAAGACCCAATATTACAAAGATGCCAATTCCCTCAGCATTCGTCTATAAACTTAATGCAATTTCAATCAGAATCACAGAGGAATTTTTTTTTCCCCAAGTTGACCAAATCATTCTAAAGTTCATTTGGAAATAAAATGCAAGAGCACAGCCAAGAAATTTTGTAATGGCGGGAACCATGCCCTAAAATAATTAAAATATTAAAACAGTGTGGAACTGGCAAAAGAACATAGATCCCTATCACTGGACAGAAAAGTCCAGAAACAGAACCAAGAATATACGAGAATTAACACACGACAAAGGTAGCACAATGAACCAACGGGAAAAGGACAATGTCAGGATAATGAAAGGCTGGATTCTTTAACTCACATTAGACATCTGATCATTTTAGGAATGGATTCAAGATTTAATCCATTAAAAAAAATTTTTTTAATCCATGTGAAAAATTAAGCTATAGACGTGCTGCTGCTGCTGCTGCTAAGTCGCTTCAGTCGTGTCCGACTCTGTGGAATAAACTAAAATGTAGATGAGTATCTATAACATAGTAGGTTGCTAAGAATGACACCAAAGACAGCAGTTAAAAAGAAAACCCTTAGACATATCTCTACAAGGAAATAAAAAGCTATTTTTTAGTATCCACGAGCACCAAAAACCAAACTCAGAGCCAAAGGGCAAACTGGAGTAAAACTGTTTGCAATTGATATAACAAACAATTTACATCTTTGATATACAAAGATTCTTACAAATGAATAAGACAATATTAATCCCCCATGAAAAAATACACAAAGGCCATGAGTAAGCAATTCCCCAAAGAAGAAACACAAATGGCTAACAGACATAGAAATAAAAAATGTTCAAAGAAATGCATACTTTTTAAACCAAGATGCTGTTTTTCACTGTTCGGATTGACAAAGATGTTTTTAAACAATGATACTCAGTGTCAGTGAGGGTATGGGGAAAACCTCTTCAGTGCTGTTGATGAAAATATGAATAACTAAGCAAAACAAATCTGACAAGCAATTTGCCAATACAAGTAAAAGACTCAAAAGATTAAACAATGTGCACACCCTCTAACCCACCAACTGTGGTTGCAAGAATCTATACCAAAGAAAGAATAAACAAATGTACAAAGCTCTGGCTCCAAGGATGCACTTTCCAGGTGGCTCAGTGGTAAAGAATCCGCCTGTCAATGCAAGAGACTTGGGTTTGATCCCCGGATCAGGAAGATTCCCTGGAGGAGGAAATGGCAACTCATTCCAGTATTTCTGCCTGGGAAACTCCATGGACAGAGGAGCCTGGAGGGCTACAGTCCACTGGATTGCAAAAGAGTCAGGCATGACTTAGTGACTAAACAACAACCAGTGTGCATTCCACGTACTGTTGGTAACGGGAAAACGGGAAAGGCAGCAGGGAGCTGGCTGGATTCTATGGCATATTCATGTGCTGCTGCTGCTGCTGCTGCTGCGTCAGACTCTGTGCGACCCCATAGAGGCAGCACACCAGGCTCCCCCATCCCTGGGATTCTCCAGGCAAGAACACTGGAGTGGGTTGCCATTTCCTTCTCCATTCATGTGCTAAAATGCTAAAATCATGAAAATCTTCAGCCAGAGTCAAGACAGCAGTAGGTTTGGAAAAAGCAAGTTATAAAATAGTTTGTGTTTGAATGTAAAATCCTATCTTTGGAAACTGAATTGTTAATAAATGAAACAGTGTACACAGATATGGTGGTGATTTACTTACAAGAGTGGTCCGATTCACAGAGACAGAAAGGAGAGTGGTGGATGCCAGGGGCTGGGGAGGGGAATCGGGAGTGTTAAGGAGGACAGAGTTCCTGCTTGGGGGGAGGACAAAACTTCTGGAGAGGGACAGAGGTGATTGTTGCACAGCAATGTGAATGTCCTCCACACTACTGAAAAGCATACTTTACAACAGGGAAGATGGTAAATTTTATGTGATGTGTATTTTACAATTCTTTTAAAAAAATAAAAAAGTTTGACCTACAGCTTATGGAAAAGGCCCGAATGAACTTTGTGGCCAACCCAACAGTTAAAATTTTTAAATCTGGGGGAGGCGTTTCCATGCTTTAGAAAAATCGCTTAGGAAGAACAGCTCACGCTCTGATAATGCCAAATAAAGGAGGTGTTATTATAGAAAGTGAGACATAACCAACACTCCAGAGACCTTTCATTTGGCACCGCTGACTCCTCTGCCTGGCATCCAGTGCCCTGCTGGGGCTGGAGTTTTCTCAACACTCCTCCCTGAAGTCAGCCCTGCCCTGCTGGACTGGGGCTGAGAGGTCCCACTGGAGAGTGGGAACCCCTGCCCCCTTTCCTGCAGCAACCTCAGGATGGGCAAGCCTCCCCCAAAGATGGGCAAGCACCCCACCTCCACCCCTGTTGTGGCCCCAAGCCTCCTCCAGGCCCTGCCAGCCTCCCTGCCCCCTTCTCTTGGCTCCCAGTCCATAGCAGCATTTGACTTTCTAATTCTTCCCTCCTCACAACAAAAAGCTAAATGTTCCCCCAGGCACTTGGCCTGGTTTCTGTCCCAGGGCAGAAATGGCCGGAGAAAGCAGGCAGCAAGAAGCCAGTCCCAGCAAGTTCCCGAGAGCAGCTGCCTCGAACACCGTTGGCTTCATAAACCAGCACCAGATCGGCCCGTCTACCTGCTCATCAACTGCCGGAGACATGAAGCGACTTCCTTGCTCATGGACCCACAGTGAGTCCTGCCCGGCTTGGGGAATTGAGAGAAATCAAGTCAGCCCAGGGGAGCAGCCCCAAGGTTCCCATGAGAAGATGAAGCAGCGCCCGAATCTGGGAGGAGGCAGGTGTCACCCCTATCCTCTGCTCACAACCCTAGCGGGTCCTGGTGCCCTGGCCTGTCCCCGCCGTGTCCTCAAGTGCCCATCTCCTCGCCGAGCCTCAAAAGGATGGGCGGGCACATGGGCGGCAGGATTTCTCGGCACAGAAGGGAGCAGTATTAGTTTTGCTTACTAACTGGTGGCTGTGTCCAGATACTTTGTTAGTGTTTTAAAAAAAAAAATCTCTTTGGCCACTCTAACAAGTGCTCACCAGAAACAGCAGGAGGCTGGTGGTAGGAACCAGATCCTAAAAGGGAGATGAAACCCCCCAACTGGAAAAAGACGATCACAGGAGAGTGGCTTGCAGCTGTGCACACAGGCCCTGTCTCCAGTCCCTGTAGCATTGGAGGTGAGTGGAGGGAAAGGATCCCAGTGTGGCTGAGGCAGGGAGCTGACACAGCAGGGCTTCTCAGAGGGGGGCGATTAACACTTAGGGTCAATCAGCAGCGTGCAACCCACCCGGAAACCAGAAGGAGAAGCATCTGAGAAAGATTTAGACGAAACTTTTATTACAGTGACAAGGAGTTAACCCTCATCAGAACTGGCTGCGGCAACGTGTTCTTCAAGGCATAAAACGTAGAAACCAGAGAGGAACCAAAATACGTGTGTTCATTCAGTGATAGAGAATGGGAAGTGCAAACCAGGCTCCTCAAGCCTGGTTCTCAGTCCTCTGCAACGGAGAAGAGCCTGTCTCCTGGCCTCGGGCGCCCTGACTCCATGTCCGTCACCACCATTCGGGGGGGTGGGTCACCCAGGAGCCAGTCATGGGACTTGTGGAGAAATTAATTGGTAAACCCAACCATTTAAAATAATTCAGACGCACCACGCACTGCAGTGTGAACAGGTGTGAGAGAGGGATTTTGTGACGGCTGGCCACACAGAACCTGGAGAGAGGTTGTTTCTCTGGATTTGAGATCGTTTAAACTCTTGGAAGGACCAGAACAGATTTGCAACCCCAAGGTCCTCCACTCTGCTCCCAGCCAGCTCGGAAACAGTCACCAGGACTCAGCCAAGCTGCCAGCCAGGTCTGAAAACCTAAAACCCACAAAGAGGGTTAACCGAAGCAGAAAAAGCCTCCATCTGTGACACTGAATGTGGTCCAGGCTTCCAGGCCCACCCTGAGGTCTCCATCCTTAAATGCGGCACCCCTCCCCGGAAGTTAGAGAGGGGTCCAACCAGGGGTCTGTTCACCCATCTGTCTGGGGGCATCTACCTACATGGTAAATGGGGGTGCTGGGATCTCCAGAGAGCCTTCTACAGACAACCCCTTATTTCTCAAAAGGGAGGGTGAGGCCCAGAGAGTGGAAGGGTTGGCCCAGTATTTCCCGGTAAGCCAGGATTATAGCCAGTCTGGACCCAGAACTCATGACCCCAACTCACTAGGGATCCCTCCCAATCTTCAAGGGCAGGATGATGGGGAGTTTCAAGTGGTAGAACAGGTGGCTTTCGAGGCTGGCCTGCAGATGGACACCCACCTGGGCGCCTGCGGGGCCCCCTCGGCTCAGCCTTTGGCTGTCCCCTCTCCCCCTGCCTCCCACTGGGGCTGCCTGTTCAGCATGGACGATGCCAGCCTGATGGAGCTGGGTTCCTGCTCACTCACCCAGAGTGCTGTGCTGCGCTCGGCTCCGGATGTGGCAGCCCCAGTGCCCCCTCACGGGTTCATACAAAGTAAGGCAAAGCCATGTTGCAACCTCAGAGGAGGGCACAGTGGCAGGGAGCAAGGGGAAAGGGGCTTCGTGTAGCCTCCTGGTGCACCTGGGGCTGCTCCTGCTCCTGGGCAGCAGGTGCGTTCCCTGGGGCAGGATGCCCAAGGAGTGTCCTTATTACCTCGGACCTCGGGGACTCCTCTGGCTGCTCCTGGGCCAGACTCTTCATCCTTGAGAGGAGTGGATCTGATGGACTGCCCTGTCCCTGGACCAGGTTTGAGGGTCAAGCGACCATGGCATAGGAGCAGCTGGGGAGATCTCGGCTCTAAACCCTCCTATTCCCCATCCTGAAAACTGTCAGCTCTACAGGAAGCATAAGTCTGGCTCAGTGTGGACCCTTTCCTCAGCCTTCACGAAGAAGTGACATAAAAGGCCAGCGCTATGGCTTCCTGCATCAGATGAATCCATTGGAAAGTTTATTGGGCAAATGGGCACCAGCCCAGAGCCCCACACAGAGGGAGGGGGTCACTGCCCCGAGAAAGGAAAGTGATGGCGAGGCCTCCCCAGCAAGAGGAAGGACGCCCCGAGGGACTCTGAGAATGACCACCTGCTCAGGTAGGTGACTTCAGACAGCCCCCGCCCCAGTCTCCGCATCCTCCACTTTGTGATGAGGGTGGTCCTTCCACAGCTTTACGAAACCAGCTGTGGCTCCCTCTTGTTTAAAATTCTTCAGTATCTTCCTTCTGATGGCATTAGACAAAGTCCAAACACCAGACACGGCCAAGAAGGTCTTGGGGACCAGACCCTGCCATTCATCCAGCCCCCTCTCTCAGCCAGCCACAGAAGAGTTTCTGTGGGCCCTCACTGACCCCTGCTCTCTGTCACCTCTGCACCATGCCAGGAACCCCCTCCTCCTCCGACCATGGACGGTAAGATGAGGCCCCAAGGCAGACAGCCTGAGCCTGAAACTGACAAACTTACTGTGCTCAAACTGCCTAACTTGCATGGGCCTCATTTTCTTCATCTCTTAAGTGAGAATAATAACTTTCAAGCATGATGTTAGGCACAAAATGGGATAACGCATGCAAAGAGCACAGTGCCAGGCACATGGAGGGTACCCAATGAACGCCAGCTGCCATGGTGATGGTGATAGACAATGATGGTGATGCTGGTGATGCTGACGGTGACGTGATGATGGTGACAGCAATGGCGATGATCTGTTTCACGATGCTTTCACTTCCTCCAGGAAGTCTTCCTTGATCCTGCCCCACACATCTAGGCCAGGTGCCTCTTCTTCCTACTTCCTCAGTGCCTGTTCTAACCCTCCTGTGACACTGACCACCCACTCCTGGAACTGCTGGTGTGCATGCCCCACTAAAGTGTCACTCCGAGGGCAGGACCCATATGGTGGTCTCCACTGTATCCCCACCACTTAGGGCAGAGACTAGCATGAGACAGATGCTCCAGAAATAGTAACCGAATGATTTTAAAGCTTGTTTATGGAGGCACCATGACGACTTATCTCCCTACACCTACTTTCTCTTGCTACGTTAAAAAAAATACAAATAGCCCTCATAAAAAGAATAAGAAAAAGAGTGATCTTTTAAACGAACACAAGTGGGATGCTACCCGATTTTTATGAAGTGGTTTTAATAAACAGCAGAAATCCATCTTATGTAGCCTCTAGTGAAATTGTTAATCGCTCAGTCATGTCTGACTTTTTGCGACCCCGTGGACTNTTCCCCCAGGCACTTGGCCTGGTTTCTGTCCCAGGGCAGAAATGGCCGGAGAAAGCAGGCAGCAAGAAGCCAGTCCCAGCAAGTTCCCGAGAGCAGCTGCCTCGAACACCGTTGGCTTCATAAACCAGCACCAGATCGGCCCGTCTACCTGCTCATCAACTGCCGGAGACATGAAGCGACTTCCTTGCTCATGGACCCACAGTGAGTCCTGCCCGGCTTGGGGAATTGAGAGAAATCAAGTCAGCCCAGGGGAGCAGCCCCAAGGTTCCCATGAGAAGATGAAGCAGCGCCCGAATCTGGGAGGAGGCAGGTGTCACCCCTATCCTCTGCTCACAACCCTAGCGGGTCCTGGTGCCCTGGCCTGTCCCCGCCGTGTCCTCAAGTGCCCATCTCCTCGCCGAGCCTCAAAAGGATGGGCGGGCACATGGGCGGCAGGATTTCTCGGCACAGAAGGGAGCAGTATTAGTTTTGCTTACTAACTGGTGGCTGTGTCCAGATACTTTGTTAGTGTTTTTAAAAAAAAAATCTCTTTGGCCACTCTAACAAGTGCTCACCAGAAACAGCAGGAGGCTGGTGGTAGGAACCAGATCCTAAAAGGGAGATGAAACCCCCCAACTGGAAAAAGACGATCACAGGAGAGTGGCTTGCAGCTGTGCACACAGGCCCTGTCTCCAGTCCCTGTAGCATTGGAGGTGAGTGGAGGGAAAGGATCCCAGTGTGGCTGAGGCAGGGAGCTGACACAGCAGGGCTTCTCAGAGGGGGGCGATTAACACTTAGGGTCAATCAGCAGCGTGCAACCCACCCGGAAACCAGAAGGAGAAGCATCTGAGAAAGATTTAGACGAAACTTTTATTACAGTGACAAGGAGTTAACCCTCATCAGAACTGGCTGCGGCAACGTGTTCTTCAAGGCATAAAACGTAGAAACCAGAGAGGAACCAAAATACGTGTGTTCATTCAGTGATAGAGAATGGGAAGTGCAAACCAGGCTCCTCAAGCCTGGTTCTCAGTCCTCTGCAACGGAGAAGAGCCTGTCTCCTGGCCTCGGGCGCCCTGACTCCATGTCCGTCACCACCATTCGGGGGGGTGGGTCACCCAGGAGCCAGTCATGGGACTTGTGGAGAAATTAATTGGTAAACCCAACCATTTAAAATAATTCAGACGCACCACGCACTGCAGTGTGAACAGGTGTGAGAGAGGGATTTTGTGACGGCTGGCCACACAGAACCTGGAGAGAGGTTGTTTCTCTGGATTTGAGATCGTTTAAACTCTTGGAAGGACCAGAACAGATTTGCAACCCCAAGGTCCTCCACTCTGCTCCCAGCCAGCTCGGAAACAGTCACCAGGACTCAGCCAAGCTGCCAGCCAGGTCTGAAAACCTAAAACCCACAAAGAGGGTTAACCGAAGCAGAAAAAGCCTCCATCTGTGACACTGAATGTGGTCCAGGCTTCCAGGCCCACCCTGAGGTCTCCATCCTTAAATGCGGCACCCCTCCCCGGAAGTTAGAGAGGGGTCCAACCAGGGGTCTGTTCACCCATCTGTCTGGGGGCATCTACCTACATGGTAAATGGGGGTGCTGGGATCTCCAGAGAGCCTTCTACAGACAACCCCTTATTTCTCAAAAGGGAGGGTGAGGCCCAGAGAGTGGAAGGGTTGGCCCAGTATTTCCCGGTAAGCCAGGATTATAGCCAGTCTGGACCCAGAACTCATGACCCCAACTCACTAGGGATCCCTCCCAATCTTCAAGGGCAGGATGATGGGGAGTTTCAAGTGGTAGAACAGGTGGCTTTCGAGGCTGGCCTGCAGATGGACACCCACCTGGGCGCCTGCGGGGCCCCCTCGGCTCAGCCTTTGGCTGTCCCCTCTCCCCCTGCCTCCCACTGGGGCTGCCTGTTCAGCATGGACGATGCCAGCCTGATGGAGCTGGGTTCCTGCTCACTCACCCAGAGTGCTGTGCTGCGCTCGGCTCCGGATGTGGCAGCCCCAGTGCCCCCTCACGGGTTCATACAAAGTAAGGCAAAGCCATGTTGCAACCTCAGAGGAGGGCACAGTGGCAGGGAGCAAGGGGAAAGGGGCTTCGTGTAGCCTCCTGGTGCACCTGGGGCTGCTCCTGCTCCTGGGCAGCAGGTGCGTTCCCTGGGGCAGGATGCCCAAGGAGTGTCCTTATTACCTCGGACCTCGGGGACTCCTCTGGCTGCTCCTGGGCCAGACTCTTCATCCTTGAGAGGAGTGGATCTGATGGACTGCCCTGTCCCTGGACCAGGTTTGAGGGTCAAGCGACCATGGCATAGGAGCAGCTGGGGAGATCTCGGCTCTAAACCCTCCTATTCCCCATCCTGAAAACTGTCAGCTCTACAGGAAGCATAAGTCTGGCTCAGTGTGGACCCTTTCCTCAGCCTTCACGAAGAAGTGACATAAAAGGCCAGCGCTATGGCTTCCTGCATCAGATGAATCCATTGGAAAGTTTATTGGGCAAATGGGCACCAGCCCAGAGCCCCACACAGAGGGAGGGGGTCACTGCCCCGAGAAAGGAAAGTGATGGCGAGGCCTCCCCAGCAAGAGGAAGGACGCCCCGAGGGACTCTGAGAATGACCACCTGCTCAGGTAGGTGACTTCAGACAGCCCCCGCCCCAGTCTCCGCATCCTCCACTTTGTGATGAGGGTGGTCCTTCCACAGCTTTACGAAACCAGCTGTGGCTCCCTCTTGTTTAAAATTCTTCAGTATCTTCCTTCTGATGGCATTAGACAAAGTCCAAACACCAGACACGGCCAAGAAGGTCTTGGGGACCAGACCCTGCCATTCATCCAGCCCCCTCTCTCAGCCAGCCACAGAAGAGTTTCTGTGGGCCCTCACTGACCCCTGCTCTCTGTCACCTCTGCACCATGCCAGGAACCCCCTCCTCCTCCGACCATGGACGGTAAGATGAGGCCCCAAGGCAGACAGCCTGAGCCTGAAACTGACAAACTTACTGTGCTCAAACTGCCTAACTTGCATGGGCCTCATTTTCTTCATCTCTTAAGTGAGAATAATAACTTTCAAGCATGATGTTAGGCACAAAATGGGATAACGCATGCAAAGAGCACAGTGCCAGGCACATGGAGGGTACCCAATGAACGCCAGCTGCCATGGTGATGGTGATAGACAATGATGGTGATGCTGGTGATGCTGACGGTGACGTGATGATGGTGACAGCAATGGCGATGATCTGTTTCACGATGCTTTCACTTCCTCCAGGAAGTCTTCCTTGATCCTGCCCCACACATCTAGGCCAGGTGCCTCTTCTTCCTACTTCCTCAGTGCCTGTTCTAACCCTCCTGTGACACTGACCACCCACTCCTGGAACTGCTGGTGTGCATGCCCCACTAAAGTGTCACTCCGAGGGCAGGACCCATATGGTGGTCTCCACTGTATCCCCACCACTTAGGGCAGAGACTAGCATGAGACAGATGCTCCAGAAATAGTAACCGAATGATTTTAAAGCTTGTTTATGGAGGCACCATGACGACTTATCTCCCTACACCTACTTTCTCTTGCTACGTTAAAAAAAATACAAATAGCCCTCATAAAAAGAATAAGAAAAAGAGTGATCTTTTAAACGAACACAAGTGGGATGCTACCCGATTTTTATGAAGTGGTTTTAATAAACAGCAGAAATCCATCTTATGTAGCCTCTAGTGAAATTGTTAATCGCTCAGTCATGTCTGACTTTTTGCGACCCCGTGGACTGTAGCCCACCAGGTCCCTCTGTCCATGGAATTCTCCAGGCAAGAATACTGGAGTGGGTTGCCATTTCCTCCTCTACCGGAGCTTCCCGACGCAGGGAATGAACCTGGGACTCCTGCACTACAGGCAGATTATTTACCATCTGAGCCACCAGGGAAGCCACTAATTACAAAAAGCCACCTGGAAGATTCTTACAAGGAGCCCTATCTTGGATACCCCATATTCGGTATCAGTGAGACCCAGGAAAGAGAGTGGTTAGAAGAGCTGACAATTCTTCCCAAGTGGGCACCACTGTCTCCCCACTAGAGTGTGAGTTCCTGAGGACTGAGCTTGTGTGGTTTTCCACTGCTGACTCCCCAGTACCTGGAACAGGGAATTGGCACTCCACACCTATTTGTTGACTGATTGAACACAGCCAAAATGGCAGCTCTTTTTAAAATTTATATTTATTTATTTATCTCTTTGGCTGCCTCAGCTCTCATTTGTGGCACGTGGGCTTTGTTGTATCATGTGGGATCTTTAGTTACAGCACACGGACTTAGTTGCTCCGTGGTATGTGGGATCTTAGTTCCCCAACCAGGGATCAAACACACATTCCCTGCATTGCCAGGCGGATTCTTAATCACTGGACCATCAGGGAAGTACCCAGCAGCTCCCTTTTGAGCACTCAACTATGTTTAGAGTCACACAGCTCCTCCCTCTCACGTTTCCACAGCACCCTGGTACAAGCAGCCACGCTGTATTACAAGGAAGCATTAGAACACCAAAGCCACAGACGCCCACAGGAATCCTGGGGAATGAGCTACAGGACATTTAGAAGTCTCCTTCCACCAGAACGTCCCTGGTGGTCCAGTGACTAAGACTGCAAGTTCCCAATGGAGGGGGCTCGAGTTCGATCCCTGGTCGGAGAACTAGATTCCACGCGCTGCAACTAAGAGCTCCCAGGCCTGCCACAAAAGATCCGCACGCTGCAGTGAAGATCAAAGATCCCACGGGCCGCAACTAAAGACCCAGCACAGCCAGGTAAACACATATTTTTTAAAAAGAAGAAAGTCTCTTCCTACCGACAGTCCGTATCATGGCAGGAAGAGGATTCAGTGGTCCAGGGATGCTGCTCCCCAGATGGAAATCTCCAGAACTCCCCGCTCCCTCAAGGGCCACCCTGA
The DNA here is from genome assembly GCA_006410875.1 of Neotragus pygmaeus. NCBI lineage: Eukaryota > Metazoa > Chordata > Mammalia > Artiodactyla > Bovidae > Neotragus > Neotragus pygmaeus. The sequence continues at coordinate 627,870 of SJYV01010300.1, read as the reverse complement.
GGTCGCATCTTGTGAAAGCAACACTCCGGTGGCTGTTTCCGCACTAGAATGATGACAGTTTGGGGTTTGGGCTTCCTCTCCCACAAAATGACAAGACAAAACAGTTTCTTCTCATCTGAATCATCCTGTGCCTTTGTGGGAATGTTCTCTTGCTATTCCCGGCACGTTCATGGCAGCCACAAGTACATCTCATCTCGTGCAACACAGGTGCTCCCAAAACGCTAACAATTCCATGTTGCTATAAAACCTTATCCTTTCAAAAAATGTGTGCAGTGAGCTTTCCATTTAAAGAAGTGCTGTTAGGAATCTACACGTAAGAGTGGACTGTCACCACTCTTGTCTGTGCTCCTTAAACCTGGATTCCATACCCCTTCCCCAGCCTAGAGCTCTTTATCAGCCACTCTGCAGCTCCTCAATGCACCTCAAAAAGACCACGGCCCAGAAGCCCATAAAGTATTCCACACATACGTGTCACCCCCATCGGAAGCAAGGGCTCTCATCTCCATGGCAGCTGAGATTCTCCATGTGCCAAGGAACAGAAAACTGAACTCAAAAGGCTTAAGAGAATGCTATGGGTCCATTTAACCGAAAGGCTATGGGGTAGAGCTGGTCTCATTCAGGGACGTCATCAAGGACTGTTTTCCTCCATCTGTTCCCTTGACCTTTGTGGTATCAGTACCATCCCTGGGTGGGTTTCTCTCTAGTGGCAAAAAAGGGTGCAGCCATTCTAGGCTTCGCATCCACACATCACACCATCCAATGTAAGAGACAGAGCTGAAATCTCTCTCCAGAAAAGGATAGGAGATTCCAGAATCTCCTCCAGAAGAGGACAGGGGAATCAGCAGTACTTTATTTTACAAATGTCTCCAGTCAATGTGTTCTCATGCCTCATTGAACCAAACTGGGCCACTTGTATGCTCCTGAACCAATTCCTGTAGTCAGGGAAATTCTGTACATTGATGGATCACGTCCATAGGAAGAAGGATGGAGTCACCCAGATTGGATTAGACAACTCATGGACAATATCCCCGTGGCCACATGGCTGTAGAGGGAGGAGGTGGGATGGACAGGAACTGGGGAGATGGTCAGTGACTGAAGATGACATTAGCTTCCATGGGCAGCCACATTCCATGGGTGACTCACACAAACCTTTCATTCTACTGAAATCCTGTCTCCCAGATAACATAAGTATTCATCACAATGTAAGGATGCCATTCATGTTTTTGGACCTATGGCAAAGACTTTAGATTTCTATCTCTGATTTGTCATCTGATTAGGTTGTCTCAGTTGATAGTCATCCAAACAATACAGAAAACCCCTCTTGACCCATCTGGACGCAGTGCACTCACCAGCGTAGCTTATACTTTGCACCCTCTGTGCAGCCCTTCAACCACCGTCCAAGCTGAGCACTGCTCATGGTGGTGGAGCTCTCACCAGCCAAATGTGCAGGCTTCCGTCCCACTGAGAATAGCCAGAGAAGGGCCCTTGTTTCTATGAAAACTCCACTGGAAAGCCTCAACAAAAGTAAGCCGCTAAATTTTCAAAAGAAGGGCTGTCAACGGAGCTGTGGAGGAGCTATCTGGAAAAGACCCGGGAGAGGTTATAAAAAACAGGAGATGCTAAACCCAGATAACTTCCCAAGCTTCTCTAAGGAATCACTTCACTTTAATGAAACTGAAGATGATGTACCGCGGGCAAGGTTCATGCAAGAAAGAACACAGAACGAGCAGACGCACACTCAAAGAAAATGCCTTGGCCCCGCATCAAAAGCTTGGCAGACAGATGCACATCTACATGTCTGAAGTTAAAATCAAATATTTAAATGTTTATCTGACTTATTTGATTATCCAGCCAACTCTGGCTTTCCCACCCCCACCCCGGCTTCCTGCCATTCATAACTTTACTGGCCTGTCATTCATCCTCTCCCCAAAGGAGTAAAAACGTTGAGAAAGGCAACCTGAGCCTAGAACTCGGTGCCAGCACGCCTGCTTCCTCGCTGACGTGATGGAAGGAGATGCTTTATAACCAAGAGCGTGGGTGTGGAGCCAGTGGGATTTGACAGGATTGGGGCAGGCAGGGAACGAGAGTAGTCGGGGGAAGGGCAGTCACATCTCCAGGTGAGCAGAGCTTGGGTGCTGGCAGTGTGAGAGGAGAGATAGAATAGGTGCAGAAGGACGTCACAAAAAGATAATCAACAAGATTGGGAGATTGCTTGAGAGGTCATAGACCAAGATGGCACTCCTGGGTGACTCTCAACAGCATAAGCAGAGAAGACCATAGAGGAAGTACGTTTTGGTTTATGAATGAGATCTCAAACGTTCCAAGTTTGAGATAGCAATATTGTATGTTTCAAGAAAAACCTCGATTCATGGACCTAACATTCCAGGTTCCTATGTAATATTGTTCTTTACAGCATTGGACTTTACTTCTAATGAAAAAAGCTAGTGGAGGTGATGGAATTTCACTTGAGCTATTTCAAATCCTAAAAGATGATGCTATTAAAGTGCTGCACTCAATATGACGACAAATTTGGAAAACTCAGCAGTGGCCACAGGATTGGAAAAGATCAGTTTTCATTCCAAACCCAAAGAAAGGTAATGCCAAAGAATGTTCAAACCACCGCACAGCTGCACTCATCTCACATGCTAGCAAAGTAATGCTCAAAATTCTCCAAGCCAGGATTCAACAGTACGCAGACCATGAACTTTCAGATGTTCAAGCTGGATTTAGAAAAGGCAGAGGAACCAGAGATCAGATTGCCAACATCCGTTGGATCATCACAAAAACAGGAGAGTTCCAGAAAAACATCTACTTCTGCTTTATTGACTACGCCAAAGCCTTTGATTGTGTGGATCACANTTGCCGGGAGAAATATTAATAACGTCAGATATGCAGATGACACCACCCTTATGGCAGAAAGTGAAGAGGAACTAAAAAGCCTCTTGATGAAAGTGAAAGTGGAGAGTGAAAAAGTTGGCTTAAAGCTCAACATTCAGAAAACTAAGATCATGGCATCTGGTCCCATCACTTCATGGCAAATAGTGGAAATAGTGTCAGACTTTTTTTGGGAGGGGCTCTAACATCACTGCAGATGGTGATTGCAGCCATGAAATTAAAAGATGCCTGCTCCTTGGAAGGAAAGCTATGACCAAACTAGATAGCATATTAAAAAGCAGAGTTATTACTTTGCCAACAAAGGTCCATCTAGTCAAGGCTATGGTTTTTCCAGTAGTCATGTACAGATATGAGAGTTGGACTATAAAAGAAAGCTGAGTGCCAAAGAATTGACGCTTTTGAACTGTGGTGTTGGAGAAGACTCTTGAAAGTCCCTTGGACTGCAAGGAGGTCCATCCAGTCCATCCTAAAGGAAATCAGTCCTGAATATTCATTGGAAAGACTGATGCTGAAGCTGAAACTCCAATACTTTGGCCACCTGACATGAAGAACTGACTCCTTGGAAAAGACTCTGATGCTGGGAAAGATTGAAGGCCGGAGAAGAAGGGGATGACAGAGGATGAGATGGTTGGATGGCATCACTGACTCAATGGACATGAGTTTGAGTGGATTCAGAGAGTTGGTGATAAACAGGGAGGCCTTGCTTGCTACAGTCCATGGGGTCACAAAGAGTCTGAGCGACTGAACTGAACTGAAGAGAAACCAGAAGATGGACAAATAATCTGGAACCGTTTCTGTCTCAGCTCTATAGATGGGAATCTTGGAGACAAGACAGTTAAGTGGGAGGCAGGGCTTACCTCAGGCTTCTTTGGTGGCTCAGACAGTAAAGAATCTGCTTGCAATACAAAAGATCTGGGTTTGACTACTGGGTTGGGAAGATCCCCTGGAGAAGGGAATGGCAACCTACCCCAGTATTCTTATCTGGAGAATCCCCATGGACAGAGGGGCCTGGTGGGCTACAGTCCATGGAGTTGCAGAGTCAGACATGGCTGAGCCACTAACACAACACAACGACAGGGCTCGCCTCAGGACACACCCATGTTTGGGGGGCGGGGGGCAGGTAGAGAAAGACAGCCCTGAGCAGGGACGTCAGGAGAGACCTAGGTCGTCAGGCCAAGTGTGGGGAGAGGTCACACAGGGCCACTTGGTTTGGATCCAGGAGTCATGGCTGCCTGGGGGAACCATTCTTTCACTGCCCAGAAACAGCCAGAAAGTGTGAGGGAAGAGGATGGTGTTCACAGAAAAAGACACTGCTTACCGCTGCCACCATCAACACAGTGGGGAGAAGCCACGCTCCCCAGCCAACCTCACTGTGCAGGACGCTCTTCAGAGGCCTTGGAACGAGCCCAGAGATCAGGGAGAAGCAACACAGACACTGTAGAGGCAGCCGGAGTGGTGAGGGGTGGTATAGGTGGAGCCCAGCCCCCCTCCCCCAGCATGACGACCCTGCCGTTCTCCAGCAGGACTCCACCCCTCCAGTGAGGCGGTGAGGGTCTACAGGGGAGGCCCTTCCATCAGGACCTAGCTTCCAGCAGCACAAAGGATTCTGGGAGCTGCTTTGCCATTCCAGGCTCTACTTTTTGGTGGGGTGTGTCTCCTCTTCCAGGGCCAGGGGCTGGCACAGGGGGCGGGGGATGCTGGAGAGTCAAGATGACCACAGAAGCCACAGGGAGCTTTCCTGCATGTAAGATTTCTTTCCAGCCAGATGTACTGTGCATGTGCGTGTGTGTGTGTGTCTGTTAGTCGCTCAAACATGTCCCACTCTTTGCTAGCCCATGGACTGTAGCTCTCCAGGCTCCTCTGTCCATGGGGACTCTCAAGGCAAGAACACCAGAGTGGGTTGCCATTCCCTTCTCCAGGGGATCTTCCCAACCCAGGGATCGAACCCCAGTCTCCTGCACTGCAGGCAGATTCTTTGCCGTCTGAGCCACCAGGGAAGCCCTGAATGTACCCCAGACCTCCTATGTTGGTTGCTATGTACCCCCAAGGAAGGGTTCATGGGAAAACAGGAAGGGAGACAAGGGCAAGAGAACAAACAGAATACTGAGTGTTGACAAGGAGAGCCTGACCACTGTCTGGGAATGGGCACACAGAGCTGAGTAATGATAGTAAAACCCGTTACTGAAAACATCTTCCCTGGGATGACTTTCACACATGGAGCCCAGGAACCCAAAAGCCTCCACAAATACTGACCGCCAGGCAGCCCGTGGCCAGGCGGCTGCAGACTTGTCACATCCTCTCTCCTGTACGGGGGAGGTTTGGATGCGCTAAGATCAGAGAAACGTGTGGCTTGCACATCATTCCTGCCTTAAATTTCCACCAATGATCCCTCCGCCATCTTTCCAGTCTTCCTGGATATTTCACTGGCCGTTAAGTTCACCTTCCCAAACATCCCTGCCTTTGTTTCTAACAAATTACATCATGCATCGTGAGTGTATGCTCAGTTTTGTCCGACTCTTCTGACCCAGTGGACTTCAGCCCGCCAGGCTCCTCTGCCCATGGGATTTTCCAGGCAAGAATGCTGGAGTAGGTTGCCATTTCCTCCTCCAGGGGATCTGCCCTGACCCAGGGATCAAACCCACCTCTCCTGCATTGACAGGCGGGTTCTTTACCACTGAGCCACCTGGGAAGCCCATCAGATACATCATCTTTACTATTATCATTATTGCTATTATTAGTCACATGACACCTTAAAAATGAAGTGTGTCACCTCTGGCTGAGCGCATCTGGACTTCTCCTGCCCGGGAGGGAGCTGCGAATTATCATCTCCATCTTACAGGTGAGACCACTGATGCTCAGAAGGCTGAGGTGACCTCCTCACAATGCTACAACGAGCTGATGGTATGGCCTGAATCAGAAGCCAAGTCTTCTGTCTCTCCCAGCCCAGGACTCCACCTCCAACATCCTGTTGCCTCTGGATGCCCGCCCTGTCACCCCAAATGCATCTGAACTTATGTTCTCCTGGGCCTGCTCCTCAAACAACATGTAGCCCAAACCTTGTCCCCCTTCCTAGCCAAAACCTACATCATCTCTTCCACTTCTGTTCTTTTCTTTTTAAAATTTTTCCATCATTTCCAACAGGAGAGCTGGGGCTGGTTGCCCACATTTTGGAGACAATTTATCTCCAGCTGTTATCAGGTCTTTCCTCTCATCATCTCTCCCTTTGTTCATTCCAAGATGCCCCAAACGGGAAAGAAAATGATAACACGGCTGATCCTCTGTTCACCCAACTGTCTGGCCATTACCTGCAGCAGAAGAGAGTGGGGCACATTTCCAGGAAAGACGGGGAGAAGCAGCAGTGTCGCCAGGATTTCAGCTTCAAAAGTGCCACCCCTCTCCCCAGTCTGACTCCTGTGCAGAGAGCAAAACACTGAGATCCACACCAGGACAAGGTACTTGAGTACTCAAAATCACCATCATTCAAGAAAATATGACGGTCCACACTGGAGCTCCCAGAACAAGTACAGGGGAGCTTCCCCACCTCCTTAGCAGGAAAGCACCTCTGACAATGTGAAGCCAGGACACCTGAGCCCTAGCTCAGGAAAGCCTGGCCCTGGATGGCAGCAGGTGGTTGAAAAAGTCACACAGGAGGTGAAAATAACTGATTGTCAAAATAACCTAAAAAAAAAAACACTTGAATCACCAATAATAGCACAAAACACACACTGCTGTGTATTCATTTTCACTCTTATTTATTAGACGTGTCGAAGGATGAGAAACTGTGAACTAGTACAAATGTCTCAGCATTCCCATCACTATACCTGGAAGGAATCCCCAGAGCGTGTGCAAGGGGGGCGATCAGGAGACTCTGCAAACTTTATCCCTGAGCCCGCTCACCAGATTTGACACCCAGAGCTCAGGGCTGGATGTGAAAGTGTTGTCCAGACCTGCGGGTTGAAGCCACCTGGATATTCAGAAACCCCAAGGACAGACCCCAAGACAAGTACTGGAGTAAATGAACAATCCTCACGCTGCCACCCCCAACACCCAAGGGTCCTGACTCAAAGGAATGTGTGGTTGCAGAATGCAGCCTCGCCAGGGCTGAGTCCACGCCATTTTGACATGAGGGCCCCTTTCATTCATAGAGTAGGTGGCTCTTGAGAGGATCAAAGCACACAGTGGGGTTAGCCATCATCCATGGGGTCAGGCTCTCCCATCAACTCCCATGAGCAAGGCCAGCTGAGTGACCTTGGGGATCATTTCATCTCTTCAACCAGCAGTTTCTAAAATACCTCCAGGGGCCCCAGGATTTGCTGGCATCACCTTAAGGGCTACTTTGGGGTTGAGGGGTGGCCTAGCCCCTGGGGCCTCTCTAACTTCAACCCAAGGAACTCACCTACCAAGGGCAACTAACCCTAATACCAACCAGGTAAGACTCTTCTTGTTGTTCAGTTGCTCAGTCGTGTCTGACTGTTTGCAGCCTCATAAACTGCAGCACACCAGGCTTCCCTATCCTTCACCATCTCCCAGAGTTTGCTCAAACTCATGTCCATTAAGTCAGTGATGCCATCCAACCATCTCATCCTCTGTTGCCCCCTTCTCCTCCTGCCCTCAACGTTTTCCAGCATCAAGGTCTTTCCCAATGAATCGGCTCATCCTATCAGGTGGCCAAAGTATTGGAGCTTCAGCTTCAGCATCAGTCTTTCCAATGAATATTCACTGTTGATCTCCTTTAGGATGGACTGGTTGCATTTTCATGCTGTCCAAGGGACTCTCAAGAGTCTTCTCCAGCACCACAGTTCAAAAGCACCTCTTATAGAGCTTCATTTTTACATGATGGGAAAACTAAGGCACAGAGAGAGTAGGTAACTTGCCCAAGGTCACGACCATCATTAAGGGATGGGCCTGGGATTTGAATTCAGGCTGTCCGGCTCTGGAGCCCATGTCCTTAATCACTGTGCAACACTGCCCTTCAGGGAGAGCCTTGATGCACAAACCCACTAGGCCTGACCACAACAAAGTGAGGCCTTTTTAACAACCCAGAACATTCTGCAACCACACATTCCTTTGAGTCAGGACCCTTGGGTGTTGGAGGTGGCAGAGTGAGGATTGTTCATTTACTCCAATACTTGTCTTGGGGTCTGTCCTTGGGGTTTCTGAATATCCAGGTGGCTTCAACCCGCAGGTCTGGACAACACTTTCACATCCAGCCCTGAGCTCTGGGTGTCAAATCTGGTGAGCGGGCTCAGGGATAAAGCTTGGGTGATGTTGTTCTTGGACGAAAGCTATCTGTGGCCATACAGGCACGAATCTGGCCATGCCCCGTGGGGCTGGTAAATGGCACTCCAGGCCAGTGGAAGAAGCGTATCTACTCCCAAGGGGACCATTCCAGTGGACCGGACACGTCTCTGGACCTGTCAGCTTGGGTCTGTTTGGTGAAAAACAAAAAAGTCGGCTCCCTCCTTAACAGTCACACCTCTGAGGCCAACGAGTCATGAACTTGGAGTTATTTTTCCAACTCTGGACATGAATTTCCACTGATGTGCACAGCCGCTCACCCGCTCCACGGCTCACCCTTGTAAGGAATGACACACATTTTCGAGAAGGCCGGCCAGGTGAGGGGTTCAGCCCAAGGCCGCGCAGAGAGACTCTCAGTGACCCCTGATGGGAATGAGTCACAGCTCGGAGCTCCAACCCCAGCGAGCTGGCCGAGGCCCATCCCTAGTCCTCCTGAAAAATGCAACTGCTGAACTCACATGCCACCCTCGCCAGCCTCCTTCCTTCCCGCACTGGTTCAATGTCAACGTCTTGAGTGGCCAACGCTGCGAGTGGCCAGCACCACTGCCTTCTCTCCGATGCTCCCTTTGGGGCCTAAGTGGCTGTGCTCTGGCTCTCAGCGCCAGCAGATCAATCTCCCCAAGACTTCACACAACCTTTCCACCAATTCCTGGGCCTCTCGTGCTGGTCACTGTCCCCGGACCGAGAGCCCAGGGTGCTGGGCCCCTGGCAACAAGAATCAGGTGTCTTCTAGGTACTGCTTCCAAATGACTTCCCTCTTCCCTGTTTCCCTTGCAAGACAGTTGAAAAATTGGCAGGGCAGGGAGGGGACCAGCTTAGGAAAATAGCCAGGGTGGGGAGCGGGGGAGCTGAACCCAGTGCACCAAGGAAAACTGAGAACCCCGGCAGGCTGTCACCAGGAGAGAAAGCCACGGCCACGATCACAGCAAACACTGGCTTTCCAAGCATCTACTTAGTGCCCATCCTGACCATGCTGGATCACTGCTGCCAGTGTTCCCGGAAGGTACTTCCAAACCAACAGGTACAATTCCCAGAATCTCTAAGAACTGGCCCTGCGAGAGGGCAGACACCGGCCCCTGGAGGGACGAGCGTTCCCTGCCAGGGTTAACACGAAGGGGATTCCTGCACTGAGTGCCAGGTCGGATGCTGGATCATCAAGAGCGTCCTTCCACCCCTGAAATGTCACAAGTCTATGACAATCTAACCCAGGGAGAGACACACACGTGCCCCAGGCCTATCACGGACATTGATGCCTTCCTGGAGAAGACTGAGAATTTTCCCTCCCAGGCTATTCCGGTGGGAGAGCCGCCCTCGAGTCTGTGCCCTGATCTAATGAACTGCCGGGGTAGGAGGTGATGGAGCAGCCTCACGGGGGGTGCTGGCTGTAAGAGTTCAACATCTTCCCAGATGACTCACTCTTGGCTTCAGCCTTCCAAGCCACCCCGCACNCCCCTAACCTCCACTCATTCCATGGGATTCCGCACTGTCCCCTCCCCTGAAGCTACCTGACCTCCTTCTTTGCCCACGCTCAGGCCTCCCTGCCTCCTCAGAGGCAACGGGCTTTGGGGACCAGGTCAAGCAGCCACTTGAGGTTTTGCTGCAGGGCTTCACCTCCCCATTTCTGCTGGCCTCTTAAAGCTTTCTGAAGAACTAAAGATGAGATGACTGGGTTGGGAGAAGGCAAAAATAAGTCAGAAAGAGCAGAGCTTAGGAAAAGACAAGGATTAATTCAGGGCCCAACCCCAGAACAGTGCATCTAAGGGTTAGCTGGAACTCGCAAGGAATTCTCATGAACAATGGTCCTTCTTGGCAGTCAGTCTCAGGGTGCGGTGCTAGCTTGAAAAAACAGCAAATAACCCAAGCTCCAGGGCCTTGGGAGGGGGCTAGTGTGAGATGGGAGAACTGGAAAGCTGGAGTGAGGTGCAGATACCCAGGAAGTGACAGCCACACTGGAAGGTGCAACCCTTGGGGCCAAGGGACACGGACTTTGGCCAGGTAAAGATCAGACGGCTCCAGGTCTGCCCTGGCCTCCCTCCCATCGCTCAGGGTCGCCTTTCTGCCGAGAGCACCACCATACCCCATCACCAAAGCCTCTCCAGGACCCTCAAAGCTCTGGACCCTCCTTGAGGATGCTGAAACAGTAACATCTTCCAGGGGCTGTGGCACAGAGGGATCACATAAGGCATCACTCGGTCAGACCCCAGCATCCATTCAGATTCCAAGCCAGGGCTGAGAGTGTCTTAAAAATTCTGGAGGGAAACAAGGTCCGGACATGGCTTTGGAGACATATGTTTAAGTCCTTTTCTAGGGAAAACAATACAAGTGACATTGGCCCCCATGTGACTGCCACACCACCCCCAAACCTCCCTACCAGGTTGCTGGCTGCAGGGTATGCGTGGGGGGTCTCCCTCCACCCGGGCAAGCAGGTGGGCACATCCTTAGACCCAGGGTGGGGGTCTAAGCGAAGTCCTTTGCTCCCCCCACCCTGTGAGGCATGTCAATCAGTCATTTTAATAGGTTTTTGTCTTTGCAAGCATGTTTGAGGGGCTTTGTTTGTTTTTCCACCTCATAGAAAAATTTTAATTTAAGATAAAGGTCAAACAGAGTAGAACAGAGGGATTATGAAGTCTAATTAGTGGGAATGTGAAGAGATATCGTTATATTAGGAAAGTGATCAAAATAGGCTTAGAACAAGCCTTGGACCGCGTCCGGAGCTTAAAGCGCTGATTCCAGAGACTGCCCTTCTCACACTGGAGAAATGCTCAGGGAAGTCACTCCACCCGAGGGTGTCAGTGTTGTCGATCCACATTATGTTAGACTTGGGTCTGTGTCCCCAGAGAGGGCAGCCTCCTTCGGGCAGCTGACGGAGGTGGAAAAGCGCTGGGTTCAGGAGCCCTGCAGCCTTCGTGGTTTGTGGCGACTCTCTCCATACGGAAAGTTCCAAGAGGCTGGAGGAGCTGAGGTCTGCGGGGTGTGGGGCAGGCTGGGGGCCACAGAAGGGCTCCCGGGGGAAGCCGTGTGGCCATCATATACGGCAGGAACATTCTGCAAGAGGGCACCCCAGAAGTCTAGGGAAGCCCCGATTGCGGGTCGAGACCCCACCGAGTGATACACAAAGCACATCGCTCTTCAAAGTGAGCTCTTAATTCCCAGCAGCTTAGATTACTGCTAAACGTGCTGGATGAGGAGGTAAGAGATTTAGGTTCTAATTCCATCTTTTCATCACATTGCACTTTTCCAAAGTTTCAGAAGGTCAGGCTAAAGGGGCCAGGATTGCTCTGTGTTCATTCTCCCGTCTCTAGGACCTCTCTAAATAGTGAAGTGAGTTTAGACAAAACCTCAGATGTGTATAAGAGACAGATATCCGCTCGTCCCTCGCTGGCCTACCAGCCAGACGGTTGCCTCCCCACCCCTTTCTCTTTGAAGAAAAGTGATTTAATTTCATGAGACTTTGGGATAATCATGTTATGATCTTCAACATTAACCAGAACCAACTCCCTGCTACAGGAGGGTGGGGAAGGAAAGGGGAAGAAAAAAGTAAACAGTCCCACTCGGGATTGCCAGAAATGAGAGGAAAAAGAAAATCACAACAGCTGCTCCGCTGGTTCCCCTGATGAGGACGGGCTTCTGCCAGAAACAGGGCCTCTGTGCCAAGGTTTCTGGAAACAAGGAAGTTGGGCTTGGCAGGGCCTCTATTTCTACAGGTTAATCAGCTCAATTCTGGGGGCGGATTGAGGGAGGGAGGAGAGATTGGTTTTCACTCCTTAACCTTCCTCTCATTCCCACCCCACCCCCTAACCTCCACTCATTCCATGGGATTCCGCACTGTCCCCTCCCCTGAAGCTACCTGACCTCCTTCTTTGCCCACGCTCAGGCCTCCCTGCCTCCTCAGAGGCAACGGGCTTTGGGGACCAGGTCAAGCAGCCACTTGAGGTTTTGCTGCAGGGCTTCACCTCCCCATTTCTGCTGGCCTCTTAAAGCTTTCTGAAGAACTAAAGATGAGATGACTGGGTTGGGAGAAGGCAAAAATAAGTCAGAAAGAGCAGAGCTTAGGAAAAGACAAGGATTAATTCAGGGCCCAACCCCAGAACAGTGCATCTAAGGGTTAGCTGGAACTCGCAAGGAATTCTCATGAACAATGGTCCTTCTTGGCAGTCAGTCTCAGGGTGCGGTGCTAGCTTGAAAAAACAGCAAATAACCCAAGCTCCAGGGCCTTGGGAGGGGGCTAGTGTGAGATGGGAGAACTGGAAAGCTGGAGTGAGGTGCAGATACCCAGGAAGTGACAGCCACACTGGAAGGTGCAACCCTTGGGGCCAAGGGACACGGACTTTGGCCAGGTAAAGATCAGACGGCTCCAGGTCTGCCCTGGCCTCCCTCCCATCGCTCAGGGTCGCCTTTCTGCCGAGAGCACCACCATACCCCATCACCAAAGCCTCTCCAGGACCCTCAAAGCTCTGGACCCTCCTTGAGGATGCTGAAACAGTAACATCTTCCAGGGGCTGTGGCACAGAGGGATCACATAAGGCATCACTCGGTCAGACCCCAGCATCCATTCAGATTCCAAGCCAGGGCTGAGAGTGTCTTAAAAATTCTGGAGGGAAACAAGGTCCGGACATGGCTTTGGAGACATATGTTTAAGTCCTTTTCTAGGGAAAACAATACAAGTGACATTGGCCCCCATGTGACTGCCACACCACCCCCAAACCTCCCTACCAGGTTGCTGGCTGCAGGGTATGCGTGGGGGGTCTCCCTCCACCCGGGCAAGCAGGTGGGCACATCCTTAGACCCAGGGTGGGGGTCTAAGCGAAGTCCTTTGCTCCCCCCACCCTGTGAGGCATGTCAATCAGTCATTTTAATAGGTTTTTGTCTTTGCAAGCATGTTTGAGGGGCTTTGTTTGTTTTTCCACCTCATAGAAAAATTTTAATTTAAGATAAAGGTCAAACAGAGTAGAACAGAGGGATTATGAAGTCTAATTAGTGGGAATGTGAAGAGATATCGTTATATTAGGAAAGTGATCAAAATAGGCTTAGAACAAGCCTTGGACCGCGTCCGGAGCTTAAAGCGCTGATTCCAGAGACTGCCCTTCTCACACTGGAGAAATGCTCAGGGAAGTCACTCCACCCGAGGGTGTCAGTGTTGTCGATCCACATTATGTTAGACTTGGGTCTGTGTCCCCAGAGAGGGCAGCCTCCTTCGGGCAGCTGACGGAGGTGGAAAAGCGCTGGGTTCAGGAGCCCTGCAGCCTTCGTGGTTTGTGGCGACTCTCTCCATACGGAAAGTTCCAAGAGGCTGGAGGAGCTGAGGTCTGCGGGGTGTGGGGCAGGCTGGGGGCCACAGAAGGGCTCCCGGGGGAAGCCGTGTGGCCATCATATACGGCAGGAACATTCTGCAAGAGGGCACCCCAGAAGTCTAGGGAAGCCCCGATTGCGGGTCGAGACCCCACCGAGTGATACACAAAGCACATCGCTCTTCAAAGTGAGCTCTTAATTCCCAGCAGCTTAGATTACTGCTAAACGTGCTGGATGAGGAGGTAAGAGATTTAGGTTCTAATTCCATCTTTTCATCACATTGCACTTTTCCAAAGTTTCAGAAGGTCAGGCTAAAGGGGCCAGGATTGCTCTGTGTTCATTCTCCCGTCTCTAGGACCTCTCTAAATAGTGAAGTGAGTTTAGACAAAACCTCCTTTCTGGAAAAGGGGAGAAACAACCACAGATGAAACGTTCTGAATCGTTTTAACCAGCAGCTTAAGCAAATTTCACCCAGAAGTCTCACCACCACCATTTTTTTTTTTTTTTTGAGCTTTCTTCCCCTTAATTTTATTTATTTCTTGCTGTCTGCACTGGGTCTTCGTTGCTTCGTGGGGTTTCTCTAGTTGACCACGGGAGCGGGGGCTCCTCTCTAGTTGTAGCGCACAGGCTCAGTTGCTCCTTGACATGTGGGGTCTTCCTGGACCAGGGCTGGAACCCGTGTCCCCTGTATTGGCAGGAAAATGGCTGACCCCTGGGCCACCCAGGGAAGTCCATCCACCACCATTTATTAAGCACTTGCTGGGAACCAAATACTGTCCCAAGCACTAGCTCACGTAACTCACAGCAGTCAATCACGGGAGGCATTACTGCCACCCCTGAGACAGAAGGAGGACCTGAGACACAGCAAGGCTGTGACACCTGCTTAGCATCACAGGGCTCGTACGTGAGAAATGGGGGGCTCAAGCCTAGACATTCCACCACAGAAGTCCCAGCTCTAAGCCCAAGAGACCACACTGCCTACAAGAACAACATTGCCCATGTGCTCTGGCCAAAAAAGCTCTCAACCACACGTCTGGGAACACAGTCAGACTAGCTCATTCTTTTCTCCCAAAAGGGTGCCCACTCCTATCTGGATCACCCACCAATCTCTTCCCAGGGGGATGGTCCATAGGTAGTTCCTTTAGCCCATGACTCGGGATCTTGTCACACTCAGCCAGGGAGGCAAAGGTGGAACATATTGGGGTCACAAACAGGGGTGAAGAAAGTGAAAGTTGCTCAGTCGTGTCAGACTCTTTGCAACCCCATGGACTATACAGCCTGAAATTCTCCAGGCCAGAATACTAGAGTAGGTAGCCTTTCCCTTCTCCAGGACATCTTCCCAATCTAGGAATCGAACCCAGGTCTCCTGCACTGCAGGCTGATTCTTTACCACCTGAGCCACAAGGGAAGACCAAAAATACTGGAGTGGGTAGCCTTTCCCTTCTCCAGGGGATCTTCCCGACCCAGGAATCAAACCGGGGTCTCCTGCATTGCAGGCTGATTCTTTACCAACTGAGCTANAAGGGAAGACCAAAAATACTGGAGTGGGTAGCCTTTCCCTTCTCCAGGGGATCTTCCCGACCCAGGAATCAAACCGGGGTCTCCTGCATTGCAGGCTGATTCTTTACCAACTGAGCTATCAGGGAAGTCCAACAAATATACAAACAGGGGAGCAAACTTCAAACATTTTAATATGGGGAGTCAACACCACCAGCCTTTCTTTCTCAGGAGTAACTGGGAGCCCTAGGCAGTAGCTCTGCTCTGATTCTTAAGACATTCTTTTTTTTCCTACATTGTCATTTATTTAAGACCATCTGTAAAGAAAATCAAAATATTCAACCTCCAGTACCTATCTTAGGCTTATTCTTTTCCTAAAGATATTGACATTTTTACAAACCAGTTTCAGCTTAAGAGTTAATGCCTTAATTATTTCGGCTTTTCAATAGTTCATATATTTGTTTCTTTTTTCTGTTAATATGTCGATTAATATTCCACAAAAGTAAAAAGAATCAATGTTTATCTGCTATGAGCAACACATTAAGCCTCATTAAGTCATTTATGTCACTATCCTTAATATGAGTGGGTTGCATTCATGTTAGTAGTTAAGAGCAGTATTTTTCTTTAATAGTTTTTTCATTTCATACTGTTAAAAATGGATTTTTTATTGAAGTATAGTTAATTTACAATGTGTTTCAAGCATACAGCAAAGAGATTCAGTTATATATGTGCGTATGTATACATATACACATATATACATTTTTTCAGGTTCTTTTCCATTATAGATATTCTCTTTTTTGGCTGCACTGAGTCTTCATCACTGTGTGTAGGCTTTCCTTAGTTGCAGCAAGCAGGGGTTACTCTCTAGTGGTGGTGTGTGGGCTTCTCATTTCGGTGGCTTCTCTTGTTGCGGAGCACAGGGTCAACAGTCGTGGTAGAGTAAGAGCTCAATAGAGTGAGTGGGCTCAGTAATCGCAGCTTACGGGCTCAGCTGCCCCACAGCACATGGAATCTGCCCGGACCAGGGATTGAACCCATGTCCCCTGCACTGGCAGGTGGATTCTTAACCCATGGACCACCAGGGAAGCCCCCCATTGTAGACATTCTTACTTCAAGATGCCTTCTGGGGACTTCCCTGGCGGTCCAGTGGTTAAGATTCCACACTTCCACTGCAGAGGGCACATGGGTTCGAGCCCTGATCAGGGAAGTTCCACACACTACACGGCGAAGCCAAAAAACTTCTTAAAAGATGCCTTTAGGGTCTCCTGTCCCCAAATCCCTGTTGGTGATGAGAAGCTAGGGCTGAGATGCAGACAAGGCAAGACCTCCAACGTGGAAAACGTGAGAACTTTCAGGAAGAATGCCATGTAGAAGATTCAAACTCTTCTCAAAAAGGAAATGACCTCCTCAGCTCCATTATTTTGTTTGTCACAAAGTGAAAGTGATTAATCCATCCTCAAACCAAAACAGTTTATACACAGAGTCTGCTGAGGGCTTTTTAATTATGAAATATGAAAGAAAAAGAATGTTCTTCTTCTGCTCTGGAATAACAACAAGTCAGTAAAGTGGAAATTCAACTGATCTTTCAGGAAGACCAGAAAGAAATGTCCCTAAAACTTAATTTCCACTTTTTTTTTTTAGTTCCCATGACTATAAAGTAGTTGAATACTCCTTTCAAATGTTTTAATAGGAAAATTCCTGGGAGAGAAAGTGAGATCTTGGTGTCTAAAAGGTTCAAATTCAACAGTTGAGAAAAGTGTCTCAGCAGCCCGCAATCCCCACAGGATTGTGAAATCCATCAACGTGGAGCTCTCAGTACTGGGTCTTCAGAAACAGTGGCAGAGGCCAGGCTGGGAAGCCTGAGCCTGTTTGTTCATTTGTTTTAACCTGTTTTATTGAAGTACAGGCTTCTCAGGTGGTGCTAGGGGTAAAAGAACCCACCTGCCAACACAGGAGACATAAGAGATGCGGTTCAATCTCTGGGTCGGAAAGATCCCCTGGAAGCGGACATGGCAGCCCACTCCAGTATTCTTGCCTGGAGAATCCCACGAACAGAGGAGCCTGGCAGGCTATGGTCCATAGGGTCGCAGAGTCGGACACAACTGAAGCAACTGAGCACGCACGCACGCATGCACACATATATATACATATATATATATCCATTCTTTTTCATATTCTTTTCCATTATTGGTTATCACGGGATATTGACTATAGTTCCCTGTGCTCTACAGTAGAACCTTGTTGTCAGAGGCTGTTTCTGAAGAGAGGAAAAGTCAGCATCAGCCTCTGAAAGGCAGATAAGCTTATTCCTAGAGTCACGGAGGGGTGGGTGTGGGTGCACGTGCAGGGCAGCCGTCAGGGGAGCTGGGAGTCTGTCTGCATCGCTGCCATGTGATCTGGGAGCCAGCCCCTCTCCCTTCCTGCATCTCGGGTCACCTGCTGAGAACCTGAGGTTGGCACACTGCTCTTTACCAAGGGTTTAGAGTGAGAAAGGCCTCAGCTAGGGGATATAATCTGACTCGATTCACACCAAGAGGTACTTCCACAAGCTTAACCAATATGCCTTAATGATATGTCTCTGGCAAGACACTAAGATTTTGCACTGAGAGACGCGATCTGAGCTCCATGGAGGCAGAAGCAAGCATGTTGGTCTGCCCTAGAGGATTCGGCATCTGAGCAGGAGCGTCCAGGGCTGCAGGGAGATGGACTCCATATTTATCCCCCTCCCCCATCTCATCTTATGAAGGGACTGGCCAGGCAGAGCCACCTGGAAGAACTCCAGATCCAGGATTAAGGGGGTTTGTAGAGCACAAGCTCAGTGAGACACAGGAGGTAACCGAACAAGTTAGAAAGATAGGCATTCCAATTCCATGCAAAGGACTTTGGACTAGATTCTGTAAGAGACAAAGATGAAGAATCAGAATCATAGAAGAAGGCAACTCAGGTGGCAGTGTACCAGGACACAGCATGAGTGTGAATGAAGGCACACAGCGTATGGTTCAATGGAATGTGCCTAATGCCACTGACAAACGTCTTTATTATAATGAAAACCTTAAGAGTCACTGCCATTCCATCTGCAACCCTACCAACACTCCATTTTCCAGACTGCTAACTTACACGATCCATGGATTTGATTCGACCATTCTGAATATGTGCTATTGCATTTCCTCTGTTTGAGCCACAAAGAATAAAACCAACATCAGTGTCAGCTTAGGATGTCTTTAATATAACGAGTGATCTTTTTAACCAGACAATAAAGTATATCATGGCATTTTACTCATTTTTAAGGTCTAATGAATACATCCACACAAAGGTGTCCATTCTACGGTATTCCTCTTCAGGTGTGTATTTTTCGTCTTTCTCCAGACACAGACAAATGTACATAATCTCAGGCTAAAGGCAGATATTCAAGCAGAGATGCTGGGATTAGCAAAATGATAAATGAGGAGTTTGTACATTTACAGTCAACACTGAATCTTGTAATGATCTGTTTAAATCAAGCTTTCCTGCCTTTCAAGTGGAAGTGTTAGTCACTCAGTTATGTCTGACTCTTTGTGACCCTATGGACTGTAGCCCACCAGACTCCTCTATCCATGGGATTTCCCAGGCAAGAATACTGGAGTGGGTAGCCATTCCCTTCTCTAGGGGATCTTCCCCACCCAGGGATCAAACCTGAGTCTCCTGCACTGCAGGCAGATTCTTTGCCATCCGAGCTACCAGGGAAGCCCCAGGATACTCTGTGAAAGTGAAAGTGTCAGTCACTCAGCCACGTCCAACTCTTTGCGACCCCATGGACTGTAGCCCACCAGGCTCCTCTGTCCATGGAATTCTCCAGGCGAGAATACTGGAGTGGGTTGCCATTTCCCTCTCCAAGGGATCTTCCCAACCCAGGGA
>SJYV01010300.1:595334-608612 GCA_006410875.1 Neotragus pygmaeus | reverse complement strand
CCCAGGATACTCTGTGAAAGTGAAAGTGTCAGTCACTCAGCCACGTCCAACTCTTTGCGACCCCATGGACTGTAGCCCACCAGGCTCCTCTGTCCATGGAATTCTCCAGGCGAGAATACTGGAGTGGGTTGCCATTTCCCTCTCCAAGGGATCTTCCCAACCCAGGGACTGAACCTGGGTCTCCCACATTGCTGACAGACTCTACCAACTGAGTCACCAGGGAAGAACTAGGATACTCTGTATAACATCCAAAAATGATGGGGAAAAAAATACATAAATCATACTGGAAAGCCCTGGGCAAAGTGATCAAATGGATTTCTCTCAGTCCCATAAGCAGTGGGCTATGAGAACTGCTCCTTCAGTCTTGGCTAAAAGAGAATCTTTACTAAACACGCATGCTAACTTCCTTCACAGCAAGATACAGAACCTTTGGATTATGGACTAAATCCCGCCTTGGAGCTCAGACCACGGAGAAACACCATTTTCTGCTTATTATGGCAAAAATATCACAAAGCTTTAAAAGTCACTAATGATATCTATAAAAGGCTACAGGATGCATGGAGATTAGAGTCTTTCCTTTAAAAAAAAAAAAAAAGCACTGATAGTCTCGTCTCTGAAACAGGATTTCTCTGTGGAAATGGAAAAGTACAAGTTCAGAAAGATGTGCTTTCAGATTTTAGACAGGCACGGAATAAATGCTGGAAATGTTTGTAACAGTCCCGAATCTTTTTTCTAACATAAAGGCGACATTGGCAAATCTATTAGATTTTTACTATGAGTTGACATTGTCACACCTACATATACACTGAGTGTCAGATATCCTCATCACGTGATCCATAAAATGTAATGCCTGCACATAATTTCATGTGCTATTTTCCTGAGCTTTCTCATGAAAAGCAGGGTGACTTCTTGGGTAGCAGCAATTTACCTTTCATACTTCTGTAAGGAATCAAGGTGCCTGATTGCCTTGAATAACATTCCAGGCTGTCAGAATATTTCAGGGCTATGAATTAGCATTTCAAAACCTTTTGAAACCAAGGTGAGGAGAGCTTTTCCCCTAACTACAGGCTGAGGCTGGCTGGCTGCAAGAAGCCAGTGTTAGGTGCACACCTGGAGAAGCTATATTTCTGTAGGAGGATATTGGATGAGGGTCTTAAAAATGGGTCCAAAAACTCAAGAAATATTCTGGCTCAATAACCATTGAAATTTCCAGGAATGGTCTGAGTTCAAATGTCTCAACACTTTAGGCACAGAAACATTTTCTAGATTGTATCTCCAGTCCCAGAAGGAACATTAAAATTGCTTGTGAGGCTACAGCTCTTAATGTGGAGTTGGGGAGACTTCATATCAAGAAAGTCATCAAAATGTAACAGTGGACTCAAAGATTTTTTTGTTAGCAGATTGGACATCTGGGACTAAAGATATACTGAGATTTTTCCTCAATCTGAACCTACCTCATTCTCCCAGGATTATCTGTAGGCAGATCTACACCTCAGACACCTTCATATTCTACCCAGTGGGGCCTGGGCCAGCCACAAAGTAGGCAAGCAATATAATGAATGATGATACAGAGGCCTTATCAGGTGCAGAGTGTATTGCTAACTGCTTCACGTACATTACCTAAGTTAATGCTCACAATAGCCCTGTGAGGTAGACACTATTGTTACCTTCATTTTTCAGATGGGTAAACTGAGAAGCAGAGAAAGTAAAAAATCTGCTCAAAGCCATACAACTAGAAAGTGGAAGAGCCAGGATTAGAACTCAGGCAGTGTGGGCTCTTAAGCCACTGCACCATCAGCCTCTCTCATGATCACTTCCCCTGAACTCCTTAAAAAGAAACACTTTGGGGTTGGGGTGGGGTTCCTGAAACCTAGGGTTCCAAAAGCAAAACCAGGTCAAACATGGTAAAATGGAAAACCAGTAAATTAGCTTACAACCGAAAACATCTAGCCTCCTTAGCATCTATTGCCATTTTTTATCCTTTTCTTTAAGCTATCTTTTTTTTTTTTGAGTGCCTACCATTGGTCAAAGCTAGACAGCATATTAAAAAGAAACATCACTTTGCCAACAGCCCATGTTTTTGTTGTTCAGTCACTAAGTCATATCTGACTCTTTGCAAACCCAAGAACTACAGCACTCCAGCCTTCCTTGTCCTTCACTATCTCTAGAGTCTGCTGAAGTTCATGTTCATTGAGTCAGTGATGCCATCTAACCATCTCATCCTCTGCCACCTCCTTCTCCTCCTACCCTCAATCTTTCCCAGCATCAGGCTCTTTTCCAGTGAGTCAGCTCTTCGCATCAGGTGGTCAAAGTATTGGAGCTTCAGCATCAGCATCAGTCCTTCCAGTGAAAATTCAGGGTTGATTTACTTTAGGATTGACAGGGTTGATCTTGCTGTCCAAGGGACTCTCAAGAGTCTTCTTCAACACCACAGTTCAAAAGCATCAGTTCTTTGCTGCTCAGTCTTCTTTATGGTCCAACAATCACATCTATATATGACTCCTGGAAAAACCATAGTTTTGACTAGGCGGACCTTTGTTGGCAAAGTAATGTCTCTGCTTTGTTGGCAAAGTTATGTTTCTGCTTTTTAATACGCTATCTAGGTTTTTCATAGCTTTGACTAATGGTAGTAACTCAAAAAAAAAAGGTAGCTTAAAGAAAAGAAC
Source organism: Neotragus pygmaeus (assembly GCA_006410875.1). Lineage (NCBI taxonomy): Eukaryota > Metazoa > Chordata > Mammalia > Artiodactyla > Bovidae > Neotragus > Neotragus pygmaeus. Next base: position 605,946 of record SJYV01010300.1, on the reverse strand, counting down.
AAAAAATGGCAATAGATGCTAAGGAGGCTAGACATTACTGGAAGGACTGATGCTGATGCTGAAGCTCCAATACTTTGACCACCTGATGCGAAGAGCTGATTCACTGGAAAAGAGCCTGATGCTGGGAAAGATTGAGGGTAGGAGGAGAAGGAGGTGGCAGAGGATGAGATGGTTAGATGGCATCACTGACTCAATGAACATGAGCTTCAGCAGACTCTGGGAGATAGTGAAGGACAAGGAAGGCTGGTGTGCTGTAGTTCATGAGGTTGCAAAGAGTCAGATATGACTTAATGAATAAACAATAACGACATGGGTGAAAAATGCTTTGGGACCCCTAATTTTCATAAAAATCCTGTAAGACAGGCACTAATATACCCATTTTATGGATCAGAAGGAAAAGGCAATGGCACCCTACTCCAGTACTCTTGCCTGGAAAATCCCATGGATGGAGGAGCCCGGTGGGCTACAGTCCAAGAGGTCACTAAAAGTCAGACAAGACCAAACGACTTCACTTTCAGTTTTCACTTTCATGCATTGGAGAAGGAAATGGCAACCCACTCCAGTCTTGCCTGGAGAATCCCAGGGACGGGGGAGCCTGGTGGGCTGCCGTCTATGGGGTCGCACAGAGTCAGACACGACTGAAGCGACTTAGCAGCAGCAGCAGGAACATGGATCAGAAAAGTGAGGCTTTTAACACACAACCCTAACTCTTAAGACTTGGCCATCTGGGTTCTTTTAAGGCCAGGACACAGAGTCCAACGTGGTTCCATACATTGCATTTAACCTAAAGCAACAAATGACATTCGTGCAGATGATCTGAGCTATTAAGAAAAAGAAAGGTTACGTCTGAAGCACTCTGTTCAAGAAGAAAGATGAGTATAAACTGCATTTCAGAAAGACTGTTATTCAAAATGATGAAAATGAAATTAGAAGAGTTGCACTTAAAGCGGCTGTTCATAATTTTCTGGAAAATTTTTCTACGTGGATCTTCTCAAACCTGATCTCGAAAGGTTGGTCCTGAGCCTGTCCACCCATCTGATGACTTCATAGAGATGTTTTGTAAACTGCAATCACCAGGTGAACTATAAAAACAAGGAAGGAACAGCAAGCCAAATATTATGGAATGGAAAATACCTGTGAAATCAACGAAGGCAGGGAGATGAAGGAAGATGTGCTGAGCAGAGTGAAATCAGGTCACACACAGAGAGGCAAGCAGTCACATCACTGCCCTTGGAAAGCAGATCCTATCCTAGCCAGCAAAGCAAAAAGCAAGCAAGACAGTGACAACCCTGGGAAATCACTAGGAAACAGACTCGAAGGTCAGCAGGGATCTGTGTGCAATCAACACGTCAAATTGAGGATCAAGCGATAAAATTATTTCAGTCAACATAGCCCAGGGCCTGTTATTTACACAGTATATTCAGTGGGTCGAAAAACTGTTGTCCAAGTTGGTCCCAAGTCTCTCTTTGCAAACTGCATCCCCCAGGGCGCTATGGGTCCTCTGGTCTTTCGGGAGGGAGAATGGCAGGGAGAGGGAGCAGGGGAGATGAGAATGGTAACACTCCAGCCCCCTCCCTTCATCAACACCTCCTTCAACCAAAGCAGGTCAACCCTTCCAAGTTTTCCAGTTTCCACATAAAATTTTGTACGAAGAATCCTGGGGAATTCCCTAGCCGTCCAGTGGTTAGGACTCTGCTTTCACTGCTGAGGGCCCAGGTTCAAACCCTGATCAGAGAACTAAGATCCCTCAAGCCGTTTGGTGTGGCCAAAAACAGGTGGGAAAGGTGGAACCTATCACATCTCTGAGGGTCTTTCCTTGGCCACAGTAGCACCCTGTGCGGTTCAAGTTCTCTGGACTTTCTGTCTCGCCAGCTTCTCTATCCTTGGTACTGGTGGTGGTGGTGATGTAGTCATCAAGCTGTATCCGACTCTTTGCGACTCCATAACTGTAGCCCACCAGGCTCCTCTGTCCATGGAATTTTCCAGGCAAGAACAATGGAGTCAGTTGCCAGTTCCTTCTCCCAACCCAGGGATCGAACCCAGTGTCCTGGATTCCAAGTCGATTCTTTACCGACTGAAACACCAGGGAAGTCCATCACTGCGACTAGACTGGCTCCCAATCCTAGCAGTTCTTCTTCAAAAAACTGACATCTCTTCCATCCCTTTGGCCGCTGACCCAGGTCAGTCTACCCCGTCCCCTCGATCTCAACCTTCCTGCCGCCAGCTCTCCTAGCCACCATCTAACCTCCACTCTTCTCACCTGCCTGAAGCAAGCTTTCCTGGCGTCACCACTGATCCAAAGGGTCAAAGCACCCTCACGGACCTCAGAGAGGGTCCCAGGGCACTCGGACCAGGCTGATTCCTCACAACCAAGAGGACCATTCAGGGTACTCCCACATCTCAGAGAGCTAAGCATTTTCTTTCTCTCCAGTGCCCCGCACCAAAACTGATGAAAGGCCAGTGAAGAATGTGTCCAAGTTGCACCCTGAGGCTCCGTGAGGTGCCCTGAGCCCCTCCCCACTGGCCCATGTGGGTACCCCGTAGGGCACAGGGTGTGTGACAGAACCAGGAGCTGAGATGTGAAGAGGCTACAGCCTGCATCTGCAGGTGGGATCACCCTGACCTTCACTTTCAGCAAAAGGGCTCCCTCCATCACTGCCGGATAACTGCTCCTATCAAGTTGGGCCTGCAGACTCTGGCCCTGGAGGCTGCATCTCACGGGGTTGTTGCTGTTGTTCAGTCGCCAAGTAGCGTCTGACTCTTTGCAACCCCATGGACTGCAGCACGCCAGGTTTCCCTGTCCTTCACTACTTCCCGGAATTTGTTCAAACTCATGTCCTTTGAGTCGATGATGCCATCCAACCACCTCATCCTCTGTCACCCCCTTCTCCTCCTTCCGTCAATCTTTCCCAGCATCAGGGTCTTTTCCAGTGAGTCGGCTCTTCGCATCAGGTAGTCAAAGTATTGAAGCTTCAGTTTCAGCACCAGTCCTTCCAATGAGTACTCAGGGTTGATTTCCTTTAAGACTGACTAGTTTGATCTCCTTGCTGTCCAAGAGACTCTCAAGAGTCTTTAGCACCACAGTTCGAAAGCATCGATTCTTCAGTGCTCTGCCTTCTTATGGTCCAGCTCTCACATCCGTACATACTATTACTACTAAGTCGCTTCAGTCGTGTCTGACTCTATGCGACCCCATAGATGGCAGCCTACCAGGCTCCCTTGTCCCTGGGATTCTCCAGGCAAGAACACTGGAGTGGGTTGCCATNCTTCTTATGGTCCAGCTCTCACATCCGTACATACTATTACTACTAAGTCGCTTCAGTCGTGTCTGACTCTATGCGACCCCATAGATGGCAGCCTACCAGGCTCCCTTGTCCCTGGGATTCTCCAGGCAAGAACACTGGAGTGGGTTGCCATTTCCTTCTCCAATGCATAAAACTAAAAAGTGAAAGTGATGCCGCTCAGTCGTGTCCAACTCTTAGCGACCCCATGGACTGCAGCCCACCACGCTCCTTCGTCCATGTATTTCCCAGGCAAGAGTACCGGAGTGGGGTGCCATTCTCCAAACATCCATACATGACTACCAGAAAAACCACAGCCTCTCACAGGGTGTAAATCCTATTTCTGGACTCTGAGCAGAGTGGAGGAAAGCTGAGTTAAGTGCTCTCCTGTTTCAGACTCCATGACCATGTTCACAACGAGTGGGCTCATGGCTTCATTCATCCTCTGGACTGTGCCTCAAGGTACGAGAATACCCTTCCTTGGCCCCAAGCTGGCCCCAGAATCACATGGCACTCCACATCTCCCCACCCAAGGCTGAGCAGCTCCCAGTTCAGAGCCATCAGGTCATCCGGCCCAGGTCCCTTCCCTGCTTCTCCTTTGCCCTCATCCTCGCCCAGAAGCCAGCCATGTCACCAGCCTACCTGACTCCCCCAGAGTCCCCCACGGTCCTCAGAATAAAATCCAAGCTTCCAACCATAAAGCCCATCTGACGGCGGCCCTCCTGCCTTCCTCTCTGCCCACTAGCCTTTGCTCTGTTCCTCAAGCATGGCAAACTCCCTCCCTCCTATTCTCTTTTTATTTATCTTTGGGTGCCCTGGGTCTTTGTTGCTGTGCAGGGCTTCTCTAGTTATGGCGAGTGGGGCTACTCTCCAGTTGCAGTGCTGGGCTTCTCATTGCAGTGGCTTCTCTCGTCGCGGAGCACGGCCTCTAGGGCGTGCAGGCTCGATAGTTGTGGCACCTGGGCTTAGCTGCCCTTCGATTCTCCCAGAGCAGGGGTTGAACTTGTGTCCCCTGCACTGGCAGGTGGATTTTTAACCACTGGACTACCAAGGAAGCCCGCGTCTTGTTCTCTTGACTTGAAATTCTCCTACATCCAGTCTCTGCAAAACCACCTCCTCTCACTCAGGTCTCAGCTCAAATGCACTGGTTCAGGAGGCCTCCCCTGGCTCCTTCTCTAATGCTGCCCTCCCCACACACACTCCCTGCCATGTGCTTAGTTGATCAGACATGTCTGACTCTTTGTGAGCCCACGGACTGTAGCCCGCCAGGCTCCTCTGGCCATAGGAATTCTCCAGGCAAGAATACTGGAGCCCCCATCACTTACTCCTTTATTAGCAGCCTCCCCTACAGAACATCCACTCCACAAGAGCAGAAACCCTGCTTGTCCATTGTGGTGTCTGCAGCCTTCAGAACTCTCTGAACATCGTCTGAACTCAGCGACTAAGGCTGAATAAGTGAATGAGTGGATGAGTGAATGAATGAGTGAGAAAATGAGTAAGTGAATGCATGGCCCGAATGAATGCGCGCCAAGAATGAGTGCATGCACAGGTGGCAGGTGGCATGAATGCAGGGAGGCAGACATCCAACCAGGGGTCCTCAGCTCCATACCCTGCCTTTTGCCCAGGGTGGGGGAGGGGGCCCCAACACCCAGCAAACTTGGGCCCAGCCTTGGCTGATCTGCTTGAATACTCAACCGAGATGCTGCCAAGAAGACATGTGCACTTGATTCTTCTTTCTCATACCACAGATCAAACTTGCACACGGTCCATTTAAACTCCCATTGTTTGGCCCTCCCCTAAGGAAGCTTCAAACCTAAAAATTTCTTTCTCCCCTCATTTTGCCCCTTTGTGGAGAACGAAATGCTCCATTTAGCATTCCTAAAGGGCCATTAGCATCCCAAAGCTCTTGTGTGCGGCCCGGCTGGAGATGGTTCCCGGCAGAGAGCGGCTGTGAGCTGCTGCCTGGGGCCCAGCCTGCCACTCCGGGCAGCCTCCCGAATCCCCAGCCTCTTGGCAGAATCTCCCTCCTCCCTCGCCAAACTCTGCTGGTCCTCTCATTTCAGATATTCACCACACACCTCCCTTCCCCTTCTCCGACTCTAGTTCCGAAGCATTTTTCCCTCTCTTCCTTTCTTTTGATAAATGCTGCACAGAGGAACTTTTTAATTCCAATAAAAGAATCACCCTCCCGCCCCAACAAGGCAAGAAGAATATCCTCATTATAAAACAAACAGGGGAGGGGGTTAATCCTCCCTTCGCCGCCCCCACTTCCTGCGCCCTCCATCCTTGTTCAAAGAGAAAGCCGAAGCCCTGTCCCCACGAGGCAGGTGGGGCAGACCTGGATTTCGAGGCTCCAGAGAGGCCTGAAGAGGTGATTCCTCCCCACATTCGCCTGTCAGCTTGCCAAGGACATTGCTCGGTGTGGTACATTGTTCTAGATAATCACCTGCAGTTGAAATTAGCCTCGGAATCAGACAAAAGTCCTTCTGGAAACGGTAACCCAGTTGGCCAGGTTCTCAGGGAGAGAAACTCATGGCCGGCCCTTTAGCTTCCATCAGAGAGGATTCTCCTTTCTCACAGCAGCTTTGCATTTTTCTATATCCGGTCTAAAACTTCAGGATGCCCACCCCCAATAGGGATCCCTGCCAAAGCAACAGGATGACCACTGGTCCCTGGAGACAGCGCGGCAGCCTTGAAGACCACCATGGCCTGTGTGTCCTGGACCTGGTGGGGATCTTGCTGACCTCTGCCTTCATCAGCCCCTGGGGACAGGAGGCAAGACACTTCTTTTACACCTGGAAAGTACTAGCCCCATGAGCCATTTGCACAGCTAGTATTTCACTTAGGTGAACCGATTTCCTTAATTTTTGCTGAATGAGGTCAGCATAGGCTGCCCAAGGGGCAAGAGATTGGAGATGATTCCTTTTAAAAAAAAATACTTTTCATTGATGTATTTATCCAGTGTAGGTATGTGTGTGTGTATACATATATACGTGTCTGTGTTGAAGAACCTAAGCCACCCCATTTTGTTAAAAAAGACTCCATTTTGTAAAAATTCCCGGAAAGGAGCTTCTCAGAAATCCCTTAACTCCACCCGCGGACCAATCAGAATCCGTGGCCAGCTCAGGAAATGGAGACCAATCAGAACCCGTGGCCAGCCCGGGAAATGGGAACCAATCAGAACCCAACACCTAACCCTTCCACANAAAGGAGCTTCTCAGAAATCCCTTAACTCCACCCGCGGACCAATCAGAATCCGTGGCCAGCTCAGGAAATGGAGACCAATCAGAACCCGTGGCCAGCCCGGGAAATGGGAACCAATCAGAACCCAACACCTAACCCTTCCACAGAAGGTAACCAATTAGACGTCTCCCAACCAGGAAACTCCCATTTTTCAAATTTCTTGAGGGAGAATACCCTATATAAGCAATGTAACCCAGAGCTCAGGGCTCCTCCCTATAGCGGCTGTGTCGGTGGGAGCCCCAGCTCGAGCTTGGTAAAAAAAAACTCTCTTGCTTTTGCATCGGATATCGGCTCCCTGGTGGTCATTGGGAGATTTCGCGACTTGTGCATAAATGTGTGTGTATATATATGTGTGTATATATATATACACACACACATATACAGTAGATAAATACATCAGTGAAAAGTATGTTTGAAATATATATATGTATCTTATATATACACACACATATATATACATACAGCCAAATTTAAAATATAAAAATATATATTAAATATATATATCTTTTAATTGGGCTGCACCAACTCTGAGCTCTGGCTTACAGAATCTTTTCTCTGTGGTGGCATGCAAACTCTTAGTTGCAACATATGTAATCTAGTTCAGTGATCGGGGATCAAACCTGGGCCCCCTGCACTGGAAATGTGGAGTCTTAGCCACTGGACCCCCTGGGAAGTCTCTTCACTGTATACTTAATGAGCACCTACTATGTGCCAGCATCCTGCTGGACCCTGAGGACACAAAGATAATGGCCAAAGGACTGTCCTTGGGGGGATCAAGTCTGCTTCCAGGGGCTACTTTGGAAATTGTGTAATTCTGAAGTGCTGGGGTTAACATCCATGGAGGACCTACACTGGAAAGGGCATTGTTCCCAGGGCTGCATGTGCTGGAGAGGGAGGGGATGCAGTGACTTTCACAATGACTAATTCATAATGAAGTATCCATCCACTGGGGGTTTTACAAACAGCTCTTCCAAACTCCATGAGATTCTCCAGGCCACAATATTGCAGTGGGTAGCCTATCCCTTCTCCAGGGGATCTTTCCAACCCAGGAATTGAATCTAGGTCTTCCACATTGCAGGCGGATTCTTTACCAGCTAAGCCATAAGGGAAGCCCAAGAATACTGGAGTGGGTAGCCTATCCTTTCTCCAGGGGATCTTCCTGACCCAGGTATCGAACAAGGGTCTCCTGCATTGCAGGTGGATTCTTTACCAACTGAGCTACCAGGGAAGCCCCACAGCAGCAATCAAAAGGGTAAATTCCTTTCAACATCCCCCAGACGGTGGAAGAAATGGGGTGGTCTGGGAGAAGGGTCTAAGATATGTTTTGTCTATGAAATAGCCAGATAATAATTATTTGAGGCTTGGCGGGTTGCAAGGTCTCTGGTGCAACTACTCAAACCCTGCTGTTGTACCAAAAGCAGTCACACACAACCTCTAAACAACAGACATGGCTGTGTTCCAATGAGTATTTACAAAACAGGCAACAGGCAGAACTTGGCCCACAAGCTGTAGTTTCCAAAGACATTGTCTAGTTCAGCACCAAGAAAGAACCCACTCCAAGCCTAGTTCTTCATTAATTTAATAAATCAATGATCCACCTAATAACAACAAACTCACTTGAGTTACAAATTTCCTGAAGCCAACACTATTCCCAAAGCACCAGAGCTAAGACTGGCTAGGGAAAGGTGGAGGAGTAAGAACACCCTGCTCAGGGGAGCACTTCAGTGATAGATGAGGCAGGATCTTGTTTTGATATGTGAGTGGTATTACACCATGTATTATGGAGTTCTGTTCCTGGGTACACACATATATTTATGATTTTAACTGCAGCATTATATTTTAGGGTGTGAACAGACCAGTTTATTTAGCCATTTCCTTACTGATAAGACATGGAGGCTGTGTTCTCTGCCTCTCTTATCTCTCTCTTTGTGTGTATGTGGAAATAGACATGGAATAATAGTAAAGAATCTGCCTGCCAACACAGGAGACACAGGAGGCTCAGGTTCAATCCCTGGGTCCAGAAGATCCCCTGGAGGAGGAAATGGTCCAGCATTCTTGCCTGGAAAATTCCATCAATAGAGGCTGGCAGGCTACAGTCCTTGGGGGTCGCAAAGAGTCAGACACGGCAGAGCATGCACATACCCATGCTGTCCCCCCATACAACAGATATTCTGAGATAAAATTATAGAGCTAGATATTAAGATAGATAGACAAATATATAGATATATACAGTAGATATTTGTTGTTGTTCAGTCGCTAAGTTGTGTGTCTTTGTGATGAAGACAGTAGAGGCGATAGACAGATGGATACAGATCTAGATAAATCTGGGACAAACACTTGTTGATACCTTTCTGTGTGTCCTGTGTATTTCTCCAGGGTGGGTATAAAGGGTCAGAATTGCTGGGTCACAGGGAAAACCCACTTAAATGCACTCAGTCCTTCCAACGTTCTCTAATGGTGCCTTTAACTGTGGCTTACTTTCTGTGTCCCTCTGGCCTGGTGGGGGAGGCAAGTGACAGACCACAGAGGGGTCCCTAAAAAAACAGGGACTGAAGGACTTCCCTGGCGGTCCAGTGGTTAAGACTCCACGCTTCCACTGCAGGGGGCACGGGTCTGATCCCAGGTTGAGCAACTAAGATAACACATGCTACGTAGTGTGGCCAAAAAAAAGGGGGGGGCGTACTGAAAAACTACCTAAAGTACATGACCCAATGGGAAGTCAACACGAACTGCTCTGTTTTATTATTTAAAATCATCCAAAAGAAAACCAGGCCAGCACAGCCACCCACATGCTGCAAAGCAGGGAGAGCTGGACATGCTGGCAGGTGGAAGGGCACCACCTTCGGGCCCGTGGCCGAGTCTCAGCTGTCAGAAGAAAAAATGCCAGCAGGGAACCGGCACTGACTTTACTCTAATTAATTTGGACCCGGGGTCAAGGATGGGAGCAGGCTCGGGAGGGAAGCTCTCTCGAAGGTTCTTGGCATTCTCAGAGTGGGGGCAGAGCTATGGGGATGGTCAGGATTTCTGAATTCAAATGCCAAGCCAAGCCTGGCACCGGCCAGGTTGAGCCCTCCTTTGTGTCTGAAAACCCTTATTGTTTGAAGTTGGTGTAACTTTAAGCGGCCTGCCAAGGAGAGCCTGTGAGAAAGCTCCCCAGGCCAGACTCCTTTCCCATCTCAACCTCGTCAAACCCCCGCCTTCTCCCGTGATGCAACTTTTCTCAGCTGCCCAGCCCGGGTGCTTAGACGGCTCCCCGCCAGGCCAAACACCCCAGCCCAGAGGAACCATCAACTGATCCTCTCGCTCCAAGGCCCGAGAGGGACCTGAGGCTGAGTGAGTGGGAGAATAACTCTGAACTGCAGGGGAGGACTGGCATTTCCTGAACAGCTGATACAAGCAGGGGGCTGTACTTAGTATCTTGCTTACATCCTTTCACTGAACTTTCCAACAATTCCAGAGCACGGAGGTGGATGAATCCCATTTCTCAGATGAAAGGTTGAGGCTGACAGGCTCAGGATCTAGATGGAGAGGGTGTTCAGTTCAGGCCTGTCTGATTCCCAAAGCCAGAAATCTTCCTGCTACACCACTGGCTTTCAAACTGGGAATCGTGACACTCTAGGATGGTGGTTTCTTGTTAATTTCATTCTTCAGACAGTAAAGGATCTGTCTACAATGCAGGAGACTGGAGTTCAATCCCTGGGTTGGGAAGATCCCCTGGAGAAGGGAATGGCTACCCATTCCAGTATTCTTGCCTGGAAAATCCCATGGACAGAGGAGCCTGGCGGGCTACAATTTGAAATAATTTCAGACTTAACAAAAAAGTTGCAAAACAGTGCAAAGAAGTCCTGTGTCCCCTTCACCCAGCTTGCCCAAATGTTAATGTCTTCTACCTATCCCATAATGATCAAAACCAGGAAACTGAAATCTTATCTAAAAACATTATTCAAACTTTACCAACTGTCCCACTAATGCCCCTTTCTTAGCCGGGATGGATCTGATCCAGCATCTGATACTGCAGGTAAGCCTCTTCTTTTTCTCCTCCAGGCTGACAGTCCCCCAATCTTTCTTTGTCCTTAATGACTCTGAAA
>SJYV01010300.1:533828-595200 GCA_006410875.1 Neotragus pygmaeus | reverse complement strand
CTCTGATCCTCTTTTTTGGGGGGGGTTGGGGGGGGTGGCTGCATCAAGTCTTAGTTGGTTCGTGGCATGTAACATCTTAGTTTCTAGACCTTACCCCCAAGAGATGTGACTTCATTAAGAAAAATGCTCAGAAACACACATTTTAATAAACATTTCCTTCCCCAAACAATTTTTTAAATTAAAATGTCATTCCCACACCATAGTTTATCCTTTATAAGTGTACAATTCCATGATTTTTAGTACATTCACAGGGTTATACATCATCACTAATTCTAGAACATTTTCATCACCCCAACAAGAACCCCATACTCATTTAACAGTCCCTTTTCACTCACCCCTCCCTTCCATCTCTAGTAACCATAAATCTGCTTCCTAGATGGATCTGCTTATTTTGGACACTTCATGTAAGTAGAATCATACGGTATGTGGCCTTCTATGACTGGCTTTCAATTATCATGAAGCTTTTTTTTATTTATTTACAAAGTTTTTAAGGTCTACTCATATATGAGCATATACAATACTCTAATCCTTTATATGGCTTAATAATATTCTATTTTTAGGATGAGACGGTTGGATAGCATCACCGACTCAATCGACATGAGTTTGAGCAAGCTCAGGGAGATGGTGAAGAACAGGGAAGCCTGGTGTGCTGCAGTCCACAAGGCTGCAATGAGTCAGACATGACTGAGCGACTGAACAATACTCTATTCTGTGGATATACCAAACTTTATCCATTCATCTGTTGAGGGATATGTGGGTTGTTTTCACTTTCTGGCTATTATGAATAATGCCATTATGAACATCTGTGTTCAGTGTTTTATGTGGATATGTATTTTCATTTCTATTGAGTATATACCTAAGAGTGGAATTGCTGGGTCATATGGTAACTCTACCGGAGAAGGCAATGGCACCCCACTCCAGTTCTCTTGCCTGGAATACCCCTGGACGGAGGAGCCTTGAAGGCTGCAGTCCATGCGGTCGCTGAGGGTCAGAAACGACTGAGTGACTTCACTTTCACTTTTCACTTTCATGCATTGGAGAAAGAAATGGCAACCCACTCCAGTACTCTTGCCTGGAGAATCCCAGGGACGGGGGAGCCTGGTTGGCTGCCATCTATGGGGTCGCACAGAGTCGGACACGACTGAAGTGACTTAGCAGCAGCAGCATGGTAACTCTACAGGCTTCCCAGGTGGCTCAGTAGTAAAGAATCCACCTGCAATGCAGGAAACCAGGGTTCAGTCCCTGGATTGGGACGATCCCTTGGAGAAGGGAATGGCTATCCATTCCATGTATTCTTGCCTGGAGNATGGTAACTCTACAGGCTTCCCAGGTGGCTCAGTAGTAAAGAATCCACCTGCAATGCAGGAAACCAGGGTTCAGTCCCTGGATTGGGACGATCCCTTGGAGAAGGGAATGGCTATCCATTCCATGTATTCTTGCCTGGAGGATTCCATGGACAGAGGAGCCTTGCAGGCTACAGTCTATGGGGTCACAAGGAGTCAGACACGACTGAGCAACTAACTATACTATGCATGGTAACTCTATGTTTAGCATTTTCAGGAACTATTTTCTAAAGCAGTTACATCACTTTACGTTCCCAAGAGCAAAGTACCCATGAAAGTTCCAATTTCTCCATGTTCTTTTGAACACCTGTTATTATTTTATTGATTGTAGCCAATCCGCCTGCAATGCAGGAGGCCCTGATTAGATTCCTGGATCTGGAAGATCCACTAGAGAAGGGATAGGCTATCCATTCCAGTATTCTTGGGCTTCCCTTGTGGCTCCAGCTGCAATGTGGGAGACCTGGGTTCGAGCCCTGGGTTGAGAAGATCCCCTGGAGAAAGGAAAGGCTACCCACTCCAGTATTCTGGCCTGGAGAATTCNCAGTATTCTTGGGCTTCCCTTGTGGCTCCAGCTGCAATGTGGGAGACCTGGGTTCGAGCCCTGGGTTGAGAAGATCCCCTGGAGAAAGGAAAGGCTACCCACTCCAGTATTCTGGCCTGGAGAATTCCATGGACTGTATAGTCCATGGGGGTCGCAAAGAGTCGGACATGACTGAGTGACTTTCACTTTCACTAGCAATCCTAGTAGATGTGAACTGGCACAATTTATATTTCTCCAATGGCTAATGATGTTGACATCTTTTCACGTGCTTATTGGCCATGTGTGTATCTTCTTTGGAGAAATATCTATTCAAATTCTTGGCCTGTTTTTAAGTTTATTTTGTCTTTTTGTTGTTGAGTTGTAAGATTTCTTTATATATTCTGAAACCTTTGCAGGTAGTTGATTTGTAAATATTTTCTCCTATTCTGTGGGTTGTTCTTTCTTTTGCTTGAAAATGTCCTCCAAACCACAAGTTTTCAGTTTGATGAAATCCATTGTCTGTTTCTTTGGTTGCACAGAAGACTGTGAAGTAGGTCATCTATTTACAATCTTATGAGACACTCCAAGGGGTTGATCAAGATGCTAGAGGTCATATAGAGTTACCATATGACCCAGTAATTCCACTCCTAGCAATTCCACTTTTTAAATGTATTAGCATAAAGTTGTTCACCGTATTACCTTATTTTTTGTCTCGGTCAGATCTCTAGTTATACCTCTTTTTCACTCCTAATGTTATTTATTTGTGCTTTCTCTTTTTCTCCCCCTCCCTCTACCAGTCTTCCAGATATCTGTTTATTTTACTAATCTTCCCAAACAACCAACTTTTAGCTTTGGTCTCCTCTGCTGAGTATTTGTTTTCTAGTTCATTGACTTCTGCTCTTATTTTTTATCTCCGCAGCCCCCACTTTGTTCTGGCTTATTCTGTTCATTTTTTTCCCTAACTTCTTAAATTAGATACTTAGGTCATTAACATTCACCCTTTCTCATGGTTCTGGTATCCTGTGAAACACATGCCTCTTTTCAGCATCCCCTCTTTTTTCAATAAATTAATCACCTCTTGGCAAGAGAATAAGGGGGCACAGAGGCTGGCATGGAGCTGAGTAACCTGCCTGTTCCTGCAAGTAAGTAGCCGCCTATGGGAGTGGGTGGGGAGAGTCGTATTCCAGAGCCAAACTCAGCCGTCAGGGTCATATTTCATTACAGGAGGTGGCACCCCATGTCAGGGAGTTCTTGTGGCCTCACCAGCTTGTCCTTGCAGACTGACTTCTATTTCAGCACATCTCCTTTGCCAGGCCAAGAGGCAGTGAGGCAGATGCTCCTGTAAAGACAGGAATGAGCCAAAGCAATAAACCCAGCCCCAGCTGTCGGCTCAAACTGCTCCAATCTCAGGAATCATCCTGTCCTATTCTTTGCTTCTAATCCTTACTCCCAGTTAATTCCCTTCCTGGAACCACTTAGGAGGGAACCCCAAAACCATCCTCATGGAATGGGACCACTGGAAGGGACCAGGAAGCATCTGCCAACTCCTTCTTTTCACCACAGAGACCAAGGCCCTGGTGACTTCCACTCACATTCATGATACGGTGCAGCTCTTCTGAAATTAGCTGCTGCTGCTAAATCGCTTCAGTCATGTCCGACTCTTTGCGACCCTATAGACTGTAGCCTGTCAGGCTCCTCTGTCCATGGGATCATCCAGGCAAGAATCCTGGAGCAGGTTGCCACACACTTTGCCAGCGGATCTTCCTGACCCAGGAATCAAATCCTCGTCTCCTGTGGCTCCTGCACTGCAGGCAGATTCTTTACTGCTGAGCCACCAGTGAAGCTCTTTCTGATACCAGTGTAATATAAAATAACCATCTTTGCCCTATTTAATGCAGTCTGCTCTGAACTCTACATTTCAGATACTATTTTGTGACCCCTGCTTTTACTTTGGGTTCAAGCATCATATGCCTTTGCTGCTGCTGCTGCTGCTAAGTCGCTTCAGTCGTGTCCGACTCTGTGCGACCCCACAGACGGCAGCCCATTGGGCTCCGTCATCTCTGGGATTCTCCAGGCAAGAACACTGGAGTGGGTTGCCATTTCCTTCTCCAATGCATGAAAGTGAAAAGTGAAAGNNNGTTTTTTTTTTTCCTTTTAATTATAGAGAAGAAAGGAGGTTTTTCTACTCAGATAGCTTCTCACAATTTAGAAAAATCAGATATTTCTTTGCCAAGGGCAGAAAAATACCAGACATACACTGTTCTTATTTCTGACTGTGAAAGTTTCCTGCATTCTTTCGATTTTTGAAGGCCATGGTGAATTTATTTATTGTTAGGAACTGTCTTTTTTTTTTTTTTCAGTCTGAAATATTGTGTTTTTCTTTTCCCTCCACAGTGTGTCAGGTTGCCTATGTTTATCTTAGAAAAATAATAAGACGGACTTGAGAAAATGAATTTATGTTGCCTTGGTTCCTGCTGTACTACCATAAGCATTTTAAACGACTCAGAGGAATTATCTGCATTAATAAAAATGAATTATTAATTGGGTCTTATAATTTAATACTTGAGTGCTGATTCCTTTATTTTAGAAAGAGGTTTCATTTAGAACTGTAGTGGGCACATTTAGGTATACTAATCTTTATTTCAAGCCCTCCTTTTGAAGAAGGCAGTGGTAGTTGCAAATCTCACCGTGGAACCAAAGGAGGAAGCAAGAGATTCAAAGGAGAATAAATTTATACATCTAATGTTACAGAAAATAAGTTTATACATTTAATGTTACAGAAAGCAGACATCAACCTGACCTGAACGTTACTGCTAGGAGTGGACCCAACTGGCATAAACCTGATCAGCTTTTTAGGGTCAAGTGGAAATGATGGTGCTTATTTACACATGGACTTTATTTGTTCATTAAAAGCTGCAGGTAAGCAGTGTTCCCACAAGGATTTGGGGCCAGATTCACAAGGGACCATATGTACCCCTTCTATTTCCCAGGCATGATTTAGTTAATTCAACACAGTTGAATCCAGTGATATTTCAGCTGAAAACACTAGAAAGAATCCTGTGGCTAGAGTGAGAGAGCATAAATTAAATGATATGACAAGTGTTAGGGCAAATCCATTTTCTGAGCCAAAAAGTAAAGTGGGGGAGTTGGAGTAGGTACATTTTAAAACAATTTCCAAATACGAGATGGAGAGTATCTTTTAAATGTTGTTATCCTTCAGGAGGCCATCAGCGTTTAAATAACTTTGTTAATATTGGGAGAAAAAAAGAATATTCATGGTCCAGATCATGCGCACATTCGCGGCCACTTTCCCCTTCAGCGCGATGCAGGGAAGGCTGTGTGATGTGTTCAGGACCAGTATCAGCCCTCCAGCTTTCAACCACATCTGAACTGGGATACGGCTGGTGGCTGCCAGGAATCTAGTCCCCCTGATCTTACACCAGGAGGGTACATTACCCATATCTGATTTATATTTGACTCAGGAGCAAATACCTTTGAACTCTAGGCCTTAATAATTTAAACAGCCTCTGAATCCAAAATTTCTTGGAATAGGATGAAAGGGGGCAGTTAAAATATTTTTGTGAATTTCCTTCTAGGAAAAAAAAAAGAAAGAATTGTATCATCTAGGAGCAGAAATCCCAGATATGGGAGCCCTTTCAATCCTAAATGTCTCTTTTATAATATTAATCCTGAGGCTTTGTGGGGTTAGAAATGATTCCGTAATCAGTTGAGACCTCCTCTAAAGCCCTCATAATACCTGAGGTTCATTTGTTGACGGTAGGAAAGTCAAAGGGATAGCTGACTAACCAGATAGCAAACGTTCTGTTATTTTTTAGAAAACCATTCCTCAGACAATTATGTGCCAGGCTGTATGATAATAATAGCAAACACATGTGTGACCCTTGTATGCCCAGTGTAGTAAGTGCTTTATATATAATAATTAGTTTAATCATCACTGTTAGGGAGATATTATTATCACCACATACAAATGAGAAAACTAAGGCATCAAATAACTTATCTAAGATTTCACAAGCTAATTTTTGAAACCAGCAACCTGGCACTTTAGTCTCTGCACTTGACGATGGAAACAGCACGTGCATCAATTTTCACAGTCCTTATAGCATTCTAATTTAGCAGTATGTATCATTCTATTTGGGCTTTCCCAGGTGACGCTAGTGGTAAAAATCCCATTTGTCAATGCAGGAGGCATAAAAGACTGGGGTTCGATCCCTGGGTAGGGAAAATCCCCTGGAGGAGGGCATGGCAACCCACTCCAGTATTCTTGCCTGGAGAATCCCATGGACAGAGGAGCCTGACACTTATTTGTTTTTTGTTGTTCTTGTTCCTGGAAATCTGATGACTGTGATTTCAGAGTTTGTGTGTCTAAATAGAATTTCAAAGAGGAGGATAAATGAGTCATAACGTTCTGAGTGTTAGAGATATGACCCACAAAAGAAAAAAAAAAAAAATCTCAAGGTCATCAGAGCTTTGTAACTAATAGTTCAGGCCCTGAAGTCCAACAGTTCTGGGTGAAATTCGGCTCCGTGGCTGATGAGTATGGATCCTTGGGTAAGTGACTTACACTGCCGAAGTTCTAAAAAATACTTGAATACCAGGGAAGTTAGCAATTCAAGAGCCAAGAGAAATGGAGGATCCAGTTATAGGATTTAGAGTGTACGATAAGAATTTGGTCTAAAATCCATATTGGAAAGCCTGGTACTTAAATGTTACTGAAAAAAGGAAAAAGGAGATTAGAACTAAGACTGGCTTGACCCTGAACTGAGTCACATCAGTTTTTCACTAGGGCTGTCTAAGGCCATCTCTGGCTTTGGGCACATTTGAATCAAGAGCTCACAGTCAGAGATGCCAGGTTTTAGCACTTATGTATACAACATTGAGAAGAGGACAGAGAACCAATTAGATATCAAGTCCCACCATAACAGAGGAGGAAATGTGCTAAGGTTGGCTATGGAGTGGTGTTTAACCATGCTTCTTTATATGATCTGCCTGTCTGTTTGCTGATACTTTTACCTTCCTAGCTAGACAATTGGGGCAGTAAAAGAACTACCTGATTTCCCCACTGGAAACAAATAGTCACCAAAGATTGGCATTGTCTCACAAAGCCTTTCTCTTAAGCATTCCTCGTCCTGAAAATTACCAAACGGTTGGCTTATACCTTGTGCTGTGTTGTGCTTAGTCGCTCAGTCATGTCCAACTCTTTGCAACCCCATGGACATTTAGCCCACCAGGCTCCGCTGTCCATGGGGACTCTCCAGGCAAGAATACTGGGGTGGGTTTCTGTGCTCTCCTCCAGGGGATCTTCCCAACCCAGGGATTGAACCCAGGTCTCTCACATTGCAGGCAGCATTCTTTACCAGCTGAGCCAGGGAAGCCCTCTTATACCTTATCTCCCTGGAGTGAGCATTCATAATCAGATTAGGGAAGGTCTAGGTCACTCTACCTGCTAATGAAGGAGACACAAGAGAGGCAGTTTCGATCCGTGGGTTGGAAAGACCCCTTGGAGAAGGAAATGGCAACCCACTTCAGAATTCTTGCCTGGAAAATCCCATGGACAAAGGCGTCTCATGGGCTACAGTCTGTGGGATTGCAAAGAGCTGGACATGAGTGAGTGCACACACAGACAGACAGGTCAATCACAGACTATTAATCAAGGGCCCTACTCATAATAATAATGTGAAGATTGATCCATCATTGTTCTAAAATCTTCAACTTTCTGAGAATTCTACGGAAACGTTGTTGGAAGTTAGACTGATACTGAAACCCCAGGCTTTCTGTACACCAGTGCCATTATCATCAAATCCCAGAGACAGAGGTTTGGGTGAAGTAGAAAAATACAACTTTATTGCTTTTCAGGCAAAAGGAGACACAACAGGCTTTTGCCCTGGTGGCTCAGAGGGTAAAGCATCTGCCTGCAATGCAGGAGGCCTGGGTTTGATCCCTGGATCAGGAAGATCCGCTGGAGAAGGAAATAGCAACCCACTCCAGTACTCTTGCCTGGAAAATCCATTGGATGGAGAAGCCTGATAGGCTACAGTCCATGGTGTAGCAAGGAGTCGGACACGATGAGCAACTTCACTTTCACTTTCGGAGCAGTCTGAGGCACTGGATTAAGACTCCAGTCTCTTCGGGGAGGAGGGGCACTGGTTCAGATTCTACTGCTGCCAAGAAGCAATTTTGGGCTTGCCAGTTGGTACTAGTGGTAAGGAACCTGCCTGCCAATGCAGGAGACATAAGAGACTTGGGTTTGATCCCTGGGTCAGGAAGATCCCCTGGAGGAGGGCATGGCAACCCACTCCAGTATTCTTGCCTGGAGAATCCCCATGGACAGAGGAGTCAGGTGGGCTGCAGTCCATGGGGTCACACAGAGTCAGACTTAGCACGCCCTTAATCTCCTGTCAGGCGGTTGTCGGTCTCCTAATCTTGATGACCTTCTCTGCTCCTTTAATCTAACCTCAGGTAGTTTTTTGGCTGGTCCTCCCTTGATTGGCAATTGTTCAGATCTACCATTTGGAACTGATGGAAGGTTGTAATGGCTGGAGTCTCGCCTACAAGAAATGGGGGACAGAATGGCCTCCTAGCCCGGGAGTCCCACAGAGCCCCACTTGGTTTCAAGACTGCCATCACCAGAAAAGAAAAGGTATGAAGTTCAAAAACATATATGTATATCAATGACCAGCACATAAGAATTGCCACTTAATAAATACATGTGTGCTAAGTTGCTTCAGTTGTGTCTCTTTTGTGACCCAAAGGACTGTAGCCTGGCAGGCTCCTCTGTCCTTGGGATTCTCCAGGCAAGGATACTGGAGTGCATTCCCATACCCTCCTCCAGGGTGTCACCCTGACCCAAGGATCAAACTCACCTCTCTTATGTTTCCTGCATTGGCAGGCAAGTTCCGTGCCACTAGTGCCACCTGGGAAGCCCTTAATAAATACAGTGGCATTCAAACAAATAAATGATCATGAAAGGCAAATACACCCTCGGAGGTAGACTTGCCTGCAACTCAAGGCAACTCACTTGCTTACCAACCTCAAGGCCAAAATGGATTCATTTTCTTCTTTACTAACTTTTTCTCTGAACCAAGTAAAATCTGATTCTCAACTGTGATACATCCAAGACATGCCTCCACAAGAAAGATAAGTTTACCTTCTGTGTCTACATTTTTCTGAAGTTTGAGAATTACCAACTAACATTTTGCAAGAAACAGGGGGTATAGGTGGCTGCTTGATGGTACTAAGACACATCCGAATATGGAGACACATGGGGACCATCTCGCAACCTGCATCGCGTGACAATCAAAATGCACGGAAATAACATTGCATGGGCTGTCCCATCATGTTTATTGGGAACAGACCAACTCAATGTGAGAGCAACTTGGCTTACCCTAATAGGAGTTACAGAGTAATTAAATTCTTCCACATCACATGTAAGTATAATGTGTTAATAAAAAAGTAATCACACCTCCATTGTTTCTGTAGGTTCAACTTAATTACACAACAGTTAGAACTCTCTCTCCTTATTCATACTCAGCAAGGACTCCCTTTACCATCTGCTGATATTTAATTAATATACATTCAACACCCTGCTCTATTATTAAATGTAATTTAACAACTTCCTCTGCAATCTAAATTCAGAGCAACATGAATGGAAGACATAATGAAAGAAAACAGCATCTACTCCCCCTTATTAAATTATTATATACATATTTATCTACACGTTCAGTTCAGTCGCTCAGTCGTGTCCAACTCTGCACATTACTTTAATCCAATTTAGGAAAGATATTTTTCACCTCTAAGCATACTGTGACTCTTGG
Organism: Neotragus pygmaeus; assembly: GCA_006410875.1. Lineage (NCBI taxonomy): Eukaryota > Metazoa > Chordata > Mammalia > Artiodactyla > Bovidae > Neotragus > Neotragus pygmaeus. The sequence continues at coordinate 585,505 of SJYV01010300.1, read as the reverse complement.
AAGCTTCAGGAGTTCGTAGATTACTATGAGCCAAGATAGAGTTAACTAGGTTAGCAGAGTTATGTGACTTGAAAACAGCCCCCTCTTGACTGTTTCAAAAGCTTGGGAATTTGAAGAATTGGTAGATGATTAGAAGAAAAACAGTAGATGCTGATTCCTAGCTAATATTTTCAGTAAATGTTTAATTTACTGAAATGCTAGTATGTATAAACCTCAGATGTAAAAGAGAGTGATGACTGGGCTTAGAGAATACAGCTGCCCTCATTACCAAAATTCAGATGATGTCAAGATTTCCAGTTTAACTTATATATACTTGGCATTATAAACCAAAGAATATTAAACCTGCAAGTTTCTAAATGTTGTGAGGAAAAAGAATCAGGCATTGACATACTTAAGATTGCTGCTGCTGCTGCTGCTGCTAAGTCCCTTCAGTCATGTCCGACTCTGTGAGACCCCACAGACGGCTTCCCATTGGGCTCCGCCATCCCTGGGATTCTCCAGGCAAGAACACTGGAGTGGGTTGCCATTTCCTTCTCCAATGCATGAAAGTGAAAAGTGAAAGTGAAGTTGCTCAGTCGTGTCTGCCTCAGCAACCCCATGGACTGCAGCCTACCAGGCTTCTTCATCCATGGGAGTTTCCAGGCAAGAGTACTGGAGTGGGATGCCATTGCCTTCTCCGATACTTAAGATTAGAGTATTGTAAAAAGTGGAAACCCAAGCCAGTGATGTAGGAAGTGGAGCAGTCGGGGTGGTTGACCTCTGCCCCAGGTGCAACAAGGGAACAGTGTATGGCCTAAGAGAAAGTATAAACAATTATAAAACCAATTAGCAGTCAGTCTGCTGTTTATTACCACCGTACAGTGGCAGGTTTGGTGATCAGCTACTTCTGTCTGAAGGGTAGGCTGTTCCTCCCAAGTCCTCCTCACTTCCCATTGATAAACCACCTCCCAAACTCCTAAGTCAACTATACAGTCACATTTTACATCACTGTGTCACCTGATCTCAACTCACTTTCTAAGAAAAATTTGATGCTAACAATATTATCAATGGGAGGCAAAAGTTCACTTTAGTTCTATCCAAGCTAATCCAAATCAGATAGGAGATCCTGCTTTGAGATATCCTGGCATGATAACACTCTCTGACAATGTAACTGTTAAAGAACCTCCATGCTTGCTGAAATATCAATAAGTAGGAGGGCACATGTATCAGGAATCCCCTGCTCTGGGGCTTCCCTGGTGGTCCAGTGGTTAAGAATCCACTCACCACTGCAGGGGACACAGGTTTGATTCCCAGTCCAGGAAGATCTCATGCCACAGAGCAACTCAGCCCATGCACCACAACTATTGAGCCTGTACTCTAGAGCCTGTGCTTCGAAACAAAAGAAGCCACTGCTGTGAGAAGACTATTCACAGCAAGTAGAGAAAGCCCCCATGCAGCCACAAAACCAATAAATACATAAGTAATTTTATTTTTAAAAAAGGAGAAATACTTGCTCTGAACTGTGCATTCCTAAAAATCGAGAAACCCTCTTATAACGGTAGCAACAGAAAACATTCATGTTTGAATCTAATGTGTACCAATTTGGTGGACAGCCTGGGTGGTTTTGATGGAGTCTTGAGAGGCAACAGTGAAGTGGGCTTGGTTAGGATGTTGTGGACCCTATCCCAGGGGTCAAGTAGAATCCCCTGGTTTGTATGGATCCTCAAAAACCAGTTCAACAGGTCTTGGGGCTCCCATTCTCTGTGATGTGGGCAACACACCATCTAATGCTGTATACTAAGATCCATTGTTTCCCTGTTCAGTTCAGAAGGTGATTAGTCCTAGCAATTCTTCTTTATGCCCGTAGTACTATGAAAGTGAAGTTGCTCAGTCGTGTCCGACTCTTTGCGACCTCGTGGACTGTANTGTGGGCAACACACCATCTAATGCTGTATACTAAGATCCATTGTTTCCCTGTTCAGTTCAGAAGGTGATTAGTCCTAGCAATTCTTCTTTATGCCCGTAGTACTATGAAAGTGAAGTTGCTCAGTCGTGTCCGACTCTTTGCGACCTCGTGGACTGTAGCCATCCTCCGTCCATGGGATTCTCCAGGCAAGAGTACTATGCTCAGTGTCTTTTATGTGAGTTACTCTCAGTTCATGTGTATTACATTGAAATTACTTGATCAGGACCCCTGTTCTACCAGGTATTACAGAAAAAGTTAATTCGGATTACATGATTTTTATAACATCCTATAGCAAACAGGGGCTCCCTGGTGGCTCAGAGGTTAAAGCCTCTGCCTGGAATGAGGGAGACNGCCTGGCGTGCTGCGATTCATGGGGTTGCAAAGAGTCGGACACGACTGAGCGACTGAACTGAACTGAGGAGCATTACTCCTAGCTGCCAAAAGGTAGAAACAATCCAAATGTCCACTAGCTGAAGGATGAATTTTTAAAATGTGACATATCTAGACAATGAAATATTATTCAGCCATAAAAAGGAATGAAGTGCTGACACATGCTGTAATATGGATGAACCATGAAAACATTATGCTAATTATTTAGCATTAAACATTATGCTTAACATGGAAGTCAGTCAGACACAAAAGACCCCAGGTTATACAATCCTATTCATATAAAACGTACAGAACAAACAAGTCCATAGAGATCAAAAGTAGATTAATGTTTTCCTGGGGCTAGGACAGAAACGTAAGCGAAAAGGACTGGGCAGTGACTGTTGTGGGTATAAGGTTTTTTCTGGTGATGATGAAAATGTTCTTTAATGATGGGTGCACCACTCTAGGTCTTTCCTGGTGGCTCAGCAGTAAAAAATCTGCCTGCAATGCAGGGGCCACAGGATAGATCCCAGGGTCAGAAGATTACCTGGAGGAGGACATGGCAATTCACTCCAGTATCCTTGCCTGGAGAATCCCATGGACAGAGAAGCCTTGCTGGCTACAGTCCACACGGTTGCAAAGAGACAGATACCCGTGAAGTGACTTAGCATGCATGCACTCACCACTCTATAAACATACTAAAATCCATTGAGTTGTATGCTTTAAATGGGTGAAGCATATAGTATGAGAATTATATCTCAGTGAAGCTATTAAAATTGTATCAAACCAATTAATATAATTCATTATTTAATATGCTTAAGCAGAAATATTATATGATCACTTCGATTGATATCTAAAGGATTAACATTCTAAAGGAACCACATATCCTCGATTTAAAACAGCAAAAAGGAGCAAACCTCCGGTAAGCCAGGAACCAAGGTCATTCCTTTCAGCACAACAAAAAAGATCTGAAACTAGGAACAAATAACATACTTAATAATAAAACTCTAGAAACATTCTCACTCAAATAAAGATCAACATAAAGGTGTCTTACCGTTATTCTATACCGTTGCTTTCAAGTTCTATTCAATACAGTAAGGCAAGAAAAATAAAAGTCCAAATGCTGGAAAAGAAGAGCTAAAATATTCATGATTTGTGGGTCCTAATTGAATAGAGAAGAGAATTAACTGAAACACTATGAGAATTAATTTTAAAAGAGTTCAGTAAAAAGGCAGGTTGCAAAGTACTACTATAAAAATCAACAACTTTCCTATATGTCAGCAGTGTCCAGTTAGAAAATACAATAAGGGTTTCCCTGCTGATCCAGCAGTTAAGAACCCACCTTGCAATGCCGGGGACACTGGTTCCATCCCTAGTCTGGGAAGATCTCACATGGGACAAAGATCTCACAAGAGAAACTGAGTCTGCTCTCTGGAGCCCAGGAGCTGCAGCTGCTGAGCCCACATAACAACTACTGAGCCCTAGCACCCTAGAGCCCATCAGTTCAGTTCAGTTCAGTTCAGCCGCTCAGTCGTGTCCGACTCTTTGGGACCCCATGAATAGAGCCCATATTCTATTCCAAAGAGGAAATGCCAATGGCCAACAGGTACATGAAAAGATGCTCAACAACCTTAATCATCAGGGAAACGCAAATCAAAACCACAATGGGATACCCCTCCCACCTGTCAGAACAGTTATTATCAAAAGGAACACAAATAACAAATGTTGGTGAGGATGTGGTGAAAAGGGAATGCCAGTGCACTGTTGGTGGGAATGTACATTGGATCAGTCACTTATGGAGGTGTCTCAAACAACTAAAGACACAGTTACCCTATGACCCCAACAATTCTACTCCCAGGTAGATATCCCCAAAAATGAAAACACTAATTCAGAAAGGTACAGGTACCCCAATGTTCATAACAGCATTATTTACAAATGGCCAGATACAGAAACAAACTAAGTGTTCATAAGAAGAAGAATGAATAAAGAAGATACGCATACACACTAATACATACACACACAATGAAATATTACTCAGTCAAAGAAAAGGGTGAAACTTTGCCACCAGCAGCAACATGGATGGACTTGGAAGGCATTATGCTAAAGTGAAATAAGCCAGAGAAAGACAAATACTGTATGAAATATCACTTATATGTGGAACCTAAAAAAAAAATACAACCAACTGGTAAACACAACAACAGCAACAAAAGCAGACTCAGAGAACAAACTAGTGGTTACCAGCGGGGGCAGAAGGAGGGACAATATAAGGGTGAGGGATTAAGAGGTACAAACGGTTAGGTATAAAATAAGCTACAAGGATATATTACACAACATGGGCAATTTAGCCAATATTTTAATAATAACTATAAATGGAGTATAACCTTTAAAAAGTGTGAATCACTATACTATACAACTGTAACTTATATAATATTGTACAGCAACTATGCTTCAATTAAAAACTTTTTTTACAAAAGAAAGTTCAAGTCTAGAGGCAGCACTCCACCTCAGGGTCTCTTTTCTATGAGGCTCCTCTAAGCCCCCTCCTTGGGGGTGTGCCCCCTCACTTCCTGCCCTACTCCATATACCAGTGAGGTCTGGAGCAGAGTTCCCAGGACTTGCAGGCATTGAAAGCCCAGAGAACTTCAATAACATTCCCAAGGCCACACTCCGAGCCTGGACCCAGGACTTCAACCCAGGCAGTCTGAAGCTGGAGACAGGTTCTCTCAACCATAACCCCTAACAAACACCTTGGTATTTCAGACACTGTTACACAGAACCCTGTGCTCTCTGATCTTGATTTTAAAACTGAAGTGTTTCTATGCAGCTGGAATATCAGAACTTGCTTTTCACTGAGGGTTGAATTCTGCAGACACCTTCAGTTCAAAACAACGAACAGGGACTTCTGTGACAGGGAGTAGAGTGATTAACTCTGCACTTCCAATGCAGAGGCCGTGGGTTCCATCCCTAGTCTGGGAACTATGATCCTACATGCCGTGGAGCATGGCCAAAACAATATAATAAGAAAAATAAAACAACAAACAGGTCTCTCATCTTGGTTCCAACAACAAACTGGGGTGAAAAACACAGAGGACATTCAGTCCCAGTCTTCCCTGGCGAGCCTGAGTAGCGCTGATAGATGATCCGCCCCTAAACGTGGCTTAAGTCTCTGTGGATTGGAGTGAGAAGCAGTTTCCTTCCTTGTGGCAGCTGGGCAGGCAGAGTACTTTCTCACCATGAGTTCTCCCCGGGTCTGAGCCGAGGAGTGAGACAGGGCTGGGTCTGGGAAGAAAGACTTGGCTGCGATGGACCTGCCCACCTCTGAAGTCTGGCTGCGGGAAAAGGAAACGCGTTGGCCGCAGGACTCGGAGCAGGGGAACCGCTGTCCAATAGCCCTGCCCTGGGGCACCCGACCCAGAGGTACTTTCATGTTTTGGAGGCCAAGCTCTAGATCTGTAAACACAATGTGTTTCCTTTTTCATGCTGGGGTTGAAACTGTTATTGTTCAGCACTTTTTCTGCTTCAGCCCAAATGCAAGCAGAGCGCTTGCCCTGGGCAGAGTCCTGTCTCCCCACGTCACGCAGGCCTTGTTTGGGGTTCTGGGCCTAACTTCTCAGGTGGGAAGAGCCCCAGGCCCCCGACCCAGGTTGGGGCATAATTTCCTTCACATTTCAGGGTAGTTCTAAAGTTTTCTCAGTCCAGGGGACCTTGCATGGGAACTTCAGGGCTGACTCTCCTGGGGAGGCCACTCTTCTAAGGGCCCCGCGATCTCTCAAGCTGTTGGGGTAGGAGGAAACTAAAATGCTACGTACGACAGAGCAGATGCAGGAGGAAAATGTGAAGTGGACCACAGTGCCATCCCTCCCTAGTACAAGAGCCAAATCCAAAACTCACTTCCTCTCAAGACCTACAGTATCTTCCCTGTGTCCCTGGCATTGAGCAAAGCTCCTCACTTGGGGGCCCACCCATGTGTATGGTTCAGTACAAGTGTTCACCACTCACACGCACACCCTCCTTAAAGAGACCACTTCCCACCTGCATGGAGGGCACCATTTCCCCCTTCTTCACATCCCCAGATCCAACAGAGCCACCTGACCACTGACTGCTCCAGAAACGTCCACTTAAGCTTACTTCTTTTTTCAAAAAAAGTACTTACTTGGCTGCGCCAGGTCTTAGTTGCAGCACGGGGGATCTTTTTTTCAGTTGCAGCACACAGGATCTAGTTCCCTGACCAGGTATTGAACCCTGGTGCCCTGCACTGGGAGCGCAGATTCCTAGCCACTGGACCATCAAGGAAGTCCCCTACAGGCTACTTCTTTGTCTGCAGGCTGGGGAAACGGGAAGCTCTTCTGGGACCAAACCTGTCTTGCAGTTCTCATCTCCTAGGCTAATTCTAACTAAACAGTAATGGCTGCCTAGGATATTATACTGAAGTATGTGTTAGTTGCTCAGTCATTTCCAACTCTTTGCAACCCCATGGACAGTAGCCCGCCAGGCTCCTCTGTCCATGGAATTCTCCATGCAGGAATACTGGAATGGATAGCCATTCTCTTCTCCAGGGAATCTTCCCAATCAAGGGATCATACTTGGGTCTCTGACACTGTAGGCATAATTCGTTACCATCTGAGCCACCAAGGAAGCCAAGAGTCTAATACCCTAAGACTATTTCTGGACTTAGGAAAATGAATACTGTGACTCATTAGTGATGTCTGCCCTGGTTTCAGAATTTGGAATAGATGCATTGCCAAGTACTCACCACAGCCACTCCAAACAGGAAGAGATGAAATCAGAAGTCCCAACAAATGTAATGAGGCAGCAGAAAGTGTCCATCTCTTTGAGACAGTCCATCCATGGAATATAATGCAACATATAGGCAATCAGGAAACTAAAAGAGGCCTACCTCATTTTCTTGTTACCTAAGACTCATTTATTCAAACCCAGCTCCTTCAAAGGTGACTATGGTCCTACAAAGTGTCTAACTTAGGTGTGGAGCCACTGGAATGTGTGAAAAATTGTACATGATGACTAATACTCTCTCTTATCTGGAGGCAGTAAAGGAGTGGGGAAAATCTAGAAAATCTAGCAATAGCGCAGCCAGGAAGGAGAATGAATGGCTCTCAACTAAAGCTGGACCCTGCAGAGAGGCTGGTACCTCACATGCCTTATACAGGCTAGTCCTAAACTGTCCACAGACTGAGTTCTAGAGCCTCCTTCCAGGCTGAGTTGGGAGGATTCATTGATTATCAGGTGATATCGTGAACTTTCTGTCCCTCTTAGTGTTACTTTCTGCCTTTCAGGTTCTCACTGAAATGTACTTTAACCTCTAAAAAACCACTCATCCTTCCCCTGTTTTTGGCAGCACCATACTGCATGAATGATCTTAAGTTCCCCAACCAGGGATCAAACCCACAACCCCTGCAGTGGAAGTATGTGTGCGTGCTCAGTCGCTTCAGCTGTGTCTAACTCTGCGACCCTACGGACTGTAGCCCTCCAGGCTCCTCTGTCCATGGGATTCTCTAGGCAAGAATACTGGAGCGGGTTGCCATTTCTTCTTCCAGGGGATCTTCCCAACCCAGGGATTGAACTCGTGTCTCTTGCATCCAGGGGATCTTCCCAACCCAGGGATTGAACTCGTGTCTCTTGCATCTCCTGCACTGGCAGGTAGATTCTTTACCACTAACACTGCAGTGGAAGTGCAGAGTCTTAACCACTGGACCACCAGGGAAGTCCCCACTCACCCCTTTAAATAACCCAGAGGCCTGGCACACCTACTGAGAAATCTTTCTTCTGGATCGTCTTTATATGCATAGATGCACTGCAAGGGGATTACAGCCTTAGCACCAGCTAGTACACTGACCCTAATGGCAAAAGGCTCAGGATCTCTAGGAATGACCCTGACAGAGGCAGTGTACATTCCTCCACTCCTCGGCAGCACTCCTGAACCACTGGTACACCTGTCTCCTTGCTGACATAGTCCCTTGTTCCCTGAGGGCCAGTGGATGCATTGGCTAGAAACATCCAACACAAAGGAGGCTTGGAGCAGGCACTTCAATGCTGGATGAGAAAGACTCAGATGGAAAGCATCTCACATCTCATGCATCCCATGACCACAGTCCCTTCTCTCTGTCAGAGGGCAGAACTGGTACAAAAATAACAAAGTCAAGGCTGAACACACACTGAGTCAAAGACTCCCAGGAGCTGGGGATGGAAAGGAAGTATTATCTCTAGAAGCAAAGAACTGACCAGCTGATAGGTCTCTGCCTTCTGACCTGGGGGAAACTCACATTATATAATCATAAAACATTATGTCATTAAATCATTAAATGTTATGTAAATTATATAACGTTCCAAGGCAAAGGAAAATCTAATTCCAAGTTTATAATAGGGCTACATTTTCTGGAATACGAATACAGAAATGCACTTTTGAACTCCCCACATGGTGTTATACACATCGAACCGAACTGAGACAAGAGACAGACTGGCAGCAAATGGCCCTATGTCCATGGACTCTCGCGGGCAGTTTCCTTATTCCAGGTGCTGTTCAGATCCATCCCTGGGAGCTGATTACAACAGAATGTGGCTTTTATGTGACCAGCCTTTGAGACAAGTGCCACTGGTACCTGCCTGCTCTCTGTGTCTACAATGGCATCACTGAACAAGCCAAGATGTGCCCTGTCCAAGCTCAGGTTTGTTTGTGCAAAACCTCCCTGCTGGTGGCCAGGACATCTGGTTTGGAAAGGCTTCCGTTTCTCATGGCAATCTGATTCACTGACATAAAGCACATGCCGAGCACTGAGTACGATGCCTGGCACACAGTAGGGGTTTTCAGTCTGTCCTCTGCATGCGTCGTGACACACCCCTGGGACAGACACTTTAAACTCCCTGGCCACCTAAACCACAGCTGCATCTTCCGAGGCTGCGGAGACCACAGCAGCTGAGGTGTGTCTCTTCAGACCATCAGGCAAAATGCTGTCGGCCACTCTGTAAGTATTAACCTCGAATCTTAAGCATTTCAAAAGTCCCCCAGAGACCTCCGGTCTCCCTCTAATGAAAGGCACTGCAGAAACTCAAGGTATGATTATCACTTCTGAAAGGAAGGAAAAAAAAAAATACTGGCTCACAAAATACCCGCACCACAGCATCAACAGATAAGACCGTTTTATAATCCAGTTCCCTAGAGAGCCATTTATTTTGGTGAAGCCAGTGTGCATAGCAGACACTGTAGAAGCCATCAAGATAACACGAATAACAACCCAGTGGACTTTTGAAGTGTAAACATAAAAGTCTATTAAGAATACAATGTTGGTTTAATCCCAAGACAAAAAATTTACTTAATGAAAAGCACAACTCATCTCCAGAAGGAAATTATCGATACCAGCTGTGAGCAGACAATGAGGGGGTTCCTTCCAGGGAACATCTGAATTGCAACCCACTGCCTTTCCAGTATTTACTCTGGACCTGAAGTCTCAAATACTTTTCCGAGGATCTCATTTTTTCTACGGGAGGAGGAGGTCAGGGAGAAGTCTGGGCAGGGCAAAAGGACAGTTTGGCAAAGCCTTGGAAAGAAACAGACGCTCCCCAAAAGGTGTGTCTTGATTCGGCTCTGTTTCACTTCTCTGGGTCAAGCAGCAAGCAGCATCTGGGCCCACCTCAACAGGACCTTCACTCCAACTACCATGGGGCCCAAAGTGATAAACAATAGCCCTGTGCCACTGACACACGTGCCCTGCACGTACCAGCACACACCATTAAACTCCCGTCTTTATTTTTAAGACTTTTGTTTTTGATGTGGACCATTTTAAAAGTCTTTATTGAATTTGTTACTGTCTATGTTTACTGTTTATATTGCTTCTGTTTTATGATTTTTTTGGTCTTTTGCCTACAAGGCATGTAGGATCTCAGCTTCCCGAGCAGGGATCAAACCTGCACCCCCGGCACTGGAAGGTGAAGTCTAAACCACCGGACCACTAGGGAAGTCCCTAAACTCCCTTCTTTAACAATACTTCTTGGCCACGCCCTCTACTTTTTCCAATATGTCCCAGAGAAGCAACCGGCTACAGAGCACTATGGAGAAAGGAGAAGGCCTGGTTAAAAAAGGAATTTCTGATTACGAGCTCTGTTCCACCACCTCTGAGAGAGATCACGGGCCCTGAAATCAAAATTCGGCCATGAGCAACACCTGTGCACGCTGATCACCCACACAAAAGTGTTTAAACACTCTGCAGTTACATTCCTAAAAGCTCCCAGCTCCCAGGAGGCCTAAAGGCTAACATCAAGGACTTTTTATATACAATTTCATATGCAAGCATTCAAGCATGTATGAACATCGTATTTAGATCTATGGCATCATATGACATACTATCACATAATACAGCACAACTAGGGAACCACCTTTAATTCCAGCAAGAGGCAACAGGTTGTTCCAAATACTGTCCTCTACACGCAGACCTCGCTTGATTGTACTACGCTTTATTGAACTTTGTAGACATTGTGTTTCTTACAGGTTGAAGGGTTGTGGCAACCCAGCCTCGAGCAAGTCTACGGACACTGTAGCATAGACTCACTTCATGCCTCTGGGTCACATTTTGGCAATTCTTAGCAATAGTTCAAACTTTTTATTATTGTCTGTGTTACGGTAATCCATCAACGGTGATCTTTGATGTTAAGACTATTAATATTAACATGACTCACGAAAAGGCTCAGAGGATGGTTAGCATTTTTTAGCAATGAAGTGTTTTTTTAGTTTTATTGAAATATATTTGATTTATGATGCTGTGTTAATTTCTGCTGGGCATCAATGTTTCAGTCATACATATATAATAATTTCGCACATTCTTTTCCATTATGGTTCATCATAAGATACTGAATATAGTTTCTTGAAATGAAGTATTTTTATGAATAATTGAGATATGTACATTGCTCTTTTTTAAGACATAATGCTTTTGCACACTTGATAAACTATAGTATAAACAACTTTTATAGACACTGGGAAACTGAGAAATTCACGTGACTTGCTTTATCGCAACATCTGCTTTATCGCTGTGGTCTGTAAATGAACCTGCACTATCTCTCTGAGTTCTGCCTGTACATGAACTGTTCATTCATCCAGCCATCCAGCCATTCATCCATTCTATGGGAAGGCAGCACAGAAGATGCAGTAAAACAAAGCCTAAACTTCAGACTGGAGACCCAGCTCCACCACCTACTAGCTGTATGACTTTGGGTAAACCCTTTACCCGAAGGTTATGGTTTCTTCCTCTGTAAAATAAGAACAATAATGGGGCCTCGTATTAGCTTAGTTACAATGATCAAATAACTAAATGTTGGGAAAAAAAAAAAAGCCCTCCAGGGTTAGTCATACAAAGATAATAATTATAATAAATGGTGGTGGTGGTGGTTAGTCACTAAGTCATGCCCAACGCTTTGTAGCCCTGTGGCCTAGCCCGCCAGGTTCCTGTGTCCATGAGACTTTACAGGTAAGAATACTGGAGTGGGTTGCCAGTTCCTTCTTCAGGGGATCTTCCCAACCCAGGGACTGAACCCATGTCTCCTGCATTGGCAGGTGCAGTGTTTACCACTGAATCACCAGGGAAGCCCATGATAATTACTAGGACTATAAGAATATTCACTTATCTACAGCTATATACCAGACTGAGCAGCAGATCATTTTAGCCTTCTGATTTTGCAAGAGTTTTTATCGGGGCATTAGATTTCTCACAGCAACACCTCCCATATAACCTCCCTCTTCTGCCAGGAATGACGGCAGGCCCAGAGCCATTTACAGCCTGAGGACCCCCTCCCAAAGTCATGTTTAAACAATTACAAGCTTTATGGTGCAGGTACCCATGACCATAGGAGGCCAGCCCAGCACAGTGCTCATCTTGCAGAGACGTCTTTTGTGTGGGTTTTGGGTTTCAGCAGGGCAACGCCAAGCCAAAGTGTGAGTCGCAAAACGAGTTTTCATAAGTTCACCCTGTCACAAACCAGGCAGGGGTTCATGCTGACATCCCCACAGTAAGATTAAACAGCATGCTTCATCAGGCACTAAATACTAACACAGCTCCGACGTCAGGGGGACACTGATTAAAACTGATGTCAATAATTTATGGAAACACAATATGGTCTTCAGATGCTCTTTTTTGAAAAAAAAAAAAAAGGAAGGAGGGGAGGGCCTAGCAACCCAGGTGGTTTAAAACTGTTCATGCATTTTCTCTTGAATGTATACTCCCCCATTTATGGATGCCTCTCTACACGATGAATATAGATGCACATGTGTATAAGAGCATGTGAACACTGCTGATACATATGGGCGGAAGAAAGTATTTAGTTATTCCACGGAGAGCTGTCGAGGCCGAAACATTATACACAGTTTTGTCTTTCATATTGTTTTGGGTTTTCTTTTCCGGAAGAAATCTAAAATTGCATTTAAAACAAAATTTGACCTTATAAAAATTCACGTTTACTTCGTAGAGAACTCAACCTTGAAACAACCCTGAAAAGAAAGCTGGACCAAAGAAAAACCTATAGGATATAATATTTTCTTGGCCCTATAAAGAACTATTTAGAAAAATAATAATATCCATGTTTTCTTAAAGTTTTAGGATGGGAGCGGTGAGACAGTTAACTTAGGGAACAATGTCACTTTATTATGTCGTGTCTTATTATTTTAGAAAGGCAAAGACAGACAGTGATAGTGTTTCATTTTTTTATCAAAACATTTTTGGAGTAGAAAATATACTTCTTTGCCTTAGCTGTAAATAATCTGGGTAGCCTGACTTTCTATGTCAACAGTGTGAAATTCACAAGATAGGATTATGTTGGGGGGGGAAAATCTGAGCCGCTGATAGTACAAAAGTTAGTGTTTGAAGGATTTATTAATGCCTTTTCCTAGCACAGTGCCCTGTAGTGTCTCAGAACACCTGTCAAATACTAATTCATTCACGTATCTCCACTTCGGGGCCTTTTCATAAAAAGCTCGACCTTTAATTGTAAATCACTTCTAAATTGTCTTTGCTGGCTTTCTCTTTTATGAAATGATGGAAAAATCACTAAGACTTCAATTAAGACTTTATGGGAACTTCAACCTGACATTCCCGAGGCTATATCTACAAGGTATCAGAACATCTATTCAAAAAGGAAACTATAAATAACTTTAACATCATTGAATTGGCTTGGCTTTTATGAGATGACTGAATAATTGGCAAGATTTAAAGATACTTTAACTACTGAGAATTAAAATAACCTCGGTGAAACCCAGAAAATATTGTCAGCCGATTATTTGTCATGTAGATTATGTACTTATTAGGCCTAATTAAACTTTTTGAACAAAAAGGCTTACTAATTATGTTAGTTAATACGTTGATTGCTCAATTTGGCTTAAAAAAAAAAAAACCCAGTCAATCCAATTTGTGCACAGAGTCAGTGCTTTGGTCAAAAGACAAAATCCTCAACTATGGAGATTATTTCAAGCACATGGCCATTGTTATAAAAATTGCGGGTTACTTCTCCACATACGAAGTGACGGAGAGCTGGAGGTGGGTGGTATCGGAACACCACCACCACGGCTAAGAGGAATCTTCAAGCCAGGAAAACGTTACCATCATAGCCAGCTTACTTGCCTCCATGTATTCACTTGCGTGTTTTCCAATCAGACCCTGCTGGTGACGATGAAAAGTTATCTTTCATATGCACGTACAAGCTAACACAGATAGCCAAACCCTGGGAGGCCTTTTAAATGTCAATAAAGGGTTTTCACTCACAAAAGGAAGAAAAGAAAAGAGGAAAGGCAAGAAGAAAGAGAAGAGATGGGAAAAACCAACATTTCTGAAGGAATGGAGCAGATCAAAGGCGTTCTATTCTCAAAGACGACTAAGTCGGGGAGTAACCAGTCTCACCGCCTGAATCCTGAAAAGTCTCTTCCGACCAGCCAGCAGTGGCGTCCCTTACAGNGGGCGGGGCCGCCGGGCGGGGCGCCGGCCAATAACGTCGGCGGGCAGCCGCCGGCCCCCGAGCCAAGTTTTCACCCCGGGAAAGAAGAAAGTTAAAGGGAAGCGGCCGGGGAGCCGGAGAGAGCGAGGGTACGAGCGGGTGGGAACCCGGGCGCCCGAGAAGGAGAAGCGGAGACAAAGGGAAGCGAGGAGAGCGCCCGGGGAAACCCCGGAGAGGGGGCTGGGCCCGGCGCGCACCCCGCGGAGGGAGGAGGGGCCGGCCGGGGACCGTCCGCTTCGCCCGGCCCCGCGCTGCCGCGGGAGCCCAGCAGGTTTCCGCCGGCCCCACGCCCCTGGGGAGCGCGCAGGCGAGGGAGAGGGGGCGATTTTTCTCCCTCCTTGTCCCGGGCAAACACATCTGTGTTTGTTTTCTTTGCTGAGCTGGGGTCGGGCCTTCCTCAAACCCAGCGTGATGGCCCTGGTGGCACCGCGTCCAGGGCCGTGCCCCGTGGGCAGACAGCCCGGAATCGGGAGGAAGAGGGAGCCTCTGCTGGCTCGCCTCTCCTACCCTCAGCCCCTGGCCTCTGGAGGGAAAGAGCGGCTCTCCCGTCCCCTCACAGTTGTCACCGCTCGGTGGGCCAGTCTGTGGAGAAAGCAGCCCCTTTTCTACCTGGGAGTTGTGGTGGGCTAGAGGCTGAAGTGGGACAAAACCAGACAGCACCTGGGCACTGGCCAGCACCCCCCAGGCCTCGGGCTGGAGGTGGCCTAGCCTCCCCGGATCCACCAGCAGCCTGATAAGGTGCTCACCGGCTCAGTGTGCAAAGGTGCTGTAGCCCATACTATCTGCTGGGAACCCATAACTGCTTTGCAGAGTAGGTGTGAAAGTCTATTTTGCAGATGAGGGAGGAAACAGTTCTCAGGAGGTGAAGAAACTTGAGTAAGATCTTCCAGCCTTAGAAACCTGGCTCCTTCCTCTCCTCACATTTGTCAAACGGATCATCCCACCCAATTCTAGTCTAGTGGGACACCCTTGGGGCCACCCAACTTCTTGCCTCCTTCTCTGCTACCTTCACCGAAGGGCCAAAGACAGTGACGGTATCCTCAGACCGTCTTCCAGCAGCAGCCAAATCACTTCAGGGGAAAGAAGACACTGGGCTAAGAGTTTTGAACTGAACTGCCAGTTGTTAACTTTTAGATGAGTGAGCTGGTAACAGGCCTGGCTGGAAAACTTGGGATACTGGTTCTGGCCCAACAGCTGGCTTGCTGCATTAGCCCCGTTGAGTGTCTTGTTTTGTCTTATTGGTATTTTCATAAACTCTGGGAGTCTAAGAAGGGGCCTCAGGGCTAGTCTGGCCCAGCGCAGTCTGTTTGGAAGACTGCCTACCCCAGCCTCCCTGAGAGATGGCCACCCAAGCCAGCTCTTCTAGGGATGGAAGTTCACTGCAGCCTAAGGAAATAAATCCACTTCATTGCAGGACTGGCTGGATTCATCCTCTGCCCTGGGGTAGAATTTTAACTTGTCTCTTCACTGTTTGTTTATGCCGTGGTAGAGGGGGATTTCAGGTGACTTACAAGGGTGCTTAAAACAAGACAAACTAACATAAATTAAAAAGTGAGGTGGAAGAAGGTAAACGTTTCTTTTTTTCTGTTTAACTCCGTGGACTGTGAAATCTCAATGGCGTCCTGAAAGGCAACGTGGCAGTTTGGAGTTCCAACACCTTTTGGAGTCGGAGTGTGACCTTGGCAACTTTTGCATCTTTCTGTGCCTTTGTTTCTTCATTTATAAAAGGGGGACAATAAGCTCTAACTCATAGGGTTGTGAGCATCAGATGAGTTGACACATACAAATGTTGTAGCTTCTAATATGTGTATACAAATATTGTCTTCAGATCATCTCCATGGGTGTACTTTCATGTATATGTGACTGTACATAAAGCCAGGCACACAAGTGGATGTAGACATATTAGTTGGTAGTATGACATTATTAGATCTTCATAGAAATTTTAAGTTGTTTAAAGACATTTAATTACATGGAAAGATATTGGTGACATAAAATGAAAAAAGCAAGTTACAAAACACTATGCCCCCCAAAAAGGCAGGCATGGTATCCTCTCATTTTTATTTTTTTAAATATGCATAAAAGGACAACATTGATAATTGTGGGTATCTCTGGATAGTGAGGTTACAGGCGATGTTTATTTTTGCTTGCCTGTTCTTGATTGTGTACGGTAAAATAAGGAGAACTAAGAGAAAGAAAAACCACAAGGGAAGACAAAGCAGAGATGGGAATCAAGGTAAAGTGGTTCTGGGGCTGCCCTATTCACTTCCTGGGGGTGGGCCACAAATGTGTCCTGAAGCTTTTCCAAAGCCCAAGTGAAAAGGAGACCATGTCAGTCACACAATTCCCAGTGCCTGTGAGATAAAAACAGACCTATTACTCAAAAGAATTACAACTATTCTTAGTACTAAAGTCAGTCAGGAATTTGTCCTGGAGGGCCTCCTAAAGAGACCACAGTGTGAGGTAACAAGCAGACACCCTCAGTGCCCAAACTTCACAGAGGGTTTCTGTGATGGACCATCGTGTAAGCTGAGAGCATCACACCAGAATGTGAGTCAAGAAGACAGCCTCACAAGGACGGGTCTGAAGAAGGCATGCCGGGCTACCCCACTCCCTTCCAACCCAACATGGTCTAGTTTGGAATATCTTTAAGACCAGATTGGCTAGCGCTCTGAAGCCTGCCTTCTGCTATGTTCTTTCTGTCCCCGAGCTTTTTTGAAAATATCTATTTATTTCTTTGGCTCTGCTAGGTCTTAGTTGTGGCATGCAGGCTCTAGTTTCCTGACCAGGGATCGAACCTGGGCCCTCTACAGGGGAAGCGCGGAGTCTTAACCATCGGACTACTGGGGAAGTCCCCCAGTTCTTTCAGTGAGTTCTCACAGGACACTTTGCTGACCACCCACCCTGTAGCCTCTCCTGACGTCCTCTAATTTGTCAGTGTCCCTACAGCAAACTGCCCTTTGAGGAGGCAAATGAAAAAAACAGATGTCCAAATGTTGTGAGAGCTTCTCGAAGTGACAGTTATAAATACACACCCCAAAAGGCGTGTCAGGCTCTGAGCAATGGGATTCACAATACAAACTGATGTTCAAAACACCACAGTGAGTTTCTTGGGTGAGAAAACACATTCCCAGGTGTTTGGACCAGGAATGCACTCGGGGGTGGGGTGGGGGGTGGAGGACACCATTCTTGACACCTAAGCCTTACCTGGGAAGCCTGAGAATCACCCTAGGAAGATGAGAATGTGGAAGTTTCAGGAAACGCAGAAGTAGCCAGAGTGGTGTTTAGTCACTAAGTCATGTCTAACTCTTTTGTGACCCCACGGACTGTAGCCCACCAGGCTCCTCTGTCCATGGGATTTCCCAGGCAAGAATACTGGATCGGGTTGCCATCCCCCGGGGGATCTTCCTGACTCAGGGATCAAACCCATGTCTCCTTCATTGTCAGATGGATTCTTTAATGCTGAGCCACCAAGGAACACCATACCCAGAAAAAGAGGAAGAAAAGCAGGAGACTCAGGTGTCCCAGAAACCAGTGGGCAAGTTTCAAGCAAGGAGGAGTGGTGAACAGTGTCACATGCCTTCAAGGTCAAGATAAGATCTGAAAGAGTCCTTTGGATTGAATGACAAGGAAGTCCTTGGTGACCTTGACTGGTAGTGGCAGAAGAGTGACGGGACACAGGCCAGACGGCCCCAAGTTATGGAGTGAATGGGAGGTGAGAAAGTGCAGATAGCCAGTGAAGACAAGTTTCCAGAAGTGTGAAAACAAGTGGCAGGAAAGAGATAGGGTGATTGGAAGGTGACATGGGAGTGAAGGAAGCTTGGGATTTTTTATTGTTGTTTATAAGATAAGGCTATTTGAACGTGCCTAAATGTTGATANAAGTGCAGATAGCCAGTGAAGACAAGTTTCCAGAAGTGTGAAAACAAGTGGCAGGAAAGAGATAGGGTGATTGGAAGGTGACATGGGAGTGAAGGAAGCTTGGGATTTTTTATTGTTGTTTATAAGATAAGGCTATTTGAACGTGCCTAAATGTTGATAGGAAGGAGAAGAAGGAGGTTGAAGACAGATAAAACTAGCCTCGTAAAAGGGGCAAGTCAGGTGGTCTGAAAGCGTCTCTTGTTTCAAAGACATAAGAAGTAACACCACCTGCTGAGAGCGAGTGAGCAGATTTGGAAAGGCAGGAAGTCTTGACTGGGTCATTAATGAGAAGGGGACAATATAGGCCGGTCAGAATTCAAAGACCTATTGAGGTTGGTGACCATCCAGGAGAAAGAATGCCACCCAGGAAAGTCATGCCCCAGCAATGCTCAGTGGCCACTGTGGACCTGGAGAAAGCAGAACGACTGGATTAATCCATAGTTGAAGGTTTGTTTGTTTGTTTGTTTCCCAGGAGGTGGGGCACGGGGACAAAGGGAAGAAGTTGGCTGATGTGATGGGCAACAGAGACAAAACTGATGAGAGAAGGCAATGAAGACAGGCCACTAACGGCAGAGGGAATAGAAAGGCCAGGATCTATAGCCGTGCTGGTGGCTCAGACAGTAAAAAAAAAATCTGTCTGCAATGCAGGAGACCTGGGTTTAATCCCTGGGTTGGGAAGATCCCCTGGAGAAGGAATTGGCAACTCACTCCAGTATTCTTGCCTGGAGAATTCCACAGACAGAGGAGCCTTGTGGGCTACAGTCCATGGGGTCACAGAGTTGGACAAAACTGAGCAACTAACACGTTCACTTTTCAAGACAGTAGCCAGGGGGCTTTCCTGATGGTCCAGTGGCTGAGACTCCATGCTCCTAAGGCAGGGGGTACAGGTTCGATCTCTGGTCAGGGAACTAGATCCCACAGGCCATAACCAAGAATTCGAATGCTGAAACTAAAAGATCCTGCATGCCACAGCTAAGACTTGATATGGACAAATAAATAAATATTTAAAAAAAAAACACTAATCACTCATGGCTCATTTCACTTCAATTCGAATGAGCTGCTGCTGCTGCTAAGTCGCTTCAGTCGTGTCCAACTCTGTGCGACCCCATAGACAGCAGCCCACCAGGCTCCACCGTCCCTGGGATTCTCCAGACAAGAACACTGGAGTGGGTCGCCATTTCCTTCTCCAATGCATGAAAGTGAAAAGTGAAAGTGAAGTCGTTCAGTCGTGTCCGACTCTTAGCAACCCCATGGACTGCAGCCTACCAGACTCCTCCATCCATGGGATTTTCCAGGCAAGAGTGCTGGAGTGGGGTGCCATTGCCTTCTCCAAGCTAAAATGCATTAAAATTTAAAGTTCGGTTCCTCTTTGCCCTGACTTGGATAGAGAGTATCGATAAAGAACATTTCTATCATCACAGAAAGTTCTGTTGGACAGAGCTGGTCTGGAGGCTCAGGAAGATAGATGACACAAGTTGGGAATAACTGAGGAGACCATGGTCTAAAATTGGATGTCTACAGCAAGAATTCCAGAGGTGGAATAGCTCTAGGTGACGACAAGGCCCACAGAGGATGAGGTGGGTTTCTGCTGGGAAGCAGAGAAGGTGAATGGAGATGACGAAGTCGACCAGACAGGCTGTCCACCTAGGGATGGAAGATCCTCAGGACTGGCATCAGGGCTCCCTGACCCAAATGCTTCTGTGGAAACTGAGCAAGACCCTCTAGGGCTCCTGGGCATGGGACCCTTTCTGTTCAGCCTCCTGACCTCTGTGTTCCAAAGGGCGGGTTCACCTAGTTGCTAACCAGGGAAGGGAGGGAATGCAGAGACAAGGGGGGAGCAGTCAAGAAACAGCAGAAAGCCTTGGGAGAGGATCCTGGTTCCACTTCAAGGGACGCACAGAATAATAGCTTTGAGCTTTTCTGCAGAACTAAAACCCCCAACAAATGGAAGATGAGGAAGCATTCACTTGAGGAAGCATTCTTCAGAGAAGATTAGTATATCACCTGAGGCCAGATGAAAGGAATCCAGTCTGTACACAGCCTGATCGTATTAGCAACCCCACCCTTGAACCATTGCTATAAAACTCACCAAATTCCACTAGGTCAGGACACAGTTTTTGAAGGGCACAAACCCACTGCATCCCACTTTGCCTATCAAAGCAATAAAACTATCCCTTTCTGAAAAGAAAAGTGAAAGTGTTAGTCACTCAGTTGTGTCCGACCCTGTGACTCCATGGACTGCAGCCCACCAGGCTCCTCTGTCCATGAAATGCTCCAGGCAAGAATACTGGAGAATTTCCTCCTCCAGAGGATCTTCCCAACCCAGGGGTTGAACCGAGGTCTCCTGCATTGCAGGCAGACTCTTTACTGACTAAGCCACCAGGGGATTCCTTTTTACTTCACCCAAAACTTTTGTTCCTGCAGCACCAGTGCACACAGGCTGAGCTTTTGGCATCAACATTTTCAAAGAAAGAGAAGAGTGACTTGGGTAGGGAGGTGTCAGCATGGATGAGATGTGGACGGGAACAGCTGTGTGGTTCTGGCCTTAGAGGAGCAGGAGGTTGCTGTCAGTTTCAGGAAGATCACAACATGGAGATTGAGGAGAACAACAGCTCCCCCTGCCTGGGTGCTGGGTGCCTCTGGTGTGGACAAGAACAGCCCCTCTGAACAGTGTGAATGAGGCCTGGGGGAGGGCCAGGCTGGAGGGTCAGCATAAAGGTGGGCTGGGAGGAGCAACCAGAGAACAAGGTGAATATGCAGAGAGGGAACATCCTGTAAAGGGACGGAGCGGGGAGTGGTGCTCAGGCCAGTGGTTCACAAGGAAGGAGGATGGGAAAAGAGGGCTTCGGGGAAACGAGATGACCAGAGGGACCTTCACCTCTTCTAAGCACTCTGTCAATCATGCACTCATAATCCTTGTAAGAATCTTATGAGATAGGGATAGTCCTAGCTCCACCTTACAGAGACTCGGGAAAGTTGCTGAAGCTCCCTCCTATTACTGATGAGTAAAAGAGCAGCAATTGGAACTGAAATGGTCTGGATACAGGGTTCAGCCTTTAGTTGGCACCTGTGGGCAAGACGGGCTTGGTTGACGTTATCTGACACAAATGGGTCTCAGCTGTGTCTAGATAAGAGATGGGGTCCAGGTGGACCAGAAGTCGTGACCTGGCTTGACTGTGCTTCTGAGCATGTCCAGCTAAGAGAACACACATTAAATGAAGTCGTTTCCAGGACTCCTGACATAGACTGGAAATTATAGCAGTGGAGGATTTTGAATGCGGGTACCTGGCTTCCCCAGAAGAGTCAGTGGGGTCTGAATTGATTGTGTTACTTTTGGAAACAGAAAGAACTTGACTCAAACAAAACTTGATTCCAACTCATAACTTCATTGTGTGACCCTGAGCAAGTTGCTTCACCCATCAATTTGGAAACCCACTGGTTTTCTCCCAGCGAAATGGGGACCATCACACTTACCTTATCGAGTGATTTAAAAAGCACCTGTAAAAGGAAAAAAGCTGGCAGACTGAGTATATGAGAGTTGAGGGTGTCTGAGGTTTGTTTGCTTGTGTTTAACTATTCATAATCCTCAGATCACTCACCCTGGAAGAAGGTAGGGGGCTCCTCTCATTTTGAGGCTTTGAGAGCCCAGCTCACCTGGTCATCCTCATGGAGATGCTCAAGGGATCCCAGGCCCCTGGACTTGATGCCAGGAGATCTGACTGTTCTGGAAGGAGTGCAGGAGAGCAGGTGGGTCTAGAGCGTAGGTTTCCCTGAGCTTTGTCCGGGGCCTCAGTGCTGTTCATCAGCTTCATCAGCTGCCCTCCCCTAGTGCCGGCTTCTTGGCTGAGGATTCCGGAGCTGGGCAAAGAAGCCCATACAAACCCCAAACCCACCAAATCCCTTAAT
This sequence comes from Neotragus pygmaeus, assembly GCA_006410875.1. Classification (NCBI taxonomy): domain Eukaryota; kingdom Metazoa; phylum Chordata; class Mammalia; order Artiodactyla; family Bovidae; genus Neotragus; species Neotragus pygmaeus. Next base: position 563,383 of record SJYV01010300.1, on the reverse strand, counting down.
CTACCAGAGCTCTTTGAAGGGGTGAAAACCGCCTGTGAATAAGGGGAACCAGCAGATGTAATTTATTTTCATTTGCAAAAAAAGCTTTTGAAAGGTCCCACCCTGAACACTATTACAATAAAGAAAATGGGTCACCGTCCAGGGAAGCTTTGTCAAGGGTGGAAGTCTGGCCGTGAAGGAAGGAAACAAAGGGTGAACATAAAAGGATGGTTCTCTGGGGAGGGGGGAAATTATGGGAAACCTCTGGACCCAGAGCTGGGGCTCAGCTCACTGAACATCCACACACAGTCTGAAGGAGGGGATCCCCTCACTTGTAGAGGTGACACTCCAGCAACATCAGGCAGAAGAAGGTGAACTAGAGGATCTTTAGAAGTTGAATGGTTCATGGGACACAGGTTCGGCAGAAGGTGATGTACTGGGGACAAAAATCATCTGAAGGACTCTTAAAGGGTGAAGTGAAGTCGCTCACTCATGTCTGACTCTTTGTGACCCCAGGGACTGTACCCTACCAGGTTCCTCCATCCATGGGATTTTCCAGGTAAGAATACTGGAGTGGGTTGCTATTTCCTTCTCCAGGAGATCTTCCTTACCCAGGGATTGAACCCGGTCTCCCACATTGTGGGCAGACACTTTACCGTCTGAGCCACCAGGGAAACTCAGATTATCAAGTACACTTGAAAAATACTATTTTAGGACTGCAGTACAGACTCCTTTCTTAAGGTAAGTACTCCACACAGGTGCTATTGGCATTGGGGCCAGACAGTTCTTCACTGGGCAGAGCAGTCCTGTGTCTACTACAGGATGTTCAGTGTCCCTGACTCCTGTTCACTAAAAGCTTCTAGGTCCCACACTCCACATACACACATCACTGTGACAACTGACCAACGGTTCCTTTCATTTATAAGAGCCGCCACTAAAATCCCATCCTGATCCACTTGACATTTAGCTCAGGATCTTCCTAAGGCCAAAAAGGTAAGAGAACCAGAAATAAAAACGGAATGCATTTGGGGGTTTAGAATCTTCTTCTGGGAAGTTCTAGTCATCACATCTCAAAATGATTGCAATAAGTGCTAGAAACACAAACAGAGCAGAAGGGAGCACAGTGCCAGGAGAGGAGGTGGGTTTTAGACAAGGCACTTGGGGTAGGAGAGGCTCTGAGAGGGATCCAGTAGAGCTAAGTAAGGAAGGGAGCTGGGCAGATATGCTGGCAGCAGGGGGACAGCGGGAGTGTGCATTCCAGTGGAAGCAAACGGCAAGTGCAAAGGTCCTGAGGCAGAGCTTGACTTGTGTAAGGAACACAAACAAGGGGCTTGGTGAGCAAGATGGGAGTGCTGGGAGGCAAGCTTAAAGAAGTTGCTATGCAGGCAGAGAACACAGGGCTTTGCAGATTTTGAGAAGGAATTTGAGCACTCAGTAAGGAATTCTGGGTACCTCCAAGGCTTTGGAGGCTCTTCATATCATAATACTTCCCTGACTAATCCATCAACTTCTCGAGAGAGGAATTGGGTCTTTACTCTTTGAATCCCCAGAGTTTAACAGACTGCCTGGCACAGGATAGGAATGTACTACAAACTCACTAAAATCAAAGCATGACATTATGGACAACTGATGTCACCAACTGAGGTAGGTTGAAAAATGTCCACCTTCAGAGATATCTATGTGTTAATTCCTGGAACCTGTGAATGCTACTTTATGTGGCAAAAAAAATGAGTCTCAGCAGATGTGATGAAAGTAAAGGATCCTGAGATGGGAAGATCATCCTGGATTATCTGGGTGGGCCCTAAATGCCATCACATGTCCTTATAAGAGGGAGGGAGGGGGAGATCCAACAAAATAGAAAAGGGAAGGCAAAGATAGAGACAGAAATCAGAGTGATGTGGCCACAAGCCAAGGAATATTGGCAGCTACCAGAAGCTGAAAGAGACAAGGAACTGATTCTCCTCCAGAGACTCTGTAGAAAGCACAGCCCTTGGTTTTAGTCCAATGACACTGATTTCAAATGTCTGGCCTCCAGAATTGCGAGAAAATAAATTGCTGTTGTTTTAAGCCTCCAAATTTGTGGGAATTTGGTACAGTGGCCGTCAGAACTAATACACCACCAAATAGTAGAAATGCCAGGGTTCAGCAGCTCCCTTGAAATCTTATGAGGCAAGCTTGGGGTAAATGAAAGGAACAAAAAGAGGGAGCATTAACACTCTGGCTTTGGGATGTTTCTGAAGTCTTCCTTTGTGTCTTCTTCCTATGGGCTGTGTGGCCACGTCCCCCTGTTCCTTACTTCATGCAATGCTGAGTTCAGGGCCTCCCACTTGCCAGGTGCTCCCTCTTTCTGGAGGCCAGGATCTCAGAATCCTTTACGATTCAGAACACAGTTCAGAAACAAGTTAATAGTCCCCTAGGCCTTTGAGAGAAGAGTCACCATGATATCCAGGGATTTCAGTTTGCACAGAGGCCAGAATACTTCACTTAGCAGTGTTTATGAGGTCAGGCATCTTCTGTTCTTGCAGGGTCACAGAGAATCACAGATCAGGATCCTAGGGAAATAGGTGACTGGGGGACAGTAACAGGCTGAGAAGTGACTGCTGAAGGGAGTATCCATTCCAGCCACCACCCAGGGATCAGGGCAGGTCTTGCAACCACCCAGCTTTCCAAGGGCATTACTGTCTGAGGGCCCAGAGGACCTAGGAAAGTATAGGAGCAGCCCTTAGTGAACATCCATTGAGTCAGGGCTCCCCTTTAACAATGAGGAGACTGAGGCAGGGAGGCTGACTGAATTGCCCAGAAGCTGATGTTCTGAGAGATGGCTTCAGAATGACTCCTTGGAATGGCTGTGGGTTACCCATTCAACCACACCTAGGGAATACCTGCTATATTCAATTCTGCTAAATTAGGTGGAGAAAAAGCATGATTCTGGAGGAGCAAATGATTCCATAAAAAGTTTCTATGCTTCAAGAAGTAAGCTTCAGTTAACTGCAAAAATCAATTATGTGGAACACCTTATGTTCCCCAAATGTCAGTAAAATGAGGTATTACGGGTCTACACGTCACACGGGGAGAAGACTTAGGGGACCAATTCCAAGAGGTGGTGCGAGATGAAAACAGCCATGGACCATTGACTCCAAATAGATTGAGTAAGTGCGTGAATAATAAGGTATTAAGGGAAAGTAGGAGTTGGGGGGAGGGGGACCTCTCCCTCACTGATACTACCAACAGGCAGGGGGTACCACTGTGCTAGGCCCCAGAATGATGCCAGAAACTAGTCACAAGGCTGGATGGACGTGACCTAGCCTAGGGAACTACCTCCTTGTCTCTGGCTGAGCACCCTGCTTATGGGGCCTCCCAGGGGTCCCAGGTCCCTGGGACTGGAGGGACCTGGGATGCCCGGGTTTGCCAGGAGCTGCCTGAGTGGGCAGCAGGATAGTACAGGCCTGGATCATGTTCCAGGCATACACACTTCCCGATCTTCACACCTCTGTGACCATGGGTACCAAGGACTGAATGACTGTGTCCCTCCCCCAGATTCATTTGAAGAGCCAATACCCAGCACAGTAGTACTTGGAGCTGAGGCCTTTGTGAATGACTAACAAACACAATACTAGATCTTGAAGGTGGAGCCCTCGTGATAGGATTAGTGCCCTCATAAAGGAGACATGAAACTAATAGAATGTGACATATCCATTATATCTAAATTTTTAAAATTGTTTTTTAAAAGACATACGAGAAACAAGACCTTTCTCTCTACCATATGAGGACACAGCCGTCTGCAAACCAGGAAGAGAGCCCTCACCAGTTACCGAATCAGCCAGCACCTTTACCTTGGATTTCCCAGCCTCCAGAACCATGAGAAATGAACATATGTTGCCCCAGTTGCCCAGTCTATGGGGTTCTGTTAGAGCGGCCTGGACTGACAGTGGGCACGTCATTTCACCTCTCTGAGCATCAACTTTCTCTTCTGAAAAATGCGGATGGTATTATCATTTGTCCCCTTCCTTTCTTCCTTCCTCCCTCCCTTCCTTCCATAGATATGAGGAGTATAGAGTAAAAAAACGCATGAACAAAAGACCCTGAGATGTCCGAAGTCTGAAGCCCTAAAGAAATATAATTTTAATAACTTCATGTGAAACCAGCTAACCCATTGCCTCTACCATCACCATGGTTACCACAAGGATGCTACCCTCTTGAGAGGATGACAAACTGCCCCCAGGCAACAGAAACTCATATACAGGACAGTGCCCCTAGCACTGCAGAAAAACTGGACTTTGGTGTTAATAATGTCAATAATCCTTTCCTGATTACCAATTAATAGTCATAATAAGTCAACAAGCATGAATAATAACTATCAGTCAAAAGTATCTGATTCAGCTTGGGGTCAAGGTAGATCTGTCAAGAGTGGAGCCTCAGAGCAGCAACCACAGTCATAAACACAACCATAATCACAGCCACAGCCGGAATCACAATCACAACCATCGTCACAACCACAGTCATAATCACGATCGTGATGGCAGCTCACACAGAATGCTGCACTCACTGCCAGGCCTGGTCTGGGAATGGGTCTGCTGGATTTCAGCCAGGAAGCTTGTTGAGGCAAGGGCAGTGGTGGAGAGGCTGGAAGGGAATTTGTGAGAAGTTTTATCTTCTTGGAGAAGAGAGGCAGGGGGAGGGTAAGGCAGACCATAAGCCCCATGACGGGACAGCATCATTCTTGCTCACTAGTATCAGCCCAACACTCAGCACAGAGCTTGGCACATACTAGACACTCAAAAAAATGTTTACTAGGGACCTCCCTGGAGGTCCAGTGGGTAAGACACCATGCTTCCACTTCAGGGGGCACAAGTTGATCCCCGGTCGGGGAGCTAAGATCCCACATGTCATGTGGGATGGCATGGCCAAAAAATAGAAAAAACGACAACAAAAGCAAACAAAATTTTTTAAAAATGTTTGCTAAATGAACAACAAGGGGCCTGGCCAGGATGTCCCTAGGGAAGAAGCAGAAGTTTCTTGTCCAGGAGCACATCTGGGCTTGAGGTTAGTGAACCAAATTCTGCTTCCCTGGGTCTTTGATTCTCAGTAACTCTTCATGTACTTGACGATCACTCACGCTGCAGGTCACATTGGCCTTGCTTGGAGAACTAGATAATCCTGGCATCATCAACATCTACTAACCTATGACACAGGCACGCATGTACGCACACACGTCTCCAGGCTGCAGAGTGGGAGCCAGCCATTTTCAGCAGGAGCCAAGGACCCTCCCTGGGCTGGGTGCCCTCACCCCAGATCCAAAGGGCTCAGGAGGCGGCTGCCTTCTGCCTGGGCCCCCTCCACTAGGATCTGATTTTCTCATCATCTGGATAGTCTCAGCAACTCACAGCAAAGGGATGAACCAGCCTGACCTTTCTGGAGGTTTGTTTAAAGCAGAACAATGTTTGTCTTGTCCAAACACTATGAATTACTCCAGAGAATCCTGCCCAGTTTTACAATCCGCAGCTACAAACGGCTTACATAAATAGGGACTCGTCCCCTCCCCGTCCCCCCTCTGTTCCTAACAGCTTCTCTCCACATCCCAACTTCCCTCCACTCTTCCAGGCCTCCCCTTGTGCCCCCTCACCCTTCCTCTCTTCTGAGCCCCAGCCTGGTGAAGGGCAGGTGTCCCGTGGTTCCAGGCAACGGCTCGCACCTGGGTTATTGCTGGCACGGATCCCGCCGGTGGGCTGCTCTCCCCGGCGTGGGCCAGGTTTGCCTGGCTCGCAGGGAGGGGAGGTGGGGGCGCCTTCCGGGCACATTTGTACTGTCTGTGTGGGGCCTGCAGTGCACAGAGTTAGGTCCAGCTAGGAAAGTGTGTTGGGAAGAGGAGGCCCCTAGGTTTGGGGGCAAAACATCCAGTCACCCTGCAACCCACTTGGACCATTCCTTGTCTGACAGGATGCTCAGCACCCCCACAGCTGCTGCTTCATAGGCTGCGCATTCAGGGGATCTGAGGTTTCTTCTTAGAAGTGCACCCCACTCACTGCGGGCCTCTAATGGTGGTGGGTGACAGTAAATGTCGTTCTGCCCATCGAATACAGGCCACAAAAAGCAAGCAGGGCCCATGATCCCATTAGGGAAGGGACTGCTGGGGAAAGAGCTCAGTTTGGGCTTGGCTTCCCTAAGTATAGTTTCAGTCCCACATGCATTGAAAGGCTTTGGGGAGCTTGTTTTAAATGTAGATTTCTGAGGATTTCCCTGGTGGTACAGTGGCTAAAATGCTGCCTTCCCAATGCAGGGCACCAGGGTTTGATCCCTGGGCAGGAAACTAGACCCCACATGCCATAACTAAGAGTTTGCATGTTGCAACTAAAGATCCTACAAGCCACAACTGGAAAAAAAAAAAAAAGTAGATTTCTGGGCCCCTCCCCCACCCTAGAAAAGCCTGGAGGGTTGAGGGGAGGAGATGATGTTCAGGTCTGGGATTCACTTCCCTGCATGAAATACTCTCCAGACAAGTCCCCAGATTAACTAGCTGGATGACACCCGCCAGCCAACCACTTTGAATCTCAGCTTCCCATCTGTACAAAGCCCGGAGAATCTTTGAAAGGCTCCTTCCAGCTCTTAGAATGTGGTTTCAAGGAAAGCTGGTTACCAGAACCCCGGAGGAGCAAGGCTGGATGGAAGCAGCCAGAGAAAAAATCAAGGGAGCCCTTAAACTCCGAGGAGCGGTGTTGGTGAAGACTTGGGGAGGTGCCGGGGAGGGTGCTGCTCGTTGGAGTGTGAGTGGTGTGTGGACTCCTTCCACCGAAGGCCCCACACTTGGAGCCAAGTGTGACCTCATTTCATCCTTGTTTTGCAGGCAAGGAAACTGAGACTCAGAAGGGAGGACGGACTTCTGCTCTGAAGTTGGTGAGTGGCGGGGATTCCATCACCGACACACCCTGGAACACCCATCTGGCCATTCCAGAAATGCCCCTTCCAGCCAGCTACTTCCCTTGTTCCAGCGTCTCCGAGGAGCACGGGTGTGTGTGTGTGTGTGTGTTTTAATCGCTCAGTCGTGTCAGATTCTGTGACCCCACTGACTGTAGCCCGCCAGGCTCCTCTGTCCAGTGAATTCTCCAGGCAAGAATAGGGGAGTGGGCTGCCATTTCCCTCTCCAGGGGATGTTCCCCACCCAGAGATCCAACCCGGGTCTCCTGCATTATAGGCAGATTCTTTACCGTCTGAGCCACCAGGGAAGCCTATTGCACCTTAGGGACAGAGCTCCTTCTCTTCCCCCAATGGGAGGGTGCCACTGGGCGGGAGGGCCCTGGGCCAAATCTGTCCCGCGAAGTGGATGCGCGGTGAGCCTCCACGGCAGGAAAATCAACTGCCCGGAGCTTCACCCTGGAGAGAGCCAAGCCGGTCTTACCCACCCCAAGCTCCACAGCCGGGCTGGGGGCGCCCTCGGGGCGAGGTCGTCCGGGTTAGGGCTGCGGCTGCAGCGCTCGATCCTCCTTCGCCCGAGGACAGGGAGCCCTGCCAAGGAGAGGCACAAGCTCTCAGAGCCGCAGACCGTTCGTGCCCAACACTCGCGGCGACCCGAGGTCAGAAGATAAAGCCGTCGCCACGCTCTCCGCTGAGGCTCGCGGGGTACACCCTGAGCTGGCAGGAGTGGCGAGCCGGGGACCGCGAAGGGCACGCTGTCACCCTCCCCAGCCCCGCTGCTGGCAAAGACCTGGTGTCGCGGGAACTCGGGATCGAACGTCTGGTGCGGGTCGGGACAGTATCAGCGCGCCCTGCCTCTACGATCTCTGAGTGTGCACTGGGATCGCATTTCCACTTTGGAGATCCAGAAGCTTACCGTGCGACCCCGGGCAGCCGCGCGCGGCTCTGGGCCGCGCGCGATGCACTCCCCAGCCCAGCTCCAAAGTCTGCGCCTCGGATTAGCTGCGCCTCCCTTCCAGTTCAGCATTTGATTTTCTAATCAAGCTCTTTGTCCCCTGCGGCCTGAACCCGAGCCCCCTGCTTCCCCGTTTCCCCTCGGGCCCCGCCTGGGTCTCGCTGTCGCCCGACTTTCCCGTCGAAGGCAGTCGAGTGAGTGATTCGGCAGCCGAGGCCGAGGCCGGCGGGTCCGTGGCGCGGGCCGGGCTGTATGGAAATGGCCCGAGGAGCCGGCGGGCGCGGCGGCGATTTATTCTGGGAGTGACAGCCCCTTTGAGCGCTCAGCGAATGGCATTTTCTGTCTGTGAAAGCCTTTCTTCCCACCTCTGTTCAGATTAGCCCGGGGGATGAATGCGCCCATTATCCAGCCCGCTGACCATTCTGAAACGCCAAATTAATTACTAAGCACTGAATCAGGCGCCGGGGCCGGGGCACCGGGAGGTGTGAAAATAGCGAGCGACTGGAGCTGGGGAAGGCGAGGGGCGCAGCGCCGAGAGGCCGGGCGGGGTGGCCCGGGGCGCGGGCGCGGGCGCGGCGGGTCTGGGGGCGGGCTTGGCCGGCCGCCGAGCCCGACCTGCCGGCGTGACCGGACGCGACCGCGGGGCGAGCAGGCTACCGGGGCACCGGGCGGGCGGCAAGGCGCGGAGCCGGGTGGCGGCTCCCGCGGGTTGGGCTAGCTGGGGGCGCGGCCGGAGAGCGCCAAGTGCGCGGGGCGCGGGGCCGAGGCTGGAGCGTGCGCGGGGCGCCGGCGCCTCCCGGGCATCACCGCCCGGGACAGCTGCCCCAGACGGCCCCTGTCCGCGGGCGCCCCGCCTTTCCCTCCCAGGCGCTCGCCGCTCCAGCTGCCCTCCGAGGCCTTCAAACTTGCGCGCCGCCCGGCCACCACGGCCCCCGGCTCGAGCTCCCCGAGAGCGGGGCTTCCCTTGGCCCGGATTCCGGCTCGGCGGACCGCACTTACCTCCCGAGGCGCCGGGCGGGAGAGGGAGGCGAGCTCTCGGCGGCTCCCGCTGGAGTGCGCTGGGCGCGGGCAGCGCGCGCCTTTAAGACTCTTCCCCGAGACTCCGCCAGGTGGTGTCAGGCCGGCCGGGCCCTCTCGGCTCGGCACCCCCGCGGCCACCCTGCTCCCCAGCCCGCCCCGGGCGGAACCCGGCGCTCGCACCCCTCTCGGCGCCCCGCCGAGCCCGCTCCAGCGGAGTGGAGCCCGAAGCTCGGGGGGACAGGATGGGCGGTGATTTGGGGACACACGGATGCTCAAGAGGAAGGCATCCATCCTACCCACTCTACTCTAGCTTTGGCGGATGGAGGAATTTCTCTTTGGCCGGATGCTGGGGGTGGGGGAAGAAGAGGCGAGGATCCAGAAGTCTAGTCCCAGGACGTGGGGTACGGCCCTCACTGTCATCACCCCGGGACGCGCCTGAAGTCCGCGCGAAACTGGTCCTCTCGTCCTTGATCCAAGATGGCGAGTGACACGCCTCCCCCAGTCACCGCTGACATGATCGAAGCGTGAGAGAACTGTCGCCACTTAAAACTGGGGCTATAGGAGATTCACACTTCGGAAACAAAAGTTTTAGAGGACCCATGGGAAGGTTGAAGGAACTCAACCTTGGGCAAGCGAGAAGCCGGGTTAGGCCTGGGATGCGCAAAGAGCACCCCTCTCTCCCGATGCCCTCTAGGAGCCCAGCGGGGTGAGCTCACGAGCCCGCCGGCACCTGGGGACCCTCCGCAGAGCTCACCGCCGGCTGCAGGGCACACGTTTGCAGGTATATACTGTGATTCTAGCTTCAGGCCATTATTAAAATTTTATATCTGTCTTCTCTTTCAAAAATAATTTTTGACATTTGTTGAGATTTCAAACTGCACTAATAACTCAATTTTTCTGTCTTCATCGTTCACTGCTATTTCTTTTATATAAACGTCTTCCTCATCCCTGAGTTCCTTATTTTGAGTAATCTCTCACACAACTGAAACTTAATTTTGAGTAACCCTGGGAGGCGGGGAAGGGCATGTGGGTGGTGGGCTTTTGGAGTCTGTGTATGTCAACAGATGTCTCTCTGTTAACTTCTACAGACACTAGTCAGATATAGGATCCAATAGGATATAGGCTCCATATTTTATTTACATTTATGACACTGCAAGATAGGGATGTCTTAGCATAAAGCAGGGAGGCAGGTGAAAAGTACTCACTCTGATCTGTGACCCATGATCTGGGGGAATCCATGAAGTGACTCTTTGTGACTATTATTGATCCATCCATCTTCTGATTTTTATAGTCGCAGAAATTTCTCCCAGGTTCTAGAGAATAACATCATTCGAAGTCTTTCATCTTTTGGGGACCATCTGGCTTCAGTGTACTTTGTTAAAAGAAAAAAAATATATGAGTTCTGTTACTGTCTCTTTTACTAATTGTCCCCCAGAGCTAGTTCCATCTCTCGTTACATTCAGTGCTTCTCCCATAAAAATGAACAAATTAAACTGCCTGACTGCTGTGGTCCTATCTATTGTCGATGATCAAGGAGCCTAAAATGCAATCACCCAGCCCAGGGAGAGACCACTTCACACCAACTAGGATGCTATAACAGAAAAGACAGGTAATTACAAGTGTGGGTGAGGGTATGGAGAAATTGGAACCCTCCTGCGTTCCTGGTGCGAATGGGAAAAAAAAAAAAAAAAAAAGGTACAGCCACTAGAAAAGACTGGCAGTTCCTCAAAAGGTTAAACATACAGTTTTCACAGGATCCAGTAATTCCACTCCTAGGTATATACTCAAGAGAAAGGAAAACATATGTCCACACAAAAACACCTGTACACAAATATTCATAGTAGCACTAATCACAGTAGCCTCAAAGTAGAAATATCCCACATGGCCATCAATCAATGAATTAATGAATAAAACCTGGCATGTCCAAATAATACATTATTCAGCTATAAAAATAATGAAGTACTAATACACGCTACGACATGGATGAATCTTGAAGACAGTATGCTAAGTGAAAGAAATGAGTCACCAAAGGTCATATATTGTATGCTTCCACTTACTATGAAATGTCTTTAGAATAGGCAAATCCATAAGAGGCAGAAAATAGATTTGTGGTTGACTGTTACTTTGCCAACAAAGGTCCATCTAGTCAAGGCTATGGTTTTTCCAATAGTCATGTATGGATGTGAGAGTTGGACTGTGAAGAAAGCTGAGAGCCAAAGAATTGATGCTTTTGAACTGTGGTGTTGGAGAAGACTCTTGAGAGTCCCTTGGACTGCAAGGAGATCCNTCGATGCTGGGACTCGCCGCGCGGGTCCCCAGCTCCGGCGCGGTGGTCGCGACGGTACCCGGAGTCGCAGGGAGTCGCCTCTGGAGAGGGACTCGGCGCCCAGCGGGGACTGCAGGTGAGTGGCCGGGGCGCGGGGACGCGGAGGGCACGCGTAGGGGCTTGAGGCAGAGCCAGAGTTGCCCGCCGACACTTGGAGACAGGTGCGCCCTGAGAGCAGAGGCTGCAGCCAGTGCGCTGGACAGATCCTGCCGTCTTCTGCCTCTGAGAATAGGGCCCACTGCCGGAGACACGACCCGCACATACGCGTGCCCAGGAATCTCACAGACAGAAGGGTATGCCGGCGACTGTCCATCCTTACCTAAGTAGCCACTGCTGGAGGCGTCTGTGCGGTCTGACTGTGACCGCAGCCTCCTGCTGCCTCTTTCGAGGCTGCCCTGTGTCTTCGGGTCAAGGAGTCTGCGCTCCCGTCTGGGAGCACTCTCTCTCTCTGGGACCCTTGCGGGGTCCTTAGCCACCAGGACCTCCAGCGAGCGTGGGCCCCCAGACAGTGGCTGCTTTTCTCCATAAGCTCACTCTTGGCGCTGTCAGCTTATCCGTGTTCACACCCCTCGGTATCCCTGCGTGACTCTGTGTGCGCGTGTGGATGGGTGTGCGCGTGCGCGCTGGCCCATCCCAGCCTCGGGTAAATAAAGTTCTTTAGGTCAGTAGGAGGAAGGAGATTATTCAGAAGGAAAAGGAAGGCGAGATGAAAGCAGCAGGATGTGGTATCAAGTAAGTTACAAGCCTCTTGCAGAGAGGAGGAGTGGGTTTGGGCGAAATGAGGGCCGGAACTGGGCCAGGTCTATGTGCGTCCAGGGTTCTGTCTGGGTCCACCTTTCCCTCCCTGCAGTGGTCACTCTGCCTTCTCCTCCACACCTTCCCTCCTCCTGGCCCGGGACTACCCAGAAGGGCACTGGTTCCCAGAACTTGTTAAAACACACCTTCTCCACGCACCCGCTACAGTACAGCTTTCCAAGGGTGGGGTCTGGAATCTGTATTTTTCTAAAATTTGAATAAGATCCGTTAAGTGATGCTGGTGCCATTGCTTGGGAACCCTGGATGCTATGGAAAGGAGGCCGGGGTTCCAGCTGTGCCCAGCTGTGTGACCCTGAGCCTCATGAGCATCACACTGCCCTCTCCCAGCATGCTTCCCCATTTGCAAAATGGGCCCTAACATGCAACCTCAGGGAGCAAATCAAATGAGAAAATTGTGAGCAGAGCGACTGCACAGGGAGCTGCCTTGGGTGTTTGCAGAACAAGGGAGTGGATGTCTCGGGCTTACCTGTTTCCTCAGCGGGGACACTGCCGTGTGGCTCCAGAAAGACAGTTTTGTTTTTTTTGGGGTTTTTNAGCAAATCAAATGAGAAAATTGTGAGCAGAGCGACTGCACAGGGAGCTGCCTTGGGTGTTTGCAGAACAAGGGAGTGGATGTCTCGGGCTTACCTGTTTCCTCAGCGGGGACACTGCCGTGTGGCTCCAGAAAGACAGTTTTGTTTTTTTTGGGTTTTTTTTAGGAAAATTTTATTTTTTATTTTAATACTACATTAAGTTGAATATGATATTAACATCTCAATATGTTCTTAGAAATGCAAACATTAATGGAAGATCTGAGTCTCTTGCAGACAAACAGCAAAAAAAAAACAAATCCATGTTTGATTGAAGTACATTATTATTTCACTTTTTACATAAAATACCCCACATTTAGTATCAGTTCTAATTAATTAGCATTCATGGGGAAATATATGATATTTTCATGTATAAATACATTAAAATGTTTTATTGCCATTCCATCACTTATATAGTATGTGAATAGTTCTTATAGCATTGTGTTGATTTAAGCTATACTTCAGTGACTCAAGCACATCTCTAGATTCATCCTGTAAATCAAAATTGGTGAAAATCTGTGCAAAAAAATACCTTAATAAATACTTAGACAACTTTTACTATTCTTTGCTATTTAGGAAGACAGTTTTGAATGGTCTACTCTCTCTTCCTGTTCAGAAGACCCTCCCCTGCTTCTTGGAGAATAACTAGCCAGGTTGGTTATTCTGGGGACAGCCAAGCCTCCTTGTTTTTTTGTTTGTTTTTTTAAATTTTGGTTTTGCTGCGTAGACTCCTGTTCTCTAGTTGTGGGGCAGCTCCATTGCCCGGGGACCTGTGGGATCTTAGTTCCCTGACCGGGGATTGAATGCACATCCCCTGCATTGAGAGGGGGATTCTTAACCTCTGGACCACCAGGGAAGGCCCCCCATCGGAGTTTTAAGACCCTTGCCAATCTCTTAGGTAACGGATAAGGAACTGTCTTCCCTTTACAAGCTGTAGTGGACAGAGAAAGACCTGTCTCTCCCCAGCATGAGCCCCCCCTTTTTTTTCTTTTGAGAAGAATCAAGCGGAAGCTAACCGGGTGACCAGTGTGTTTGGGGTTATTGCAGGGGTCATAATGTGGAGGAGGAGGCTGGCTGTTGGAAGCTGCTCCATGGCCCCAGGTTAGTCATTGATACCGGCCTTCCAGCAGAGATGCGGAAAAAGGAGAGGCAGTTGCCTTTGCCTGGGCAGCCCAGCGTTAGAGGCTCCAACTTGGGTTCAGAGGAGCACTCAAAGACCGCTGACTTGGTCTTTGTTCAGAGAGCCTCACCCCGAAAGGACTGAGCTAGCCAGACTTCTATGGGACCTCTGTGAACTAGAAGACCTGTTTGCCTCAGCTGTGGGTGGACCGAAAGCCTGGATCAGCTTTTTAAGCGAGGAAGTATCTAGAGAGGCAAGATGGAGTGATTGTCATCAGCTCAAGGAAGAGGTTTGAGGTTCTGGCATAGATGGGGTAGTGGGTAGACAAAGGAAAGACTATATCTGACTTCTGCCAAGAGGCAAACTGAGACAGCACAGCAAACATATATTACTTATTAGAGTATTCCGTTGATGTGAAGGTGTACACATTTTCACAACTCTGAAATCATCTTACCATCCATGGCATCTTATTATAATAAGCAGCAATATTTCTTTCTTTCTTACTTGCACCAAAATAATGGTGGTATAGTCGCGAAGTCATTTTCCACCTCTTGTAGCCCGCCAGGCTCCTCTGTCCATAGGATTTTCCCAGGCAAGAATATTGGAGTGGGTTGTCATTTCCTTGTCCAGGGGATCTTCCTGACCCAGGGATCAAACCCGTATCTCCTGCATTTCAGGAAGATTCTTTACCACTGAGTGACTAAGGAAGCCCAAAATAATGGTGCATCTTACAGTTGATGGCATCTTTTTTGATTCTGTTAAATATGATGTGTATTTTACAAATACGGGGGTTGCTTTTGATGTACAGGGGTACACACAGAACTACATCATTCTCGTAAGTGAAATTGCACGTATCACTTTTTCCACCAGCTCTACCTTTTAAACACCAAAACTTCTCATAATATCCAGTTTTTAAAAGAAATCCTTATAAAATTTGTTGCTTGCCTTTATAAATCTAGCACATGGTGTGTGATTTAATAATTTCTTGAAAATAGTAAACAGTTCTACCTGCCATTTTGTGCATACCTTGGGTCTGCTCAGGACAAAATTTTTGTCATCTTTCTTATTGTCCTTTCCCCCTTTAGCTATCATTTCATGGTCCTTGGCAGTGAGCTAAGTATTTCTCCATTTCCTTTTCATCTTCACTGCCATACTGACATTGCTACAACTATTATCCACATTTCGTGAAGGAAGAAACTATGGACCAGGACGATACTGCTAGAAAGCGCCAGGGCTGGGTGGATGACCAGGGTTGACCCAGCCCAAGGGGTATTCTGCCTGTGCTTGTGGGTGTGGAGGGCATGGCTTGTGGGGCTGACTTTGGGAGCCTGAATGGGGCCGTCTACAGGTCTTTTCTGTTTGCTTCCAGGCTAGTGACGGGAAGGTTCTGGATAGTTGGGTTAACAGCCAAGTGGCTTCCAGATATGTGAGGTATAGCTGTAGCAAAGTGCACGAGATTGGAGGATAGGGCCAATGAATGGGAAGAAGTGGGTGGCCAGTGGCACTAAGCAGACATTGGGTCCTTCTTGAGTCTACCACATCTAGCACTTGGGGTACATGGCTTTAAGCTTTAGGGTTTGTCCTTAGTGGGAGAGGCCGGCCTCCAGCTTTCCCCAACTCCCAATCCAGCTTCTCTCATGTTGGCATGGGGATATAAGACAACAAAGCTGAACAGGTCACTTTACAGCTGTAAATCCTTCCTCCCGAGCTGCCCTGGCCCTCTGGGGAAGGTACCCCTTAGCATGCCCAGCAAGGCCTCCGTCACCCAGCTCAGGTCACCCTGCCTTCTTCATCTCCTGAAGCTTGGGCAGGCCTCAGTACCTTTGCACTTGCTGCTCCTTCCCGCCACATTGCCCTTCCTGTCCACTGCCTACCTGGCAGACCATGAATTCATCCTTGGATGCCCAGCTCCAACCTCATCATCTTTGAAGGCTTCCCTAAGCCCCTCCTCACTCCACAGCACTGGCCTTGCCATCCTTCCATCCTCCCCATGCCTTATGTGTCCTCCCAGAACACTGGCCCCTCTGGCCTGCAGAGTCTGACCAGTGACATGGTGGCTGGCTCACCAGGGCCTTCTGATGCTCAGCACAGCTGTTCAGCTGTCACCATCAAACTCCCCAGGATTTCTTAGAAATCCACGAACAGCAATAGTGGGGGATGCCATGGGGGCTGCCGAGCGCAGGGTGTTGTGGGGGGCAGAGGGTGGGGTCCGGAAGGAGTGGTGTGCTTTTCATTTTCATGTCCTCAAGAGTCTTGCTGCTGTTGTTGTTGACCTAGGCAAATGAGTCTGTGTGGTTTCCTTGTGGGGGGCAGGGCTGGGGTGTGACAGCTGAAGGCAGCTTCTGCCTCCTGTGGAGTCAGGGGGGCTGTGTTTCTGCCCGATTCCTCTATTCCCAGCCCTCTGACCCTGGGTTGAGTCCACCTACATCAAAAGGATCAGTTTCCCCATCTCCCTAGAAGCGTGCACGGATGCTTTCTACAGCACCTTCCTCATCTCCAGCAGTCCATTCCTTGGCTCAGCACCTCTGCACGGAGCACCTTCCGTGTGCCAGGTAGGTGCTGGGGCTCTGAGGACCGTGAGGGAGACAGATAACATTCCTGGAAATTTTTCATTTTGGCTGCATTGGGTCTTCATTGCAGGCTTTTCTCTGGTTGCGGCACTTGGGCTTAGTTACCCTGTGGAATATGTGATCTTAGTTCCCTAACCAGGGATAAAACCTACATCCCCTACATGGGAAGGCAGATTCTTAACCACTGGACTCCCAGGGAAGTCCCCCTCCCCTGGTGGAAATTAGTCTAGTGGGCAGGACACTAGAACCTATCGTGTAATTTCAATCATGAGAATGATGAGGTCCCGGGCGAGTATGGAGAGGGAACCCCATATAGTTTGAGGATTAAGGAGTGGCTTCCCTGAAGAAGTCACATTTGAGTTGAGAATTGAGAGATACAAAATAGAAGAAAGTACCAGTGGTAATAAAAATGATCTCCAACACTGAGCAGGCATGTGCTAAGCCCTCTCTGGGTGCACCCTCTCAGGAATTCCTTTCAGTATTTTTGTGGGGTGTGAGGGCCTCCTCGCCTGCAAAAACCAATGAGGTAACTCTGGCATAAACCAGAGACACATCCCCTGCGCCCCATCTCCCCCCTCCTTGCCTCTCCCCCTCCTCCGAAGTCGCATGAAGGTCATAAACACTGTTAGGGGGCGCCTCCTTTTTCCTTTGCACTCATCATCACCAAGTATGTTCCTTTGCTGCTGAGGGGCTCCTTGCAGGAGTCCCTTGCATTTGCTCTCACATTGGCCATCCATAGCGAAGGGAGCCTCCATCCACAGAAAACCACCGTGTCACCCGTTGGCCTTTCCTTCCATCCCTCTCGGAGGTGCTGTCCTTACAACCCAGATTTTGTGTGTATTTCCCAAGAAGTCATCCTCTCAGCACCCACATCCTTCTTCCTTCCAGGTTTACTTCCCAGGACCCCAAGGTCTCTGTGGACGTACCTCTGGCTTTTGGGTCCGAGCATTTGTTCCTGAGTGACTTGGTGGTTTTGACTCTCATCAGGCAAATCTCCCCACAGCCACTTCCATGCAGCCTGGCTGAGGCTACCCTCCTCCTCAGTGCATTTTCTGGGTGAGATTACATCTATACCTGCTGCTGTTATGGGAGACTTTCGAACTCAGTCTCGATAATGGGCCTCTTTGAGAAGCTGATAAAGCCGTAGATCATCCCCTCCATCTCCCCACAAAAGGCACACGTGTGCACGCACACACATGCTCTTTCAAAGTTTTGCAGAAAACCTCTGGATCTTCTCAGACCTCTGCTGTCCACCAGGGAACCCAGGTGAGTAACCTCTGATCTGGAAAACAGGACTTTCTATACACTGTTTTCTTTGGCTCCATGCAGGAGTCAGCTGTTGTCACAGTGATGGATCTCTCCCTGGGGAGATCTCAGGGCTCAGTATGAGGACCACTCACAAGCCATGCGCATGCTTCATGAGTTTATTATTGAGTCTTGAATTCAATCCATTTCCAAAATGATTGAAGAACATTACTTTAGCTAGTTGTTGTTTAGTCACTAAGTCGTGTCCAACTCTGCGACCCCATGGACTGTAGCCCATCAGCCTCCTTTGTCCGTGGGATTTCCTAGGCAAGAATAACTAGACTAGATCTTTCCAACCCAGGGATCGAACCCATGTCTCCTGCATTGGCAGGTAGGTTCTTTACTGCTGAGCCACCAGGGAAGCCCTTACTTTGGCTAGTGGTGTCCTTAAAAGAAGCCCCCTGCTCTGGTTCCCCTACCCCCAGCCAGGGAGCTAGACTTAAGGCTAGAAATGAGACCAGAGAAGGTGCATGTTGGTGGCTATTCTCATGAATAGAAACGATCCAGGAAGCAGAGAGGCAGCCATTGCTGGTGTTTTTGCTGCAAATATTCTCACGGCCTCCCTTGTGCTCAGGGACTGGCGTGAGTGTGGGCCTTTATTTCTCTGATGTGGTTGTAGTTCTTTAGAGCTGATGCCTTGAAGTCAAGTGCCACGTGTGAAGGAAGTTTTCTTCAATTGCTCATTTCTAAGGATTTGTTAAAGCACGGATGGAAGTTAGGTTTGTCAGTTACAACTGGAAGCATCCACTAGGAAAGCCTTATATTCTTTCACCTTGAGGTAGGTTTGTGTGATATGTTATATCATTAACTTCCTTCTCTTCAGCCCTGCTTGCCCTTCTGGAGTAAACTCTGCTTAGTCAAGGAGTTTTGTTCTTTCAGAACGGTGCTAGGTTTGATTTGCTGCGATACCTTTGAGAATTCTTGCTTCCGTGCTCACAGATAAGGTCGGCCCATATTCTCCTCTTTTGTACTGCTGTTGTCATGTTTTGATGTGCTGGTTATGCAAAGTGATTTTGGAGGCATTTCATCTCCTCCTGGGGCTTCTCTGGTGGCTCGGTGGTAAAGAACCCGCTTGCCAAGGCAGATGAGGGTTCAATCCCTGGGTTGGGAAGATCCCTTGGAGGAGGAATGGCAACCCACTCCAGTATTCTTGCCTGGATAATCCCATGGACAGAGGAGCCTTCCGGGCTACAGTCCACAGGGTCTCAGAGTTGGACACAACTGAGTGAGTGAGCATGAGATCTTCTCCCGCATTCTGGGGACAGCTGGCAGCACAGTGCATGATCTGTGTCTCAGAAGTTGGAAGAACAGCTTGGTCTTAGGTCTCCCACTACTGGATTCTTGGTTTCCCATTTCCCTAGCCTTCCTCTCCTCTTCTCTCTTCCTTAGTCCTCCCAGGTACACACCTAGCACCTCAGTGTTCCCAAGCTGGAACCTCAGAGTCATCTTTGATTCTTGAGCCTTCAACAGTTCTCCACTGAGTCCCATGAGTCTCTCCTTTTCCTCCCCTTCAGGTAAGGGAAGGCTCATTTACACTCTTAGATGCTTCCATCCATCTGGAGAGCGATGCAAGGCCAGGTGCTATGTTTAGTGGGGATGCTGATAAACCATCTCATACCCAGAGAAATGTAACCAAGGTAGTGATGGCACAATACCACATGTTTACAGAAGGAGAGATTTTTTTTTATATGAAGAGGACATAAAGGAGAAGTCATATCCATGCAGGAGACATGGGATCAATCCCTGAGTCAGGAAGAACCGCTGGAGAAGGAAATGGCAACCCAGTATTCTTGCCTGAAAAATCCCATGGACAGAAGAGCCTGGCAGGCTGCAGTCTGTGGGGTCACAAAGTCGGACACGACTGAGTGACTAACACTACTTCAGGACTAAGCATAATTCTTTGGAAAAGGTGAAGACCTGCCCTGTAGAGATCATCCTCCTAGGAGGAAAGGGACCCATGAAGGGAATTGTGAGGAAATAGATCTCAGCTCACCACAGGGAAGATCTTAGAGAAGTTCAGAGCAAAATAACAATGGAATGGGCAGACTTGTGGTAGTGAGTTCCCCATTGGGAGAAGCATTCAAGGAAAACACATGCCAGATGCAGAAACAAAAGCTGTGAGAATAGAGACACATCATTTCATTTCTAAGCATCTCTAACTCTCCAAATCTTGGGGACTGTGTCTTACTGGCTGTAGGAAAGTTGGTTGTTCTGATAAAATAATTTGAATTTAAGAAATTCAGTGGCCTTGAATAAACAAATCCCAAAGCTGGGCAGTTCCCTCACAGATCCTGCAGCCCGTCTTCAGAGCCCATCCTCCCAGAGCAGGAGCTCGGTGGTGGTTAGAAAACCAGAGCCATGCATGGTAAGACCCCGGAGCCACAGCTGGACATGGGGATGCTTGCCCATCTCCTGTGCTTGAGAATGGACTTTTTTTGGGTGGGGGGCAGGGAGGAGTCTCTTATTCTTGGTTCCTTCTGAACCAATCTGATAAAACGGACTACTTCAGAGATACCTTCCTCTGTGGCTGTCCCAGAGAAACTCTCAGCACCAATTTGATCCACCTCCAGGTCACGCGGGGAATTAATGATCTCTTGTTCTTGGGGTTTTTGAGCCAACGTTTAATGGGCCTTTGCATTTTGCATTCACTTCTGTACTGACATCTTGAGAGTTTCATTTTGAGAAAACCCAAAACTCAGAGCTCTCCTTTGCCTGTTGTTGTGCTTAAGTGAACACAGTGGGGTTGTGGTGTGATGTTCAGCCTTTTGAATGGGAGTAGGAGCTGAGATCTCTAGTCCTAGCTGTCCCCCACTCAGCTGCTCATCTCCCTAAGCCTGTTCCCTCTTGGCTCAAGGGGCTCTACATTCTGACATCCTATGAGTTTTACAAAGTCTTCTCTCCAAGTGTAGACTGATAGGAGCTGCTCTGATGGACTGCGCAGAGAGGGGACCTACTCCTTCCCTCCTGGTACCCATGTCACAGCAGGACTCCCAGAGGCTAAAGTCCTTCTGACCACAGTGGTGCCCTGCCTCCCTCCACCCAGTCTTCTCTACTGGAAGTCTTCCTCTGAAGTCACTGGTGGCCTTGTAATGGCAGATTCCAGTAGCTTTCTGCTATTTTGCATCTCTTTGCAGTTTCTGTAGCATTTGATGCCTACCACCCCTTGCTAGAGAGCTTCCCAGGTGGCTCAGTGGTAAAGAATCCATCTGCCAGTGCAGGAGATGCAGTTTCAATCCTTGGATCAGGAAGATACCCTGGAGAAGGAAATGGTAACCCACTCCAGTGTTCCTGCCGGGGAAATCCCATGGACAGAGGAGACTGGAGAGCTACAGTCCATGGGGTCGCAGAGTCAGACACAACTGAGCGACTGAGCGCACACACACACCCTGACCTAGAGCCTCTTCCTCACCATAGGCACCTCCTGGCATTCCTGTGCATGCTCCTCTTCTTGCTGTCCCAGGTCATGCTTAGCTTCCTCACCCAGACCCTCATCTCCAAGTCCACGCTGTTTGATTTTATCATTTCGACGTCAACACAACTCCAGAGCCCAGCTCTTTGTCCACGACGCAGGCTTCCTCTCCAGACTTCCCCATTTGGAGATCTCTAGTGAAACCAGACTCCTGGTCTGGAGTGGAGACGTTGCAGTCACCTCTGAGTGCTCCCTCCCTCTTCCTGTCCCCCACTCTCCAGCCAGCTTTGATGGCGCTTCCTTTGGTTCTGACTTTTCACTTCCCCATAGTCCTCCCTATCACCCAACTCAGCTTTCGTCACCAGCATCCTAGGCCTGCTTATGGGCCTTCTGGACCCTGCTCTCTTCCTTGCTTCCCCCAGGAGATTTTTCTAATGAAACTCTTTTTGTCATCACACTCAGAAGCCTTTGGTGCCACCTGCCTCCTAGGGAAAGTCCAAGGTCTTATGTTTGGAGTTTCAAAGCCAAGTCTTGCTCTTCGAATCTTCTCCATGAATCCACACTCTCTCCTCCAGCCGGATGGCCTGACTCAGTTTCCTCCCCAAGACCTGATGGGTATTCTTATTTCTCCCTTCTCCTCCCAGTGAGGAGAACTTCCCATCTTGTACAGCGCCAACTCCCCACTGAGGGGCCAGCACCTGGCGATGCTCAGTTCATGTTCGGTGAACGAATGTTTGCCTGGTGGAGCACCCAGCACACAGGAAGTCTGGGTCAGCCCCGGTGGCGGATGATCAGGCATCTGAGTGCTTTGTGGGATTCAGTCAGTCTCTGAGAATGCATTCTTAGGCATCTCCCTGGATTCTATGGGTCCCACCTGAGGTAAGGGTACCCTTTTGGTTTTCCCTAGTAGCTCACACTATAAAGAATCTGCCTGCAATGCAGGAGACCTAGGTTGGAAAAATCCCTTGGAGAAGAGAATGGCAACCTACTCTGGTATTCTTGCCTGGAGAATTCCATGGACAGAGGAGCCTGGCGGCCTGCAGTACATGGATTCACAAAGAGTCAGACATGACTGAGTAACTAACACTTTTCGCTTTCAAAGGGGCAAAGTCTTAGGTCTTTGCACTCCAGTATGGGCAAGACAGGCTGCTGGAGGGGATGGGTGAGGAGGTGGGGTTCAGAAACGTTAAGCCCCTGGTAAACTCCAACTGCTAAGCCCCTGATCCTTGGGAAACTGTTCCACCCTCCAAGTTATTTCAGATTCAAGACAGCAGCTGGGCACCCCTGGTAAGCCCAAACAAGCCACTCCCAGCTGGTGACCCCGCCTTAGAGGAGCCTGGGGAAGTGCTGTTTGCAACATGCGTGTTTACAAGGCAGAGGGGCTTCCTGTCCCGCCTACCAGGCTGACTGTGGGGCAATCAGGAGCTGCTTCTTCAGGGGCACTGGGGCAAAGAAATGCTTGGAGGATTTCTTGGGATTCTTCAGACATCCCAAGGTGGGGTATCTGGCCATGCTGACCCTCGAGGAAGCCAAGGGCAACATGGAACAAGCTCAGGTTTTTGAACCGGGAGATAATTAAATGTGACTGATAATTAATTTGCACATTGCTCTTTACAACTTCTAAAGCATTGTTCATAAATGCAGCCCAGCTAGTCTAACTTGGAACCCTTTAGAGGGAAAAGAAATTTCCCTTAGTCACGCCCAAGCAGGGTAAACAAGGAGAAGGTTCTCTTTTTCTTTACTGCTTTGGAGAGGAAAGGAAAGAAGGCTTTCTGGGACTTCTCTGGTGATCCAGTGGTTAAGAAACTGCCTGTCAGTGCAGGGGACACAGGTTGGATCCCTGGTCCAGGAAGATTCCACGTGCCATGGAGCAACTAAGCCTGTGCGCCACAACTACTGAGCCTGTGCTCTGCAAGAAGAGAAGTAGCCCCTGTTCCCGGCAACTAGAGAAAGACCCTGCCCAGAAATGAAGACCCAGCACAGCCAAAAAATAAATATTTTTTTTAAAGAAGAAGGCTTTCTGGGGGAAGGAGAGAGTAGTGGAAAGACGTCCCCAGGAGAGAGAAGCTTCCAGTTGTGCTTCCGAGTTCATTCAACATGGCAAGTACGTCCCTCTCCTCACCCACCAGAGGAATGGGCCGAGGGGACTGAAGCTGCCCCCTCCCCCCACCAGCCTGGAACCACCGCCGTGGCACCCACGGGAACAGGGGCTTGTGTCCAGGGCCCCCGTCTCTGGGTTCCGACATAAGCGCCTGGAAATGTCTGGGAACGGTCCTCATGCTCTCTCGGGCCTGGGGACAGGGGGGACCCCGTGTCCTCTCTCTAGTGAGCAGGCGATCCAAAGATGGTGTTTGCCCCATCACGTGACTTCTGATGCCCTGAGGCTGGTTTCTCTGGTGACTGCTTTCTCCGATCCCAGTAGAGAGAAGATGCAAAACAGAAGCTACACCCTAGCAGGGCAGAGGTGCTAGGGACGCCCTAGCCGTCAACACCTCGGCCTGCGCATCACGGTGCGATAACACTGGCCTGTATAGGGAGGTTTACGGTAAAGCGCGAAGGAAGGAAAACAAGCTCGCACAGCCCTCTAAGAATCTGATACTCAAACCTCCTACTTGAAAGTGGCAGAGGGCGGCCTGAGGGGTGGGGCTGAGAAGGGAGGTGAGAAGTCGTGTTGAGCGAGGATGAGCTTTGTGCGGCATCAAGAAAAAAAAAACATATTTCTGAACGAGTGAGGCTGCGGAGCTCAGGTCCAAGGCATGGGAGGTAAAGTTTGGGGGTCGGGAGAAGAGGTCGTTCTAGGAGGCACCCCAGTGGGCTAGAAAACCAAGGTGGCGGGGCCCTGCGGGAACTGACGGAAAGAAGCCCTCAATACTGGGCCGAGTACCGGGTGCAATGGAGGCAGAAGGAGATGCCGCAAGTTCCCGTTCCCTAAAGGTGCTGTCATGGTCCTACGTCCTCCCTGAGATGGATGTAGCGGCTGAGAATGCCACTTCTTGCACCAAGCCTCAACTCTACTGGTTTCCCTTCAAGGCTCCTGTGGAGGGAATGTTGAAGGATTGGGCTGGCACCATGGTTTAGTCCAGGGCGCAGTCCTCTCAGAGAGTCCGGTTTTCCTCCTCCCCCTCCCCCCAGCATTTTCCAAGATGAGATTACTTCTCATTGACTGCTTGCTCCTAAGACCTATTCAGTAGTTGGAGGTGGGAACGTTATTATTATTGTTAATCAAAGGCTTAACTTTTTAGAGCAAGTTTAAGGTTACACCAAAACTGAGAGGAAGGTACAGACATCACCAACATCACCCGCCAGATGGGCACATATTTTTTTACACCAAGGATGAAGGTACATTTTAAAAAATTTTATTGGGTTGGCCAAAAGATTCATTTGGGTTTTTTCATAACAATTATGGAATATTGGAACATTATGGAATATACTCAATATTCTATATTGTAGTATATAGTTTATTTTCTTTTTCTTTTTTTTCTTTCTTTTTTTCCCATCCTGTCATTTTGGATTATAGTTAACAATGATGTGTTAGTTACAGGTATACAGCAAACTGATTTAGTAATACCCATACAAGTATCCATTCTTTTTCCAATTGTTTTCCCATTCAGGTTATGACAAGAATATAGAGCCAAGCTCCCCATGCTATATAGTAGATCTTGGTTGGCTACCTGTTTTAAGTATAG
Organism: Neotragus pygmaeus; assembly: GCA_006410875.1. NCBI lineage: Eukaryota > Metazoa > Chordata > Mammalia > Artiodactyla > Bovidae > Neotragus > Neotragus pygmaeus. Next base: position 538,719 of record SJYV01010300.1, on the reverse strand, counting down.
TAGTGTGTACATATCAATCTCAAGCTCCTATCCCCACTCCCAGCCTTACCCCCATCCCAGCCATAATAGATACACCTACATTGACGCATCACAATCACCCAAAGTCCATAGTTTACCTATGGTTTCACTCTTGATATTTTTACAGTCTATGAATTTTATGAATGTAATGACATATATCTATTATTATAATATTATACAGAGTATTACATGCGTGCATGTACGCTCAGTCATGTGTGACTGTGACCCCAAGGACTGTAGCCCACCAGGCTCCTCTGTCCATGAGATTTCCCAGGCAAGAATACTGGAACAGGTTGCCATTTTCTTCTCCAGAGGATCTTCCCAACCCTGGGATTGAACCCACATCTTTGCATCTCCTGCATGCTAGCAGGTAGGTTCTTTACCAGCTGAGCAACCAGGGACACCCCATACAGAGTATTGTCAATGCCCTAAAATTTCTCTGTGGTTTGTCTACCTTCTCCCTTCCCACTCCCCGGAAATCACTGATCTTTGTATTATCTCCATGGTTTTGTTTGGAGGACATAATTTTTCACTAAACTGTTTGATCTTGTCTAGGGAGGAAGAGTTTTGTAACACCTATACTTTATTTTCAGGATACCTTCTTATCACCAGTAAGAGATTATCTCTCATCATTTACCAAAACAGTACCCTCTCAACTTGAGTTGCTTCAATACTAGCTAGTTAAGCCAATTTGCTCTGAAGAATGTCTGACCTTTAAATAACTCAATTACTGCTGCTCCCCCTGGAGTGGGTACACAGAGGTAGGCACACTATATGGGAAATAGGTGCTGTTTCTCAGGAGGATGACTTCAGCTTTTATGATGTGTCCCTTTATAAGGGAATTTTGGGTACATCGTGTGGTCTCTATTTAAGGTCAGAGCTTACAACATGGCCTACAAATTTGGGGAAAATCCCACCAGCTGTATCTAAATGACACAGTAATGGACAAACAAATCCAATTGTGCTTCTTAGATAACTTGGTGGTGACTGAACTATTAGTTAGTATATTGGTTTCTTTGTTATTTCAGAGAGATGTAAAATGATAGTGGCTTAAACATGATAGAGCTTTATTTCTCCTTCATGTAAAAGTCTGAGCATAAGCGGTCCAGTCTTTACACAACAACTTCACAGATCACCTACATTCCTTCTATCTTGTTGCTTTGTCTTCCTCAACATGTAGCTTTCATCTCATGGTGCGTGATGGCTGCTCTAGCAGTTGCCTTTGGGTTTGCATTCCAGCTAGCAAAAGGAAGAAAGAGGAAGAAGAAGGAGGCATGCCTATCCCTTTTAAAAGCATGATTTGGAAATTGTTCTTATTAACATCTACTTATATTCTATTGGCCAGAATGTAGTTAAATGGCCACAGTTAGCTACAAGAGAATCTGGGAAATATAATCTATATTTTCTAAAAATGACATTACTATAGAAGAAGGGAGAAGGGATATGGAAAGACAGTTATGAGTCTTATCCACATTTGAACTTTACTAGTTTGAGATCTTTCTGAATCTTCAATGTTATATAAAAGTTCTTTATCCCTTCCATTGTACAAAAGCCTACCTTCTAAGCCTTATTGAAAACCATTCATAAGAAAATGGCATACTGTTCTAAAAGATAGAATATACACAAATGTCTGTCTACAGATGGAGTAAACAAAATGAGATCTGTACATACAATGGAATAGTACTTAGCCTCAAAAAAGAATGAAATTCTGATGTATATTATAATATGGATGAACCTTGAGGACTTTATGCTAAGTGAAAGAAACCCATCAGAAAAAGACAATATTGTCTGATCCAACCGCTGTGAGGTTTGTAGTGTAGTCAAACTCATAGAGACAGAAAGTAGAATGGTGATTATCAGGGGCTGATCAAGAGTGGAGTGGGAAACTAGTGTTCAGTGGGAAAGAATTTCAGTTTGGGAGGATGAAAAAGTTCTGGAGGTGATGGTGCTGATGGTCTCACAGTAATGTGAATGTACTAAGTGCCACTCAGCTGTATAGTTTAAAATGGTAACTTTTATGTTGTTTATATTTACCACAGTTTTTACCATGACATGCCGTAAGGGGTCCCCAACCTCCGGGATCTAATGCCTGATGATCTGAGGTGATCCAGAGAGATGATATGGGGGAGGGAGGTGGGAGGGGGGTTCAGGGTTGGGAACTCATGTACACCTGAGGCAGATTCATGTCAATGTATGGCAAAACCAATATAGTATTGTAAAGTTAAAAAAAAAAAAAAAGGCACACAATAAGTGTAATGCACTTGAATCATCCTGAAACCATCTCTGCACCCCCCAACTCCTGGTCCATGGAAAAAGTGTCCCTGGAGCCAAAAAGGCTGGGGACCACTGCTATAAAGGGCCAAAAGCAGAGTTCTCTGGCATTTTAGAAGAGGTGACCCCCACAGATGAAGACCCTTGGCTCTCTTAGGTTCTTAAGCTGGTGATGAGTCTCCATTTATTTTGTGATTATTGTGCTCACTTTTTTTTTTACACCGTCATGAGCCTATAGCAGGACTTGCTAAAATTCAGATAAGCTATTTTTGTGCATTTTCTTGAGTCACCCCCTTAGTGAATCCATTGTTGCTCCTGGTAGTCCCTGGATGTTGTTCACAAACTACCTCTTAATAACATATAGAGAATGATGTCATGGGGGCTGGCAGACTCTGAGACTGTAGTTTCCAAGATTTCTACTTTTGTTAAGTTCTCCAAAACCGGGACAACCTTTTCTTGCGTCTCTCCTGTCTTTCTCTGTCTATCTCATCCTGTCCTTCTCTCGTACATCTTTCATTTTTTCTGATCCTTCAAAGAGTATCAGTAGCAGTTCCCTTTCACAACCTCAAGTTTCTTTATGACTCTGAGAGGTATTTATACTCATCTGCCATCCTCAACTCGTTTTAAGCAGTGGCTTTTGACTTTAGAGCCCTTTGTGTCGGCAGACCCATCTCCTCTCAGACTCCCCTTTATCCTCTTGCTGGTGTAATCATCTAAATTCCAAGGTCAGTAAGACATTCACCCATTGAAAATTTGGCCATAGTTCCACGTGGTACTGGACTAAACCCTTAAGCACTTGGCTTGACATTTAAGGCCATTCGCAGTCTGCCACCCAGCCTGGGCGTCTTTATCTCCCCATACTTGTGTTATCCTTTACTCTCCAGTAGTTCTGAATGCCTGGGCATTCCCTGCAGGAACCAAGCTGTCTGTACTTCTTGTTTCTGTCCATTTCTCCACCCTGTGCCTGAATCCCAAGGCAGCTTCTTCCTGTAGACTTATCTCAGAAGTTACTTTCTTTAAAAAAAACTTTTTTTTAATTTTGATTTTTTTGCCATGCTGTGTGGCATGCAGGATCTTAGTTCCCCAACCAGGGATTGAATCTGAGCCCCCCTGCAGTGGAAACTTGGAGTCTTAACCACTGGGAGTTACCTTCTTGAAGAAGCTTTGCTAATTGACCTTGTCTCTCCTCCACCATACCTGTCTCTTGTAAACCTACACAGAGATGCCCTACCCTCCAGGGGTCTACTTGGAGGTTATTTTGAATGGTGCCTCTCTGAACTTTCTGGTGCGTGCCTTCTGAGCATATACCCGAGGGGGTGGAATTGCCATGTTATGTGGCAGGTGCAGTTCGTGCCGTGGTGGGTAGTGCTTTCCATTTGGGAAGTGGCTGGACCAGTTCACACCCCACCTGCAGTCGTGAGGGGTCAGGTGCTTCACATCCTGAAGCGTCCACCCATCTTGTTTGTTTCAGCCATTCAAGTGGGTCTGGTGGCATCACATCATGGTCTAAATTTGCATTTCTCTGGTGTCTGATGAAATTGAACACCTTGGCATGTTTACTAACCACTTGGAGATCCTCTTTGGGGAAAGGGTCTGTTCAAGTCTTTTGCCCATTTTTCTGTCAAGTTATCCTGTCTTTTTTAATATTTTTTTTTCTTGGTGATGGTCTTACCACGTTGCCTGGTGACCTTTGGACCTCATCTTCTCCTCTGATTGTGAACTCCTTGAGATTTCTGGAACCCCTCCCCACTCTCAGTGCCTAGTAAGACCCTCAAATAATAGACACTTAATACATGCTTGCTGTTGACTGAACAAGCATCTTTGATCCATCCTTTCTGGTAGGATAACTATTCTCCTTGAGAAAAAGGATGGAGGAAGTAGCCATGGAGCAGTCCTGTTTTCTCTCCAGCATCTCACTATGCCCCAATCTGTCCTGAATGGCCAGGCTCATCTCTTTGGATTTAGGTTCAGAACATAAGTCTCCGGGTTCTTCTTGATGTCTTCTGTCTTTTTCTCCAGCCTCCCTTTTGTGACTTGCTCATTCTCAATCTTCAGTGTTCCATCTTACCTGGGGACCTCACTTCCCTGTTTTATGCATGCTCCAAGAGGTCATGCTGGCCCCTGACATCCCCCTCTTTGCTTTCGTGAGACCCTGTGACTTGCCTCCAATTTAATTTTCAGAATTTTCTTTCCCGCTAAGCCATTCTCTTGGGTTCCTGGCCTCTGAGGAGCCTGCTTCCTTAAAGTCTAAGATGTGGGTCTGACTGTCCAGCATTTTCTGCTAGGATTAGTCCACACTTTGAGATGATGTGGTCATTTCCCCTGTGTTTCTCCCTTGCTTCTATTTTATAAACCTCCTGTTATTCTTGGTCAGAATTAAAGACACAGGACACACTAGTATTTTTCCTCATTGCTTCCTTGCCCTTCCAAGAGATGAGATGATCAGAGGAGCAGGGCTTTCTCAGATGGCCTGGTTTTAACCCAAGGAATCTTCTGACTTCTGTCCAGGTGATGCCGTTGGCCATCCTCAGCCTTGTGGTGACCCAGTTCTGTGATTCATACAAGGAAAGCAGCATCCTTGTCTCAGTCAGGCCAGATGTGT
>SJYV01010300.1:490050-533456 GCA_006410875.1 Neotragus pygmaeus | reverse complement strand
AAAAAAAAAAAAAGGCACACAATAAGTGTAATGCACTTGAATCATCCTGAAACCATCTCTGCACCCCCCAACTCCTGGTCCATGGAAAAAGTGTCCCTGGAGCCAAAAAGGCTGGGGACCACTGCTATAAAGGGCCAAAAGCAGAGTTCTCTGGCATTTTAGAAGAGGTGACCCCCACAGATGAAGACCCTTGGCTCTCTTAGGTTCTTAAGCTGGTGATGAGTCTCCATTTATTTTGTGATTATTGTGCTCACTTTTTTTTTTACACCGTCATGAGCCTATAGCAGGACTTGCTAAAATTCAGATAAGCTATTTTTGTGCATTTTCTTGAGTCACCCCCTTAGTGAATCCATTGTTGCTCCTGGTAGTCCCTGGATGTTGTTCACAAACTACCTCTTAATAACATATAGAGAATGATGTCATGGGGGCTGGCAGACTCTGAGACTGTAGTTTCCAAGATTTCTACTTTTGTTAAGTTCTCCAAAACCGGGACAACCTTTTCTTGCGTCTCTCCTGTCTTTCTCTGTCTATCTCATCCTGTCCTTCTCTCGTACATCTTTCATTTTTTCTGATCCTTCAAAGAGTATCAGTAGCAGTTCCCTTTCACAACCTCAAGTTTCTTTATGACTCTGAGAGGTATTTATACTCATCTGCCATCCTCAACTCGTTTTAAGCAGTGGCTTTTGACTTTAGAGCCCTTTGTGTCGGCAGACCCATCTCCTCTCAGACTCCCCTTTATCCTCTTGCTGGTGTAATCATCTAAATTCCAAGGTCAGTAAGACATTCACCCATTGAAAATTTGGCCATAGTTCCACGTGGTACTGGACTAAACCCTTAAGCACTTGGCTTGACATTTAAGGCCATTCTCAGTCTGCCACCCAGCCTGGGCGTCTTTATCTCCCCATACTTGTGTTATCCTTTACTCTCCAGTAGTTCTGAATGCCTGGGCATTCCCTGCAGGAACCAAGCTGTCTGTACTTCTTGTTTCTGTCCATTTCTCCACCCTGTGCCTGAATCCCAAGGCAGCTTCTTCCTGTAGACTTATCTCAGAAGTTACTTTCTTTAAAAAAAACTTTTTTTTAATTTTGATTTTTTTGCCATGCTGTGTGGCGTGCAGGATCTTAGTTCCCCAACCAGGGATTGAATCTGAGCCCCCCTGCAGTGGAAACTTGGAGTCTTAACCACTGGGAGTTACCTTCTTGAAGAAGCTTTGCTAATTGACCTTGTCTCTCCTCCACCATACCTGTCTCTTGTAAACCTACACAGAGATGCCCTACCCTCCAGGGGTCTACTTGGAGGTTATTTTGAATGGTGCCTCTCTGAACTTTCTGGTGCGTGCCTTCTGAGCATATACCCGAGGGGGTGGAATTGCCATGTTATGTGGCAGGTGCAGTTCGTGCCGTGGTGGGTAGTGCTTTCCATTTGGAAAGTGGCTGGACCAGTTCACACCCCACCTGCAGTCGTGAGGGGTCAGGTGCTTCACATCCTGAAGCGTCCACCCATCTTGTTTGTTTCAGCCATTCAAGTGGGTCTGGTGGCATCACATCATGGTCTAAATTTGCATTTCTCTGGTGTCTGATGAAATTGAACACCTTGGCATGTTTGCTAACCACTTGGAGATCCTCTTTGGGGAAAGGGTCTGTTCAAGTCTTTTGCCCATTTTTCTGTCAAGTTATCCTGTCTTTTTTAATATTTTTTTTTCTTGGTGATGGTCTTACCACGTTGCCTGGTGACCTTTGGACCTCATCTTCTCCTCTGATTGTGAACTCCTTGAGATTTCTGGAACCCCTCCCCACTCTCAGTGCCTAGTAAGACCCTCAAATAATAGACACTTAATACATGCTTGCTGTTGACTGAACAAGCATCTTTGATCCATCCTTTCTGGTAGGATAACTATTCTCCTTGAGAAAAAGGATGGAGGAAGTAGCCATGGAGCAGTCCTGTTTTCTCTCCAGCATCTCACTATGCCCCAATCTGTCCTGAATGGCCAGGCTCATCTCTTTGGATTTAGGTTCAGAACATAAGTCTCCGGGTTCTTCTTGATGTCTTCTGTCTTTTTCTCCAGCCTCCCTTTTGTGACTTGCTCATTCTCAATCTTCAGTGTTCCATCTTACCTGGGGACCTCACTTCCCTGTTTTATGCACGCTCCAAGAGGTCATGCTGGCCCCTGACATCCCCCTCTTTGCTTTCGTGAGACCCTGTGACTTGCCTCCAATTTAATTTTCAGAATTTTCTTTCCCGCTAAGCCATTCTCTTGGGTTCCTGGCCTCTGAGGAGCCTGCTTCCTTAAAGTCTAAGATGTGGGTCTGACTGTCCAGCATTTTCTGCTAGGATTAGTCCACACTTTGAGATGATGTGGTCATTTCCCCTGTGTTTCTCCCTCGCTTCTATTTTATAAACCTCCTGTTATTCTTGGTCAGAATTAAAGACACAGGACACACTAGTATTTTTCCTCATTGCTTCCTTGCCCTTCCAAGAGATGAGATGATCAGAGGAGCAGGGCTTTCTCAGATGGCCTGGTTTTAACCCAAGGAATCTTCTGACTTCTGTCCAGGTGATGCCGTTGGCCATCCTCAGCCTTGTGGTGACCCAGTTCTGTGATTCATACAAGGAAAGCAGCATCCTTGTCTCAGTCAGGCCAGATGTGTGTGATCCCATATGCTTCTCTCTTCTATTACCTTTCTTCAAACCTCTTGGTCATTCACTTATTCATTGGTCATTCGTTCATTGACTCAGCAAATATGTGCCGAGCACTCTTCCTAGTCCTCATGGAGTGACATTCTAATGGGGCTGGAGGAGAGAAACAGACAATAAGCCCTTTATGGTTTATTATTTATATATTAAGTAACATGAATAGCGTGTCAGGTGGTGATAAGAGAGGTGAGAAAATGAAGCACCAGATGCCAGAGGTGGGGTTTACCAGAAGTCTGAATTAAGACCATACCATAAAGACCAGGAGGAGTGAGAATTAGCCAAGCAGACATCTGGGAGCAGAGCACTGCAGGCAGAGGGAATAGCAGGTGTCAAGATCCTGAGGCTGGTGTGTGCCTGGCAAGTTGCCCTGGTCATTCTGGTCCACAGAATGTGGCCACCTCCATGCTGGTGTCAGCAAGGGTCTGTATCTGAAAGAGCAATGTATCACTGATGTTTGTATATACCATAGCATCCGGCAAAGCATTGGGTTGACAAAAAAGTTTGTTTGGGTTTTCTGTAAGATATGATGGAAAAACCCAAATGAACTTTTTGGTCAGCCCAATATCCTGTGGTCATCTGCACTCCATAAGAGGAGTTTTTGTTGAGTAAGTGAATTTAGGTTGAACACCACTATGGGTCCTTGCACCTCTGAATTGCTGTGATTGTCTGAGCTGCCTGGAGGATGGCACCCGTGTCTGAGTAGTGTTCTTTCTAGTTGTTCCAGCTGGGCTCTTCTGAACACATAGTCCAATGCCTTCTTGTCATGTGGCCTGGTCCCTGCCTGGGTGTGGGGTCTATGCCAGATACATATGTTCCAAATACTATTGCTTGTAATGTGCAAAAATGCTCAGTCACTAAGTCGTGTCCAAGTCTTTTGTGACCCCATGCCCACATGCCCACCAGGCTCCTCTGTCCATGGGATTTCCCAGGCAAGAATACTGGAGAGGGTTGCCATTTCCTACTCCAGGAGATCTTTCCAACCCAGGGATAGAACCCAAGTCTCCTGCACTGCAGGCGGATTCTTTACTGCTGAGCCACTGGGGAGGCCCTATTGCTTGTAACAAACTACCCCAAAATGTAGTGGTAGAAGATGTTAACCATTAAAAAAAATAATTATTTATGTCTTTGTTGCTGCACATGGGCTTTCTCTAGTTGCCATGTGTGGGCTTCTCATTGCAGTGACTTTTCTTGTTGTCAAGCACGGGCTCTAGGGTGCATGGCTTCAGTAACTGTGGTATACAGGCTTAGCTTGTGGCATGTGGATCTTACCAGACCAACAATCAAACTGGTGTCCTCTGCATTGTAAGGCAGATTCTTAGCCACTGGACCACCAGGGAAGCCTGCTGCTAAGTTGCTAAATCGCTTCAGTTGTGTCCGACTCTGTGCGACCCCATAGATGGCAGCCCACCAGGCTCCTNCAACAATCAAACTGGTGTCCTCTGCATTGTAAGGCAGATTCTTAGCCACTGGACCACCAGGGAAGCCTGCTGCTAAGTTGCTAAATCGCTTCAGTTGTGTCCGACTCTGTGCGACCCCATAGATGGCAGCCCACCAGGCTCCTCCATTCCTGGGATTCTCCAGGCAAGAACACTAGAGTGGGTTGCCATTTCCTTCTCCAATGCATGAAAGTGAAAAGTAAAAGTGAAGTCACTCAGTCGTGTCCAACTCTTAGCGACCCCATGGACTGCAGCCTACCAGGCTCCTCCATCCATGGGATTTCCCAGGCAAGAGTACCGGAGTGGGGTGCCATTGCCTTCTCCAAGGCTAACCATTTTAATATGCTCATGGATTCTATGGACCAGAAGTTTGGGCTGGGCATATTGGGGATGGCTTGTCTGTGTTCAGTGATGTCTGAGGCTTCAGCTGGTAAGACCTGAACAGCTGGGGACTGGAATTGCAAGTCAGAAGTGCCTGCAAGTGGCCTCCCCATGTGGCTTGGGCTTCCTCACAAAATGGCGATCTCCAAACGGGTAGTCAGATTTCTTACTCCATGACTCGGAGCTCCAGGTGCAAGTCTTGTAGGAAATGAGGCAGTAGCTGCATCAGCTTTATTTCTTCTCTTCACCTCCACTGTCATCTATCAGTTGAAGTGGCCACAAGCCCGTCTAGGTTTTGGTTTTTTATTTTTTAACATGTATTTATTTGGCTGTGCTGGATCTTAGTTTCGGCACACTAAAGTTTCAGGATCTTTAGTTGCAGCATGTGAACTCTTAGTTGTGGCATGTGGGATCTAGTTCCCTGACCAGAGATCAAACCTAAGCCACCTGCATTGGGAGCACAGAGTATTAGCCACTGGACCACCAAGGAAGAGGGCTTCCCAGGTGGCACTCGTGGTAAAGAACCCGCCTGCCAATGCAGGAGACATAAAAGACAGGGTTCAGTCCCTGGGTCGGGAAGATCCCTTGTAGGAGGGCATGGCAACTGACTCCAGTATTCTTGCCTGGAGAATCCAATGGACAGAGGAACCTGGCAGGCTATGGTCCATGGGGTCACAAAGAGTCAGCCACTGAAGTGACTCAGCATGCACGCACACAGCAGGGAAGTCCCCCACCCAGGTTTAAGGGGAGGGAATTAGATTCCATCTCTTGTTTGGGGAAGTGTCAGGGCTGCGTTGTAGAAGAAGCCATGGGATGGGTGGTGCCATGGCCGTGTTTGGGAAATAAGCCTCATGATTTGTCTTCTATTTCCCTCGGGAGGAATTCTCATTTTATGTTGTCACCGGGCTCTGGTGGACTTTCAGATGTCTGCTTTGTACCCTGTTTAGCCTTAGCTCCCAGGGTAAGAAGGTTGCTAGGACCAGCAGCACCCCTTCCTCCCAATGCTTGGAGGTGGTTCCCCAAGATGCAGGGCTGGTGGGCAGTCAGGCACGGAGCAGGTGCTCTGCAAGAATATACATGCCCCTGGGGCATAGCAGATAGCATTGTGTAACATCATTCTTTTGCTCAGTGTGATAATGGTCTCAGGTCAGAGAATGTCCTTGTCCTTAAGAGAGGCATGGTAAAATATTAGATTGAACCATATACATGTTTCAATGCTATTCTCTGAAGTCTCACCTTCTCCCAGAGTCCAAAAGTCTGTTCTTTATATCTGTGTCTCTTTTGCTGTCTCGCCTATAGGGTCATCATTACCATCTTTGTAAATTCCATATATATGCGTTAATATATCGTATTGGTGTTTTTTCTTTTTGACTTACTTCACTCTTATAATAGGCTCCAGTTTCATCCACCTCATTNTTGCTGGGGGGGCTCAGTGGGGCCTCTGCAGGGTGGGGGAGAGATGGTGGCCTGGGGTTCTTGGATTGTCCGCTCCCTGGAGCCCCCACATGCTCCTGACCGGACTCAGGAATTCATATTAGCATGGCACAGCCCATCCACGTGCATCCTCTGAAAGGGTCCTCTCAGCCCCTCGGACCTTCTGCTTCCCTGTCTCCCAGGCAGCATCCCGCCTCTGAGCATCCTCTAGCTGCAGATCTGTGGGGCGGCTCTGCCACATCCTGTGCCCGGGACCGCTCTCGAAGCACAGGCCAGATGTGCAAATTCTGCGGCTGTGCCCAGGGCCGAGTGTAGCACAGCTCGCTTTTCTTGGAAGTCACTGGTGATTTGTTAGAAAAACAGGAAACATTGGGGCTGCCGGTGTACATTTTGACTTTTTTGTTTTTGTTTTCGAGCTGCCTTCATCCGTCCCAGTCTCAGGACATTTTAAGGGTATTTCTGCTCCACCCAGCCTTTCAAGCCTCCCCCTTGACCTTCCTCCCCCCTGCCCCAGTCCACTGCATCCTCTTTCTCCCTCCCTCTTGCCTTCTGCCACCTCCCCCACCCCCAGTCACTGTTGCAGGGAGGAGGCAGGTCTAGGGAACCACGGACACAGGTGCCGCATCTTGGTGATGTAACTTCAGGCACGTGCTTCTGGGCAGTCTGGTTTCCCTGCACCTGCCCTTCTGCTCCTACCCCATCCCCCAGCTTTATTGTGGTGGTTATACAGAAAGCAGAGTGGGCTCTCCCCATGGGGACCTGCTGGGGCAGCTGTCCTGCTGACACAGGGGGGCGATGTGGCTGGGACAGGAAGTACTTCATCCCTCATGGGTCAGACTGGGGCTGGAGGGGTCCTCAGAAATCACTTTATCTATGGAGACACAGAGGCTGGGAGGGACCTTTCCAGGGCCCCCAGGTTGGATGCCTTGATTAAACAGGAAGAACAGGGAGGGGATGAGGAGGCCTGGATCCAGCTCTTCCTCAGGTCATCCCCTCCCTGACTGTGTCTCAGAAATGCAGGGGCAGGGACTGTGGTCATTCTGTACATTGTGCTTGCATGCTAAGTTGCTTCACTTGTGTCTGACTCTTTTTGACCCCATGGACTATAACTGGCCAGGGTCCTCTGTCCATGGGATTCTCCAGGCAAGAATACTGGAATAGGTTGCCATGATCTTCTCCAGAGGATCTTCCTGACCCAGGGATTGAACTGGTGTCTCTTATGCCTCCTGCATTGGCAGGCGGGTTCTTTACCACTAGTGCCACCTGGGAAGCCCAGTTTGTACATTGAGAGATGGTTAAAGCACCAGAAAGCGCTGCTGCTTCCCAGTGTCCCTTGGTGAGTTTTCTTCCTGGCCTCCTCTTCGCAGAGGTGGGCTCTGAGCATGCCTGGTTCTTGGTTTAGAGGTGTACTTGAGCCTTCTTGCTGTCCGTTCCTCACCCCATAAGGTACCATGTTGGAGAGGCCTGTCTCCTATTTTATGGTTGAAGAAACTGAGGTCCAGAAAGGTTATGCTTGACCACTGTCCTCCCTTCTGCAGGCAGCCCCTCGAGGCAAGACCTCTCTGCCCTGGAAGGGCCCCTCCTCACCATTGCTGGACTTTGCCTGGGGTTCTCACCTTTGCACCACGCCTGCAGTGGGGCCTCCCCTTCTCCGGGGGCTGCCCTTCTGAAGTCATATGAGAAGTGTGATATGAGAGATGAGAAACTCCCCAAACCTCTGAGGGGTGTTGTTTGAAAAGGCATTAAACTGTATATAGAGTGATAAAAATGGTAAAATAGAGACTAAAATGGGAACCAGTCTGGGAAACTGAAAGACTATTTAGGGAGCTTCCTAGACGAGAAGTGGTTTTGAGGAATTCTGGAGCTCAGGAAGGACAGTGGACAGGAACGTGACCCCTCCTCACACAGGAACTCCTCAACATCCAGGGGCTACAGCTGATTCTGTGGGGGATGGAGGGGGTCCTTCCCTTCCCCTCCCTCCTCTCTTGCCCACATTCCCATTCACCCTGGTCCCATAGCTGCTGGGGAGCAGAGACTCTTATCTAGGGGTCTGTGAATTGGGATGAGAATGATGAGACATCCTTATTATCACCTGCCTCTAACTGAAGTTGAGTGTTTCCTGCCGTGATGAATGTAGGCAGCAAACTAGAGTCATATTAGTAGCTCCCGTAACTTGGTCACCAGTAGAAATCCAGGTGTTTTTGTATCATTTTGCAGTTCTTATAGGTACAAAAAACATCGTTTATGCCTTTTACTACTTCAAAGTGATACTAATGATTTGACCCACTGCTGGATCTTGTTATTTAATGTGCATTGAGAAGAACAAATATAACCCTGTCTGATTACTAAAAGTCTGATTACTGAAAACAATTCATAATTATATTTCCATGCAGTTCATTTCCTTTGCAGTCCCATGTATTTTATTTCATGTGTTTAAAACATTGTGAAAGGGGATGTCTATCAGTTCAGTTCAGTTCAGTCCAGTTGCTCAGTCGTGTCCGACTCTTCGCGACCCCATGAATCGCAGCACGCCAGGCCTCCCTGTCCATCACCATCTCCCGGAGTTCACTCAGACTCACGTTCATCGAGTTCGTGATGCCATCCAGCCATCTCATCCTCGGTTTTCCCCTTCTCCTCCTGCCCCCAATCCCTCCCAGCATCAGAGTCTTTTCCAATGAGTCAACTCTTCGCATGAGGTGGCCAAAGTACTGGACTTTCAGTTTCAGCATCATTCCTTCCAAAGAAATCCCAGGGTTGATCTCCTTCAGAATGGACTGGTTGGATCTCCTTGCAGTCCAAGGGACTCTCAAGAGTCTTCTCCAACACCACAGTTCAAAAGCATCAATTCTTCGGCGCTCAGCCTTCTTCACAGTCCAACTCTCACATCCATACATGACCACAGGATGTCTATAGACCTCTGCAAATTGCCGAATGGCTCTAGGGTGTAACAGTTAAGGAATTCCACTATCAGAGCATTTAGGTAAAAAATTCTAGGTGTTGGGGCTTCCCTCGCCATCCAGTGGTTAAGACCTCACCTTCCAATGCAGGAGGTGTGCATTTGATCCCTGGGCAGGGAGCTAAGATCCTTTATACCTGGTGGACTGAAAAAAAAAAAAAAAACCCACAAAAAAATAAAACAGAAGCAGTATTGTAATAAATTCAATAAAAGACTTTAAAAATAGTCTGCATCAAAAAAATCATAAAAAAAAAAATTCTAGGTGTTACCTGACAGCTAAGGAGGGCTTTGGTGTTCTGCAGATGTGATTTGGCATCCTTGCTGTAGACCCTGAGAAAGTCACTTTATCTCTGAGTCATAGTTTCCTTATTGTAAATGGAGGTAGAAAAAAGTCTACCTTGAAGGACTGTTTTACGTGTAAATGCCAGGCAGGCAGTGGGAAGCATGATGGGTAGTAGCTGGGGACAGTGACAGTGATTGATTCAAGCCCACAAGACTCAAGCAGGATTCTCTTTTATTACAGAGGAAATTCCAAGCTAAGATCACTTCTTATTATCTCTCATACAGAAGGGAAAACTGTACACCTGGCTAATGCCTCTCATCTTTTTCTTTTGCTCTGGACTGGGAGCAGGTAGTCCCCAGGTATCCAATATGAATCTTGGTCCCTAAATTGAAGTATTTAAGAAATAAGCATGGTACATCCCTGCAATGGAATATTTTTCAGTCATGAAAAGAAATAAGTACTCTTACATGCTACAACATAAATGCACCTAGAAAACATGCTAAGTAAGTGAAGAAAGTCAGATGCTGAAGAGCACATACTGGGGACTTCCCTGGTGGTCCAGTGGTTAAGATTCTGTGTTTCCAATGCAGAGGGCACAGGTTCTGTCCTTGGTTGGGGAACTGGGATCCCAGATGCGGCATGGCACAGTCAAAATTAAAAAGGACCACATACTGTATGATTACACTTCTATGAAATGTCTAGAATTCCAAAATAAGGAAGTTCATAGAAACAGAGAGTGGATGAGTGGTTGTCAGATGATCGGGGGGGAGCAGAGAATGGGGAGTGATTGCTAATAGATATGCGGTTTCTTTATGCGATGTTGAAAATTCTCTAGATTTAGATCGTGTTGATGGGTATACCACATGGTGAATATACTGAAAACCACTGAAGTGTGCCCTTTAAAATGATGAATTTTGTTATGTAAATTATATACTGTGACTCAGTGGAATTTATTCATGGTATACAGACTGGTTCAACGTGTGAAAATCAGTTAATGTAATCTATTACATCAAAAGGCTAAAGAAGAAAAATCATTTGATTATCAATAGGTACGGAATCAGAGAAGGCAATAGCACCCCACTCCAGTACGCTTGCCTGGAAAATCCCATGGATGGAGGAGCCGGGTAGGCTGCAGTCCATGGGGTTGCTAAGAGTCAGACACGACTGAGCGACTTCACTTTCACTTTTCACTTGCATGCATTGGAGAAGGAAATGGCAACCCACTCCAGTATTCTTGCCTGGAGAATCCCAGGGACGGGGGAGCCTGGTGGGCTGCCGTCTATCAGGTCGTACAGATTCGGACACGACTGAAGCAACTTAGCAGCAGCAGCAGACACAGAAAAAGTACTCAACAAAATCTAACATCCATTCACGATCAGTTCTCTTAGTAAACTAGGAATAGAGGAGAATCGTCCTCGACTAGGTGGAGAATATTTACAAAAACTCTACATCTAACATCATACTTAAATGTGAAAAGTTAGTCCTCTCCCTAATATTAGGTATGCAGTAAGACTCTCCCTCCTTATTCTTTCTATTCACATTGTACCAAAAATCATAGCTAATGCAGTAAGACAAAAAAGGAAATAAAAGCTACAGAGAATGGGAAGAAAGAAATAAAACTGTCTTTGTTTACATGTGACATGATTGTCTATGCAGAAAATCCCAAAGAATTAACAAACTCTTGGAACTAATAAGCTACTGTGGGAAAGTTACAGGATACAAGATTTATCTAAAGAAATCTATTGTTTNGAGAATGGGAAGAAAGAAATAAAACTGTCTTTGTTTACATGTGACATGATTGTCTATGCAGAAAATCCCAAAGAATTAACAAACTCTTGGAACTAATAAGCTACTGTGGGAAAGTTACAGGATACAAGATTTATCTAAAGAAATCTATTGTTTTCCTATGTGCCAGCAATGAGCTATTAGAATTTGAAACTAAAAATAGAACGCTGTTTACATTTAGCACCAAAAAATAGGCACAAGATCTACATGAGGAAAACTACAAAAGTCTGATGAATGAAGTAAAGGAAGATCTAAATAAATGGAAAGATAATCCATGTTCATGGATAGGCAGACTCAATATGCCAGTTCTTCCCAACTTAATCTATAGATTTAATGCCATCCCCATCAAAATTTGAAAAATTTACTGATTCTAAAGTTTATATGGAAAGGTAGTGTAAAACAAACAAACAAATCAGCGTACACAGGTGAAATAACAGGCAGACAGATCAATGAAACAGAATACAGAGCCTAAAATATAACAACTGATTTCTGACAAAGGAACAAAGGCAATTCAATGGAGAAAGGATAGTTTTAAAACAAATGGTGCTGGAACAATTGGACATCCACATACAAAATAAAGAAAAATAATCTGTATATGTACCTTGTTGTATAATCGCTCAGTCATGTCTGATTCCTGCAACCCCATGGACTGCAGCCCACCAGGCTCCTCTGTCCATGGGATTTTCCAGGCAAGAATACTGGAGNTAAAGAAAAATAATCTGTATATGTACCTTGTTGTATAATCGCTCAGTCATGTCTGATTCCTGCAACCCCATGGACTGCAGCCCACCAGGCTCCTCTGTCCATGGGATTTTCCAGGCAAGAATACTGGAGTGGGTTGCTAGTTCCTTCTCCAGGGGATCTTCCTGACCCGGGGACTGAGCTGCTATCTCCTGGTTTGGCAGGCCAATTCTTTACCACTGAGCCACTGAGGAAGCCCATATACATACTTAAACCTTTCAAAAAAATTAACTCAAAATGGATCATAAACCTAAAGGCAAAAATGCAAAACTATAAAACTCCTAGATGATAACAAGAGAAAACCTAGATTACCTTGGCAGTGAGTTTTTAGATATAATACCAAAAGCATGATACATGAAGGAAAAATTTGATGAGCTGGACTTCTTGAAAATTAAAAACTTCTGCTCTGTGAAAGACACTGTTAAGAGAATGAAGAGACTAGCCACAGACCTGGAGAAAGTATTTGCAAAACATTTATCTGATAAAGGACTTACATCTAAAATATACAAAGAATTCTTTAAACTCAACAATAAGAAAATAAACAGCCCAATTGAAAAGTAGACAAAAGATCTCAACTGCTCACAAGAAGATAAACAGATGCCAAATAAGCATATAAAAAAATGCTCAACATCATATATCACTGGGGCTTCCAAGGTGACTCAGACAGTAAAGAAACTGCCTGTAATCCAAGACGCCTGGGTTCCATCCCCTGGAGAAGGGAATGACTACCCACTCCAGTATTCTTGCCTAGAGAATCCCATGGACAAAGGATCCTGGTGAGCTACAGTCCATGGGATCGCAAAGAGTCGGAGATGAGTGAGTGACTAACACTTTCACTTTTTCTTTTCGTATATCATTAGGGGATTGGAAGTTAAAACAACAAGGAGATACAAGTACATACCTATTAGAATGGCTAAAAAAAACCAAAACTGATACCACTAAATGCTGGTAAGGGTGTGGAACAATAGGATCTCTGAATCATTTCTGGTAGGAATGCAGAATGGCACAGCTACTTTGAAAGACAGGCAGTTTCTTAGAAAGCAAACTAAGTCTTGCCATCGTGCTTCTAGATATTTACTCAAATGAGTTGAAAACTTATGTCCACACACAAACTTGCACATAAATGTTTATAACAGCTTTATTCTGATTGCCAAAAAGTGACAAGGTGTCCTTTGGTGGGTGAACAAAGGTGGTGGGTAGACAAACCAGGGAACATTTATAGAATGGAATATCTTTTTAGTAATAGAAAGAAATGAAAGAAAATGAAAAGAAATAGAAAGAAATGAGCCATAGAGACATGGAGAAAACTCAGATGCATGCTGCTATGTAAAAGAAGCCAGTCTGAAAAGTCTACATAATATAAAAGGCTAACTGCATGACATTCTGGAAAAGGCAAAACTCTAGAGACAGTAAAAAGATCTGTGGTTGCCAGGGGGTGGAGGTGGAGAAGGATGAGAGCTGGGGATTTCTAGGGCAATGAAACTATACTGTGTGATACTGTAATGGTGGATACATGACCTTTTGTGTTTGGCAAAATCATAGAATGTACAACACCAAGAGTGAACCCTAATGTAACCTGTGGACTTTAGTTATTATAATACTGTTGGATTAATACAGGTTCATCAGTTGTAACAAACATACTGCACTAATGGGAGATATTAATAATAGGGGAAACCCTGGGGAAAGGTGGGGCGGGGCGACAGGAGGATATATGTGAAGTCTCTACTTTCTGTTCATTTTTCCTGTAAACCTCAAACTTCTCTAAGAAAGTTAAAATTTATAGAAAGAAAAAAACATTAAAATTTTTTATTGGAATATAGTTGCTTTACAATGTTGGGTTACTTTCTGCTGTACAGCACAGTGAATCAGCTATAGGTGTACATATCAGTTCAGTTCACTCAGTCGCGTCCAACTCTTTGCGACCCCATGGACTGCAGCACACCAGTCTTCCCTGTCCATCACCAACTCCTGGAGCTTGCTCAGACTCATGTCCATCAAGTCAGTGATGCCATCCAACCAGCTCATCCTCTGTCGTCCTCTTCTCCTGCCTTCAGTCTTTCCCAGCATCAGGGTCTTTTCCAATGAATCAGTTCTTCGCATCAGGTGGCCAAAGTATTGGAGCTTCAGCCTCAGCATCAGTCCTTCCCATGAATATTCAGGACTGAGTTCCTTTAGGATGGACTGGTTGGATCCCCAGGTGTACATATATCCCCTCTATTTTTTGCCATTTCTTGATCTCCAGCTGAAACCCAGCTCCGAGCCCCACTCCTCCTGCCAGGAGCTGTCCAGTAGCTCGGAGTTTTTCCTGCTGCAGACCTTCCCCAAGGGGGTTACCTTATTAGTGTCACGCGAGTGTATGTTCCTCGATTCTTCGTGTCGTCACAACAGAGATTTGGAGTGACAGACTTCAAAGCCCCCTCGGCGTGTCACAGCTCTCGGGTCTTGGATAGACCATGTTATAGCTCTCAGGTCTCGAATGGACCATGTTATAGCTCTTAGACAAATCAGTGTTACAGCTCTATTTTATTTAGAAGATGGCCGGAAAATCCAACTTCGAGGCATGAGGGCACGTCGATCCAAAGACACGAGGAGAAGAGTGCCCCAGCGCGCGGGAGAGAGAGAGAGAGCTGGCTCTGGCTCCTCTGTTTATGTGTTTATCTCTCCCTGGGCCTGTCCTGTGTAAACTGGGCCAGCCAGGAGTGTTGTTTGTTTTACCTGAGGTCCTCACTCCGGTCCTCGGACCTCCTTTTGTGTCATTTTCGCGGGCTTTTCCCTTCCTTGTCTTGTAGCCACCGCCATTTTGGACGCCTTTCGCCTGTTCTACCTACCTAACATTAGCATGAGGACAGAGCCCAGGGAGGGAACCATGTCCAGAAAGAAAGATATCAATAGTGGCATAGTATCAAACACAACCCTGTGTCAGTAACCTGTGGCCTTAGGAACAGCTCCTGGAAAGCCTGGGTTCTGACCTGAATCTTAGAGGAAATACTGGAGGAAGCAGGTTTCCTAGGCAACCTGCCCCGCATCGTGGGTGGCCAGTATGACTCAACCCACACCACCCTCCCAGGACTGACTCATTGAGAAGTTACAAGAGGTGTGATTTCCCCTCCAGGCCTGAGGAATATCCCGGGTGTCTCGGGCGTCTCGTAGGGTCACAGCCTCAGGGTTACATATTTGGGGTGGGGCCTTGGGTGTCTTGCACACTTACCCAACCGTCCCTGGAGACTCCGCCTCGGTCTTGCACCAGGAGCTGGGGTTAGAACTGTGTGCATGAAGGACGAGCCACTGTCGGCGGCGAAGCGCAGACCGTGGGGAAGCAGAGGGGGAAGGGATGGGCACCCACACCAGCCTGAAGTCTAGAGGCAAAGCGACCTTGTAAAAGGGAGACAGAAGAATGTCTATTAAGGGCTACATTGTAATGGAAAAGAGTCTGAACAAGAATAGACGCATATGTATGTATAACTGAATCACTTTGCTGTGCACCTGCAGCTAACATAACATTGTAAATCGACTAGACTTCAGTTAAAAAAAGAAAGGAATCTCAGGTTTGGGGGAAGATACAGTAAAAAAAAAAAAGCCACATCAAAAGCAGGGAAGATGGTGGAAATGTTTGAGTGAAGGGAACAGAGGCAGGAAGAAGTCTCTAAAGGAAAAGGAAGGTGGGGGTGTGAGACTGGCCCGGGAGGAAGGGCCCAGACCCCTCAGGGGCTTGTAAGCAGGGTTGGGGGTTGAACTTTGTCCTAAGGCAAAGGAAAACCATTCGAAAGCTTAAGCAGCGGGGAGGAAATGATAGTCAGATATGCTTTGTCTGAGAAGACAATTCTGCATAGAACGTCTCTGCTCTGATTCTGTGAGTTTAAGAAGAAAATGCATGGGGGAAGGGTGTGTTACATAGGCATGTAAATATATCAACCAGACTGGAAGGATAATAGGCCACCCTGAGTGGAGAGAGTGTATCTTTGAACAGGAAAAGTGGGGTGCAGGTGTTGTAGCCACACGTTCTGGGAAACAAACTCACTCAGAAGGACAATGCAGATAGTGGAGTGCAGTTTATTACACCAGCGGGCCCAAAGCAGAGTCTCCTCTTAGCCAAGGACCCCGACCAGTTTGTGTGAAAACCTTATATACCCTAAGTGTATAAGTTTCCCTGAAACTAGTCTGAACAAAGGAAAAAGAAAGATACAATCAAAGTTAACCCATGATCATATGCCTTAAGCCTAGGTAGTTAANAGTCTGGCCAGGACTAACAAATCATACGCTGGTAGCTCAGTCGGTAAAGAATCCGCCTGCTAATGCAGGAGACCTGGGTTCGATCCCTGGGTTGGGAAGTTCCCCTGGAAAAGGAAATGGCAACCCACTCCAGTCTTCTTGCCTAGAAAGTCATTTGTACAGAGAAGCCTGGCTGGCTCAGTCCATGGGGTTGCAAGAGTTGGACACAACTTAGCAACAAAACCACCACTACCATTCATGAATGGGAGCGAGAGAGAGACAGAAGGAGAGAGATTTTTCATATCTAATTGGGCACAAGTTGAAAGAGCATAAAAAGGAGACTGAAGAAAATGGGCATGCTGGTGACTGAGAGCAATCACCTACTCGTGATTAATGGAGAGAAGATTGGTGGTAAGTGGTCTTCATTCTGAGAGGGAAGAAAAGATGTTCAAGGGATGAGATAATGAATTAGACAATCTGTCTCAAATTTATTCCAGTGACAGAGCATCTGGAGGTCTCAGTGTTCCATAAAATCTTCTCTGCCCAAAACTATGAAATATTCGTGTCTGTTGTACAAACTGGAAGTGGTTTTGCAGAAAGTGAGCAGCTATAATGAATGCAGTTTGTCACAACCACAATCTTTTTCCACATCCAAAAAAAAAAAAAATCAGAAATCTGCCAGTATATGTGTAATTGGCCTTTCTGGAGTTTCTACGTTTGCATTCATTTGCTCTTTTATTACTCCATGAGCATTTGCTGGCAAACAAGACAGGCTCTGAATTTGAAAGGCAGCAGGATTAAACAGGGGCTTCCACATGGTGCTAGTGGTAAAGAACCCACCTGCATTAGCAGGAGGTGTAATGAGATGTGGGTTTGGTCCCTGGGTTGGGAAGAGGGCATGGCAGGAGAGCATGGCAACCCACTTCAGTGTTTTTGTGTGGAGAATCCCATGGACAGAGAAGCCTGGTGGGCTACAGTCCATAGGGTCACAAAGAGTCGGACATAAACTGAAGCAACTTAGCACGCACACAGGATTAAACAGTCTCCGAGGCCTGGTGCCCATGGTTTAGCCCAGGAATCCGTAGAATTTGGCTGCTGCCTGGCCTATGCCTTGGTACATTCTTATAGTCTGTCTTTGCTTCCCCATCTTGGCAGTAATTTCTGTTTGCCCATCTCCAGCTTCTTTATGCATACAGAGAAGCTAAATTGCCTAGATCATGCCAAGAAAAGACAACCCTCACTTACCAGGGAGAGAAAGCTCTGTGCCTCGTCATCTGTAAAATGGGAAAATGGGGGAAAGAGTGTATGGATTCAGTGAATTAATTTATTGAAAGCACCTAGACAGTGCCTGGCACATAGTACATCCTCAGTTAGCATTAGCTGCTGTTATAATTATTACATACAAAGGCAATATAAATGCATCTTACTGTCTTTCAGTATTCTTCCAGATGATTACTTGGGTAGGAGGGAGTCAGATAGACCTGGGTTCAAATTCTGCCTAAACTGCTTGCAGTTGTATGATCTTGGGAAGGTCATTTAGCTACCAGGGACTACATTTGCCTCCTCCTTGTATGTTCAGAGTTTTATGAGGTTATTCAGAGTAAACGAGCTCAAGGCTTCAAGCCCTAAGCACAGGAGTCAGTGCTGTAACCTGTGAGCATCTTTCTTCTTCTCTCCTCCATTCATCCCATCTCTTCTTGGTCTGAACCACAACTTGGTCTTCTTGGGAATCATTGTGCCCTTTCCTTGGTAAAGAAGAGTGTGAGCGAAGGTGGGAAGTAGGCAAAGACTTATCTTGCCCTCTTGGCCCCTTTTGGCACACTTCCCCTACATCCGCCCCCTGCCCCCCCATACCACCACCACCTACCTTTTCACACATCCTCGCTCTCCCACAGACCCATCTGTTGGCTAAATGTCCCTCCAGGAATCTTACGTTCTTGAAAAATAAGCGAGGATAGAGGAAGTGAGCCACCACCCTAACCCAGGGAGAATGAATCACTGACAATGAGGATTTAGGCAATTTTTGTGCAAGATGGCTTCCAGGGAAGCCTCAGATGATAACAGCGAGGTGAAACCATGTACCCAGCCCTTTGAGTGTCTAGAACACAGTAGAGATAACTTCCTGCGAACACGGTGTAGGCGATGGCGTGGGCTTTGGAGTACGGCCAAGGTGGGCTGTGCTTACAGCTCAGGCTATAAAAACGATGACCACGGGAATTTGTCCAAGTAAACGGCTCACCCTCCCTGAACTGCAGGAATTGTACATAACTGTGAGTATGCCGTGGGGTGACTGTTATCATTAAACTAGACTGTCACGGGAAAGTACCAAGCCTGGGACCTGACGTGGAACAGCCGCTCGGTGGTAGGCTGTCTGTCCTCTTTCCTTCTCCCCTGTTCTCTAGGCTGAAACTGATAGACAATTGACGTTCTTATATAATACCACAAAGATGTTGGTTAATTTATCTAATATCACGAAAATATCAATTAATTATTATTTTTTCTCACTTTTTAAAATTTGCAGTAAAATATTTACGACATAAACTCTACCACTGTAACTATTTTTAAGCGTATGGTTTCATAATGTTTTTTCACATTGNTATCACGAAAATATCAATTAATTATTATTTTTTCTCACTCTTTTTAAAATTTGCAGTAAAATATTTACGACATAAACTCTACCACTGTAACTATTTTTAAGCGTATGGTTTCATAATGTTTTTTCACATTGCTCTGCAACTGACCTACAGAACTCTTCATCTTGTAAAACTAAAACTCTATACCCATTAAATAACCCCCGCCCCTTTCCCTGAACACCTGGAAACCACCATTGAACTTTCTGTCTCTACAAATTTGACTACTCTAGAGACTCATAGAAGTGGAACCATACAGTGTTTGTTTTTTTGTGACTGGCTTGTTTCACTTGGCGTGATGTCCTCAAGACTCATCCGTGATGGAGCACGTGACAGAGATTCCTTCCTTTTTAAGGCTGAATACGATCCATTGTATGTGCGGACCACATCTGATATCCATTCCTCTGTCCGTGGACACACGGATGGCTTCTACGTTTCCTATGGTGAATACTGCTTCAGTGGACTTGGGTGTACAATAATATGTTCCGGTCTCTGCTTTCAGTTCTTTGGGGTATATGGCAAGAAGTGGAATTGCTGGATCATGTGGTAATTCTATTTTTAATTTTTTGAGGAATCAGCATGCCATTTTCTACAGTGGCCGCCCCATTTTACTTTCCCACCAGCAGTGCACAAGGGTTCCAATTGCGCCACATCCTCACTCACACTTATTTTTGTTTTTCATAATGACCATGCTAATGGGTGTGCAGTGGTACCTCACTGTGGTTTTGATGTGGATTTCCCTAATGATTAGGGATGTTGAGCATCTTTTCATGTGCTTATTGGCCAATTGTGTATCTTTGGAGAAATGTTTATTCAAGACCTTTGACCATTTTTAATTGGGTTTTTTGTTGTGTTGAGTTGCAAGACTTTGTATATTTTGGATATCACCTCCTTGTTAGACATATGATTTGCAAATATCCTCTCCCTCTCTGTAGGCTGCCTTTTTACTCTGTTGATTTTCTCCTTTGATGCAAGCGTTTTAAATTTTAATGTAGTCAGGTTTATCTATTTTTCCCTTTCCTGTGCTTTGGTATCTTTTCCAAGAACTTATTGACAAAGCTAACGTGATGAAGTGTTCCTCCTGTTTTCTTCTGAGTTTTGCAGTTTAAACCCTGTACGTTTCGTTCTCTGATTCATTTTGAATTAATTCTTTATGATACTGAATTTTCCTATCTACCGAAAGGTTATGCATTTCTGTTTATTTGCCTTCCTTTGTGTCCCTCAAAAGTTTTACTTCACTGAATTCCTGCAGATTTTAAAAGCTTATTTTCTCTTATTTTACTCTTTTCGTTGCTGTGTATGTGGGTCTCTTTCCAACACCATTTTTTTTGTTGTTTTTCGTGTGTCTGAATGATATTAACTTCTACTTTAATTTGTATCCAGCCACTTTATCTGATTCTCTTATTTGTGGTAGCCATTTTTCATTTCATTATTTTGACTTTCTATAAACAATTTGAGGGTGAAAAAGTATAAATTATGCCAGTTCTATAATTGGCAAAGCTGTAATTCATAGTAAGCCTCCATGAATGACACATGACGCATACAGCCTCAGAAAGTTCTTNTGATTCTCTTATTTGTGGTAGCCATTTTTCATTTCATTATTTTGACTTTCTATAAACAATTTGAGGGTGAAAAAGTATAAATTATGCCAGTTCTATAATTGGCAAAGCTGTAATTCATAGTAAGCCTCCATGAATGACACATGACGCATACAGCCTCAGAAAGTTCTTCACCCACTTCCTGGAGTTACTCGAAATACCCTGGCTGAGTAACAGATGAATTAAATAAAGAACTCATAAATAGGGACGGCATGGTACAAAACAAAACAGCAAGCAATGAAACAAACCGAACATAAAGCCTCTGTTCAGGGAAAAAACTGTAATTATCGTAGTTATTATGTTTACTATAAATGTAAAAAATAATTATTTCAGGAATTGTGATGTGTGAAAATTTTTAACACAAATCTGGATCCCTATTTTAAGAGAAAACAATATTACAACATTCAGATTAAGAGAAGAGCTAAAATTGCAATATTCAAAAATAATTTTTAAAAGTATATAGGAATTCTAGATCCTTGCTAAGAAATTTAAAAATCTGACTAAGATGAATGATACCATCAGAAAATCTAAATTTGCAAAATTGACCCATGAAGTANTAAGAGAAGAGCTAAAATTGCAATATTCAAAAATAATTTTTAAAAGTATATAGGAATTCTAGATCCTTGCTAAGAAATTTAAAAATCTGACTAAGATGAATGATACCATCAGAAAATCTAAATTTGCAGAATTGACCCATGAAGTAGTTGAATATCTACACAGCCCCAAAACTCTGGAATAAATTTGAAAAAGAATTCTAAAATTAACCTTGAGGAGAGGAGCAGAGGTCACTCACTGCCACACAATAGTGTCTGATTCTCACTCAATCCGGAGGGTTGCATGACTGTCCTGAGGTTCTGGACTCAAATTCTAGTTATAGATTCACCACTCTCTTTAAAAAATTTATTGATGAATAGTTGATTTACAATGTATTAATTTCTGCTGAACAGCAAAATGATTCAGTTATATATATACACTATATGTATATACATTCTTTTTTATATTCCTTTCCATTATGGCTTATCACAGAATATTGAATATGGTTCCCTGTGCTCTACAGTAGGACCTTCTGGTTTATCTAGTCTCTATATAATAGTTTGCATTACTGATCCCAAACTCCAAGCCATCCTTCCCCTACTCCACTTTCCTTCAGCAACCACAAATCTATTGTCTATATCTGTGAGTCTGTTTCTGTTTCATTGATAAGTTCATATGTGTCATAGTTTAGAGTCCACATATAAGTGAGATACCATATGGCATTTATTTGTCTTTCTCTTTCTGACTTTCTTCACTTGGTATGATAATCTGTAGTTCCATCCATGTTACTGAAAATGGCATGATTTCATTCTTTTTTATGACTGAGCAGTGTCCCGTTGTATATATGTACCACATCTTCTTTATCCATTCATCTGTAGATGGACATTTAGGTTGCTTCCATGTCTTGGCTATTGTGAACAGCTCTGCTATGAACATAGGGGGTGCATGCATCCTTTCCAGTTATAGTTTTGTCTGGATATATGCCCATAGAGGGATTGCTGGATCATATGAGATTTGCCACTCTCTAATCTGAGCAAGTCCTTCATGGCTCAGAGCCCCCATTTTCTTGTCTGTAGAATGGGAGAGTTGCACTAGATGGTCTGTAAGGTGCCTTTCTAGTCTCATGGTCTAGTGTATGATGCATGTGTGTGGTGGGGATGTGAGTATGAGTGTATTTGTAAAATAGAAAACGTTACTGTACATCACTGTCATCCAAGGAGTGTTTTCTTAGCCTGATCTCAAAGACACCTGGAGTTGAAATGTGTATACTAAGAAAGCACCCTGATAGCTAATTGATCACATTTATTGAATGTTTATTATGTACCAGGCACTGTTCTAAATATTTTTCATTTATTAGCCCGTTATGCACAACCTCCTTGAGCTCTCCCAGACACTAACACTGTCCTTTTAGGGGACACCAAATTGATGATAGAAACAAATGCCTCAACATTTTATGGTAACACTTGGTCATAGTGCTATCAAGATATTCCAGAATATATTAATATTGTTGTTGTTCAGCCACTAAGTAGTGTCTGACTCATTATGACCCCACAGACTACAGCACGCCAGGCTCGTTTGTTCGCCACTATCTCCCAGATAGTGCTCAAATTGCTCAAATTCACACCCACTGAGTCGGTGTTGCTATCTAACTATCTCATCCTCTGCCACCCCCCTTTCCTCCTGCCCTCAGTCTTTCCCAACATCAGGGTCTTTCCCATGAATTAGCTCTTCACATCAGATGTCCAAAGTATTGGAGCTTCAGCTTCAGCATTGTATTAACTGTTAAATACTAATTTTTCCTAATTGCCATCAAAATGAAAATACGGTTTAAGCATTCTTGCAGAAAGGCCTCAGAGACCCTCTTAAAAACCCTAGAGATTGTCAACTCCAGTTTAGGAACATGAAGGTAGGGATTTTGAGGCAGCCAGTTCTGCACTGGTCCACCCACAAGTAATTAGGACCTGTGACTGGTCATTAAATCTAATCAAGTTAATGAAGGGCAGTGAAGCTTTGGATACCCACTTGGAGAGATATACAAAGGGTATGTAAAGCCTATGTAACTATTAAAAAGCATTGTATAGACCCAGGTATACCCTTCACCAGGGCTTCCCAGATGGCTCAGTGGTAAAGAATCTTCCTGCCAAGGAGACGTGGGTTTGATCCCTGGGTCAAGAAGGTCCCCTGGAGAAGGAAATGGCAACCCAATCCAGTATTCTTGCCTGGGAAATCTCATGGACAGAGTAGCCTGGCAAGCCACAGTCCATGGGGTCATAAAGAGTCGGACACAATTTAGCGAATAAACAACAGCAACAACATACTCTTCGCCAAGTTTCCCTTAATGTTAGCAGTTTATATGACGTGGTGCAATTATCCAAACCAGGAAATGATAATGATCCAAATCCTTGAATTCTAGCCAGTGTCCCCTAACATCCCCTTTCAGTTCCAGAATCGGGTCCAGGATCCCACATCACATTTAGCTTTTGCGTCTCCTTAGTCTCCTCCAGTCTGTGACAGTTACTACGTCTTGCCTTATGTTTTATTCCCTTGACTCTTGGGTGAATTATTTTATAGAGTTTGTCTGTATTTGGTTCTGTTTGTTTGTTGGTTTGTTTTGGCCACACTGTGAGGCATGTGAGATCTTACTATCCCGATCAGGACTCGAACCTATGCCCCCTTGCCTTGGAAATGCAGACCCTTATCCACTGGACTGCCAGGGAAGTCCCTACATTTGGTTTTGAATGGTAACTCATGATTTGGTTTGTGTGGTTGGGAATTTTTGGCAAGAATCCCACAGAAGTGATGTTGTGTCTCTCTTAGTGACTCGAATCAGGATATGGGAGGACACGTGATGTTGGGGTGTGTTATTATTGGTGATATTAAATTTAGTCATGAAGTTAAAGCAGGGCTGGATTTCTCCTCTGTGACATTATTTTTTCTTGTAATTGATCAGTTTATTGGGGAAAATACTCAAAGGACTCTGCACATCTCTTGTTTTCTCTCAGATTTTCACTCACGGATTTTAGCATCTGTTGGTGGATCTTGCCTGGAATAGAACTATGGTGTTGCTCTAATGGTCATTTTGTATTTCTCTCATTTGTGTCACATTTATTAACTGGAATTCTTTTGTGAAGAAGACCTGTACTTTCTCTTTTCTCTTCATTGATTTTTTTTACTTTATACTTTATGACATTAGTGTAGACTCATGGGTATTTATTTCATCCTGTGAATTATTATCCAACACTTTGATTATTTAGTTGTTCGGATTATCCTGGCTTTGACCATTGGAAGCTCCTTTAAGTTGGCTCCTATGCCTTTTAACATTCCCCATCAGTGGCTCAGTGGTGAAAAATCTGCCCGCCAATTCAAAGTTCGATCCCTGGGTCAGGAAGATCCCCTGGAGGGGGAAATGGCAACCCACTCCAGTATTCTTGCCTAGAGAATCCCATGGAGAGAGGACTCTGGCGGGCTGCAGCCCATGGGGTCACAAAGAGTCAGACACAACTGAGCACACACACCTCTTTTTCTAAATATTGGCTTATTTTCTGGTTCTACAAGATGTACCGAGCCTCCAGGTTTATCTTCTGTATTTCCTGCCCCAATCCTAAAATCAGCTGTTTGTCTAAGAAGCCTTGGTTCCTTTGATTGGAAAATGATATTTAGGAACCAAGGTCTGGGTGCTGGGGGTGCTTATCATTACTGGGAAGTCATTGTTTCTAGGCTCTCTAAACAGACAGAGCTAGAAAATATAGGTACGCATATTAATTCATAGTCCACACAAATGGTTTTTTCACTTCTATANAGGAACCAAGGTCTGGGTGCTGGGGGTGCTTATCATTACTGGGAAGTCATTGTTTCTAGGCTCTCTAAACAGACAGAGCTAGAAAATATAGGTACGCATATTAATTCATAGTCCACACAAATGGTTTTTTCACTTCTATATGTATCCATCTGTTGTTTTTGCTCTGATTCTTTGGCCACCTGACGTGAAGAGCCAACTCATTGGAAAAGGCCCAGATGCGGGGAAAGATTGAGGGCAGGAGAAGGGGATGACAGAGGACGAGATGGTTGGATGGCATCACTGACTCAATGGACATGAGTTTGAGCAAGCTCTGGGAGATGGTGAAGGACAGAGAAGCTCGGCATGCTGCAGTCCATGGGGTCGCAAAGAGTCAGACATGACTGAGCAACTGAACAGATACATGTCTATCTGAGTAGACATTAAAACCCATGAGTTGATAGTGATTTCTCCAACTCCAGTCCTACAACAGAAGGTGTTTCATTCTAGACTTACCCCTTTCCTTATCTGTAACTTCTTTCTCTAAAAGTAAGAAACTGGCTCTCATTATCTGTGATCCGTTTGCTAATTTGTTCGGTCCTAGCATACAGGTACTAGTGGTAAAGAATCCACCTGCAATGCAGGAATGCAGGAGACACAGGTTTGATCCCTGGATCGGGCATATCCCCTGGAGAAGGAATCAGCAACCCACTCCAGTATTGTTGCTTGGGAAATTCCATGGACAAAGCAGTGGACTACAGTAGTAGAAGGTGGGCTACAGTCCGTGGGGTCGTACAGAGTCAAACATGACTGAGCATACACACACCCAACATACACATGAAGGAGTTTCAGGACTTATAACCCACATCTCTATAAGAAGCAAGTTTAGTAACTAGAACGCAGTATTCATATATGGTTCTTTTTGTCTTTAGCCTTACAATATGCAGTGGAAGTACTATTTTCCAGTTACTCAGGTTAGTTTCTGGATTCCCCATTCCTTACAGTGTGGTTCTACTAATCATTTAATAGTACAATTAAGGTAATTTGGTTTGGTTCGTACTTTTTCCCCCCATGCCTCCCCAGGTCCTGGTTGATTTATTTCATTAAAAAAATTTTTTTTTAATTTATTTATGTATTTGGCTGCACAGAGTCTTAGTTGCAGCATGTGGGATCTAGTTCCCTGACCACAGGTCAGACCTGGGCCCCCCGCACTGGGAGCACAGAGTCTTAGCCCCTGGACCAGCAGGGAAGTCCTCTATTTATTTCATTTGGGATATGTAAAATATTGCTATGGTTCCAAGAGTTGAAGCCATATATGAAGGTGTCCTCAGAGAAGAGCTACTCCTCCTTACCCCCCATCTCATTCCCTTACCCTTTCCATCTCACCCTAGTCTCCTTGGTTTCCAGTATATCCTTCCTGTATTGGAAGTGAAATTTTTACAGATTAGTTCAAAGAAGAGATTCTGCCTTACGAAGAGACATGAAGAGGAGATTGGTGATGCAGAAGGGAGATGAAGCCTCAGAAGACTGTAGGAAGGGGGAGAGGGAGGGGTGACCCAGGACCAAAGCAGTGGGGTCAGCCCAGCACCACAGGCCTTGGTGTTTCTCTATGGGCATGTCTTCAAAACGTGGGCCTGGAATATTCCAGAACACAAAGGAAGCAGTGTGGAGTGTTGCCAGAGCCTAGAGGCCCATACTTCCCTCTCTAGGAGATGTAGATAGACTCCACAGTTCTGCTGTTTTCCACTAAATCCCTCAAGAAAAGAACCTTTCTTCCTGGCCGCATGTGGGGCCTGCATCAGGAAACCAGGCGGACCCTGCCCATGAGGGGAGGTGCCTGCTGTCTTGCATCGCGGGGTCGCGTCATCATGAGAAGAGGTGGTCTCCCTCTGCCCTCCAGCACCCACTCCCCACACCCTTGAGCCATCAGGCCTCACTGGCCTCACTGTCCTGCTCAGGTCCACAGTGAGGACGCATCCTTACTGGCTCAGAAGAGGAACTCGGAGGTGGAGGCAGGCCCTGTTGTTGAGTGTTTCAACACTACCCCATTGAGGGTGAAAGACGGGGCAATTCCCATTCCTGGCAGCAGCTGGAATTTCACAACATGACCGCCTGGTAGTAAGGCGGCAGGGCTGGGGGTTGGGAGGGGGATGCCAAGNGGCCTCACTGTCCTGCTCAGGTCCACAGTGAGGACGCATCCTTACTGGCTCAGAAGAGGAACTCGGAGGTGGAGGCAGGCCCTGTTGTTGAGTGTTTCAACACTACCCCATTGAGGGTGAAAGACGGGGCAATTCCCATTCCTGGCAGCAGCTGGAATTTCACAACATGACCGCCTGGTAGTAAGGCGGCAGGGCTGGGGGTTGGGAGGGGGATGCCAAGGGAAGCCAGGCCTTGCCCACCAAGCCTTGAGAAAAGTCATCATCTTAGGGAGGGAGAGGTACCCCCTCTTCCCCTTTCATCTCCACCCGAAAGCCACTGGAGTTCTTCTGCTGACAAGTCACCAAAGGCGGCCGATGACTGACTCATCACGGAAGTGAGCATGCCAGAGGGCTGGGCTGCGAACCGCAGTGTGCTGGGCTAACCCCCCGGGGCTGCCAGGATCCCCTGCCAGGCTCCCATCCTTCACATCCCTCGGCTCCCAGGACCCAACACCTCAAGGAGGTCCTGCCTCTGTGAAGAGCTGGG
Source organism: Neotragus pygmaeus (assembly GCA_006410875.1). NCBI lineage: Eukaryota > Metazoa > Chordata > Mammalia > Artiodactyla > Bovidae > Neotragus > Neotragus pygmaeus. The sequence continues at coordinate 506,315 of SJYV01010300.1, read as the reverse complement.
TCAAGCTCGAGGAGGCCTCAGGGTACCAGGGAGACTGCCCAGTGTCCCGAGGATAAGGTCTTGATTTTCTCCGAATGAGCAGCCGAAGACATGGAGGCCTGGAGATGGGAAAGTCGCTCAGGGCCCAGAGACGGGGAGAAGCCTGGCCCCGTGGCACTGGACGGGGTGGTGGGGAGCAGCCTTCAGCTTCCATGCGTCCACTGTCAGCAGCCCAGGACACTGCTCTGAGGATGGGGCAGCGGCAGACATGATGTCAGCTGAGGATGTGCGTTTGCGTCCTGCCTCTGTGTCAGATATGCTGGGACACCGGAGGGCACTCATTCCTGCCTCCTGACACAGCCAGATTGTCTGTTGCAGCAGGAATTGGATGGAGGGACATTTAAACTTAGTTCACCGGAATGGCTCAGTGATTAAGAATCCACCTGCCAATGCAGGAGACACAGGTTTGATCCCCGATAGGGAAGATCCCCTGGAGGAGGAAATGGCAACCCACTCCAGTATTCTTGCCTGGAGAATCCCATAGACGGAGAAGCCTGGCAGGTACAGTCCATGGGGTCAAGAAGCCTGGTGGGCTACAGTCCATGGGGTCACCAAGAGTCAGACATGACTGAGCGAGGGAACGGGAACACAACAGGTTCTGCCTTTGCTCTGAGCTTGAGAACACCTGGGCCCCTTGAGCCATCGTGGTCATCACTCGGTCCAGCCAAGGCTATTGCTTCTGGGGGTCCTGGTCCTCTTCCTGGAGGAGGCAGGGCTGCAGTAGGCAGCTAATATAGACACGTGTGGTGGGAATGGAGCTCTCCTAAAGCAAGATCATGTTAGTTAACTGAGTCTATACTTGCTGCGGTAGTTAACAAAACATTTTATTTTTCTCCCAGCAACTGTATCTGACTGGGCCAAGGAGCAGTCAGAGCCAGACTGTCTGGGTTGCCCCCCCAGCTGTGTGACCTTAGGCAAGTTGTTTAACCTCTCTGTGCTACAGACTGCCCACGCTCCCTCTGGCATCCCCCCAAAGTGTCCAGTCTTCAGCCTCTTACTGCTATGTTTCCCTCACCAGGCTGGAGGCCTACCAAGTGAAGAATCAGCAAAATAGCTCCAGTCCAGCTTTTCATCCTACTATCCTAGATTGAACCCGCGTCTCTTGTGTCTCCCGCATTGGCAGGTGAATTCTTTACCCCTAGCGCGGGGCCACTCTTAGTGCCTGGGGGTTAGTAAATCCCTGGAGGAAAGAACGCACACGCACTGCTTCCCAGGAGGCCCACCCCCACGGCGTCCCAGGGACATCACTAAAGTGAGGTGATGCTGAGCCGCTCACAAAGGGCTTCTGTTTCCCTCGGTGTCTTGTTCCTTTCCAGCTAGGGAAGTGGGAGGGTTTGCCTGCTGGGCTTCTGTGAGCTGACCACTGGGTCCAGGCCAGGATGTCCTGCGTCTTTGCATGTCATTTGCATGGCTCAGCTCTGAGCTCTTTGCTTCTGCTTGTGGTTTCCGGGTCCATCCCCTGTTCCACAGAGCTGGACAACTGCTTCCTCGGCTTCCCTCTGTGACCTGGCCTGACTGGCCAACTGTGGGGTCAGCCTGGACAGGGTGAGTGCAGGGAAATTCCCTAGGAAAGAGGGATCACGGAAAAGACTGTAGCAGGAAAGCTTTCCTGTCTTGAAAGCTTGCTCGGTGCATCCACCCTGGCACTGAATTTCCCCAACAGCCCTGGAGGCTTAGTACCCTCATCATACCCATTTTACAGCTAAGTAAACAGAAATACAGAAAAGTGAAAGACATTGCCCAGTGCATGGCTCGCAAATACTAGAGTGGAGATTTGAGTCCAAGTCTGTTGATGCCAAACCCCAGGCTTATTCCCAGACTGGGTGACCTGTCACAGCTTCCCTGGGGACCCAGGAGCCCATGCTTCAGTGTGAAGCTGGCCCTGCTGCATTCTTTCAGAATGTGGTCCTTGGCACCGTTGCCCATCTGGTGCTAAAACCCCTTCTTAGATCTCCTCCTCAGCAGCCCTCCAGCCTGAGCTCAGTACCCCTGTCCCTCGTCAGCAGGAAGGAGGAAGTGGTTCTCTGAAAGACTAAGCCAAGGAAGGTCTTTGAATAACTGGTAACTTTGCTAAGCCTCAGACAAAGCAAAGAAAAACAGCCAAAGTGGAAGTGAGGGCAGGAATGGACCGGGTGCCTGGGGCCAGGGCACCTGAGCAGAGGGTATGGTGTGGTGGGCGTGGGGCGCCTGTGAAGGCGGGAGGCCCCTGACACACTGAGGGGGNAGTGTCTTTAACTCCTGTGATTATCATAACTATAAGAAATTGATAGTTGGACGTTTAAGTCATGGAGCATTATGCTTCAAAATCAGGATTCCATCAACCTGGATCTTGTTCTTTTAGGCAGTTTTCATAGTAAATATGTTCAAGGTTTATTTCACCTCAAAAATGATGCACACAGTCTATGAGGTTGCTTAAAGATGTTCCTTCTCTGGTTGCATTTAAAGTATCAAGGCTGGTTCAGTTAAAGGCTCATCGCCTTTCAGTGTATTACAGGGGAATCATAGCTTCATGGTCTGAGTCTGTTTTAAGCATATAACTTTCCAAAACCATAAATTCTCTATATTCCAGAATTCAGTTCATGTAAGCCAGCGATCTCAAGGGAGATGGAAAAGCTTTGTGGGAAGAAGGGTGTGTGTGTATGTGTTATGGGTGATGGGAGACTATCTGTAAATGAAGGGAGAATTCCAAGCAGTCCTTGGCCTCAGTTCCAGCTCCTTAGGGAGCCAGTGATGAGCTCAGCTGGGCTGAGAAAATTTGTGCAGATGTCAATACTGACTGCATCCCAGCTTCAAGCTTGGCTGGAGGCTTCCCTCAGCCATAAAGAGCAAAGTGGAGAGGGCAAGGTACAGTCAGTCTCCAGTTGAACCCCACATGAATGTTAGTATTTTTTTTGCACCTGGGTACCTAGAACATAACCAGGATTAGAAAGACATCAAGGTGACAAACTCAGGAGAGGAGAGTTACAGAGCAGAAGAGTGCCAGGCCTGTCCTTCCAGCTGAAACACAGGAAAACAAACCAGCCCTCTCACCCAGAGGAGATGCACATCGCAGAACCTGATAATCAGATGTCCTTTGATTACTGTAACCTATTTGAACAATCAGTTCGATGAGGGATGCCATTAGGATGGCTGGGCCGTGATTAAACCCGTGACCTTTCAAATTCTGTGTCTGTGGCACGATTTTTTTTTTTCATCAAAAATAGACCAGTTGGATGCAGTTTACAAAAAAGAGACTTTCAGATTTTTTCAGACTCAGGCAGTGGTCGATAACCTAGCATCTATCAGTAAAGGGGAAACCCAAGCTCCTATTTCTATAGGCAGTAAAAATTGGTACAACCTGTGCGTAGGATAATTTCTTAATGTTCCACTAAAAAGCTTGATGGAGAAGGCAATGGCACCCCACTCCAGTACTCTTGCCTGGAAAATCCCATAGATGGAGGAGCCTGGTAGGCTGCTGTCTATGGGGTCTCACAGAGTCGAACATGACTGAAGCGATTTAGCAGCAGTAGCAGAGGATTGGGATTAAGTTAAGCATATTACACTTAGACAAAGGAACATCCTGTGGTTTTTTAAAAACAAGAGACAATTTCTATAAGTTTATGAGGAAGTCACCCAAATATATTGAGAGATAAAAATAATATACACTGTACCCTGTATGGCATATTACCATTTGTATATGTGTGTGTGTTAAGTCATATCAAGCTAAGTTACCTGAGTTAAGTGGTGACCTCAGAGGGTGGGAGCTGGCTATGGCAGGGAGATTTACTTTTCATTACAGCTTTCTTGTAGCTTTTTCATTTTTAATATGTGGTTATTTTACTTATTTTATTTAAGTATATTAGTGTGAAGTATTGGTAAGCCTAGTCAAGTAGAAGTAGAATATTCAGCTGGAAGACCAATATAAATAATCATGTCTTTATTTTATTAACAGAACTGACTGTATAGAAAGTTACTTGCCTAGTGTAATCTTATTTTTAATTAGAGCTGATACACATTTAGAATGTGTTTAGAGGAACCATCTGTTTTGTATGGGGTTTTGTGTAATTTTGTAATAAATAATAAAATATTCTTAACTTTTATTGTGATGATATACTGCATTATAAAACATCATCAGACTAAATGCAACTTTAGGAGACTCTAGTTTAAGAAAATGGCAAAAAAGGGAGGAATGGGTGGTACTGATAGAAAGAAAGAGACAGAGAAAGGAGAGGGGTAAGAAAGAAGCCAGGGTCACTTTCCTGCCTTTGGGGACTGAATGGCCTCAGCTTAAGACTGGAAATGAAGTTGTTGCTGTTCAGTCACTCAGTCGTGTCCGACTCTTTGTGACCCCATGGACTGTAGCCTGCCAGGCTCCTCTGTCCATGGAATTTCCTAGGTAAGAATACTGAAGTGGGTTGCCATTTCCTTCTCCAGGGGATCTTCCTGACCTAACCTGTGGTCTCCGGCTTGGCAGGCAGAGTCTTTACCACTAAGCCACCTGGGATGCCCTAAAGACATTTGATCCTCNTTCCTAGGTAAGAATACTGAAGTGGGTTGCCATTTCCTTCTCCAGGGGATCTTCCTGACCTAACCTGTGGTCTCCGGCTTGGCAGGCAGAGTCTTTACCACTAAGCCACCTGGGATGCCCTAAAGACATTTGATCCTCAGAAACAAAGGAGCTATTGGAGAAACAAAGGGCGAGTGTTGTTCTGAGTACTTGATTTTTAATTAATCTGAATAATTGATCAAACATAGTTTTTTAATTTTTATTAAGCACTAGTTTCATGTTGGAAGGAACATTGAGTGAATCACAGAAAACTTGAGTTAAATCTTGGACTATGCAAGCGTGAATATTTAAAATGTGAATATTTGAAGTGTGAATATTTATGATGCTGATATAGGATTCCCAGGCTTACTGAAATTAATCTTGTTGTGGTGGCGTAATTGAGTCACTGACATTTTTAGTGCAAATCCATAAAATACAAATTGTAATGAAGACGATTAGAACAGTGTGTACTAAGTCCCTTCAGTCGTTTCTGACTCTGCGACCCCATGGACTGTAGCCTGCCAGGCTCCTCTGTCCATGGGATTCTCCAGGCGAGAATACTGGGTGGGTTGCTATGCCCTCCTCCAGAGGATCTTGCCAACCCAGTGTCTTTTACGTCTCCTGCATGGGCAGGTGGGTTCTCCACCACTAGCGCCACCTGGGAAGCCCAGTTAGAACCGTAAGCAGAGCATGTTTTCATGGATGTCCTCCTTTTCTGTCTCTCCGTTCCTCCAGGGTGCATGGAAAGCTGGTAGCCCTGAAGGTGATCAGGCTGCAGGAAGAGGAAGGCACGCCTTTCACAGCTATCAGGGAAGGTGGGCACTTTCGCTTGCTACCCTTGCTTCTGTGTTTGTGTGATGCCCATGACTGTTTAAATATTATACACCCCTGAATATGCTGTTTCTAAATTATATGGTCATGTTTCTAACTGGAATGTGAAAACTGAAATTTAAAATCAGCACCTCTTACAATCACATCGTGTCGTGTTCAAACTATCCTGCTGAGTATTCAGCTGTGGGCAGAAAAAGGTATGTGCTGATGGTGAGACTATCACTAGCTGGCTGAAGGATTTTATACATCTGATTTTGTTTGCAGAGTTCTTAAGGCACGTGTTAATCTAAAATTACTCTATACTCATGACTTTCAAGGACACTTCTTAAAAATGGGGGGAAGTACTTTGGCCACCTCATGCGAAGAGTTGACTCATTGGAAAACACTGATGCTGGGAAGGATTGGGGGCAGGAGGAGAAGGGGACGACAGAGGATGAGATGGCTGGATGGCATCACTGACTCGATGGATGTGAGTCTGAGTGAACTCCGGGAGTTGGTGATGAACAGGGAGGCCTGGCGTGCTGCGATTCATGGGGTCGCAAAGAGTCGGACATGACTGAGCGACTGAACTGAACGGAACTGAATGCTATCTTATTAGTCTTTTGTACTTCATCTTTCTTGATTTATTTTTTCCTATTCTTTATTTTCTGTTGGTTTTTCTTATTGACTTATAGATGCTCTTTATGTATCAACATATAGTTTAATATTTTGTTCCACTGTCATTTTTCTAGAAAGTATTCTTATTTTTTCAGATTAAAAAAAATTATTTCTGGCTGCACTGGGTCTGTGTTGCTGTGAGCTCGCTTTCTCTAGCTTGGGCTAGCAGGAGTTATTCTCTGTTTGCCAGGTGCAGGCTCAGCAGTTGTAGCCCGCAGGCTTCCTTGTCTTATGGTATATGGGAGCTTCCAGGACCAGGGATCAAACCCACGTGCCTTGCACTGCAAGGTGGATTCTTAGCCATGAGACCACCAGGGAAGTCCTGAAAAGCCCTTTAAACAGTTATTTGTTGCATATAATTTTTTATAAAATAAAGTTGCTCTACTTTTGCTTTATACCTTCCTGCCTAGTTTTCTACTTCAAGGGTGAATAAATCACCTTTTATTAGTGGGATCTCAGTTCACTTTCAGAACGTTTACTTCTACTGCATGTTTTTAAAGTACAAATACACTTGAAATAAGACTTTGGTTTATTTTGGCTTTGCAGGAACTATGACTACTTGTCTGCTGATCCACAATAAGATAAATAATTATGATTTACTTCAGTAGTATTATTAAGATATTGATGAACTGAATGTAATGTGTCACTGCTCTGATTTGTTTCCCTGGCCAGGGATTGAACCTGGGCCACAGCAGTGAAAGCCCAGTATCCTCACCCCTGGGCCACCAGGGAGCTCCGAAGAAGTCTCCTTCCTGTTTTCACTTTCTCACCATTCATTCTCCTTTTCATCTCTCTCCAGTTTGGTTTCTGTCATTCCTGTTTAGCTGGAAATATTGGAAGGATCCTCAGTGAACTCCTTATTGTCACATTCAGTAGACACCTGTCTTTCTTTATCCAGCCTTTTATCAGGTTGTATGTGGTTAAAACATTCTCTTCTATGAGATCGNTCCTGGTCCTCTTCCTGGAGGAGGCAGGGCTGCAGTAGGCAGCTAATATAGACACGTGTGGTGGGAATGGAGCTCTCCTAAAGCAAGATCATGTTAGTTAACTGAGTCTATACTTGCTGCGGTAGTTAACAAAACATTTTATTTTTCTCCCAGCAACTGTATCTGACTGGGCCAAGGAGCAGTCAGAGCCAGACTGTCTGGGTTGCCCCCCCAGCTGTGTGACCTTAGGCAAGTTGTTTAACCTCTCTGTGCTACAGACTGCCCACGCTCCCTCTGGCATCCCCCCAAAGTGTCCAGTCTTCAGCCTCTTACTGCTATGTTTCCCTCACCAGGCTGGAGGCCTACCAAGTGAAGAATCAGCAAAATAGCTCCAGTCCAGCTTTTCATCCTACTATCCTAGATTGAACCCGCGTCTCTTGTGTCTCCCGCATTGGCAGGTGAATTCTTTACCCCTAGCGCGGGGCCACTCTTAGTGCCTGGGGGTTAGTAAATCCCTGGAGGAAAGAACGCACACGCACTGCTTCCCAGGAGGCCCACCCCCACGGCGTCCCAGGGACATCACTAAAGTGAGGTGATGCTGAGCCGCTCACAAAGGGCTTCTGTTTCCCTCGGTGTCTTGTTCCTTCCCAGCTAGGGAAGTGGGAGGGTTTGCCTGCTGGGCTTCTGTGAGCTGACCACTGGGTCCAGGCCAGGATGTCCTGCGTCTTTGCATGTCATTTGCATGGCTCAGCTCTGAGCTCTTTGCTTCTGCTTGTGGTTTCCGGGTCCATCCCCTGTTCCACAGAGCTGGACAACTGCTTCCTCGGCTTCCCTCTGTGACCTGGCCTGACTGGCCAACTGTGGGGTCAGCCTGGACAGGGTGAGTGCAGGGAAATTCCCTAGGAAAGAGGGATCACGGAAAAGACTGTAGCAGGAAAGCTTTCCTGTCTTGAAAGCTTGCTCGGTGCATCCACCCTGGCACTGAATTTCCCCAACAGCCCTGGAGGCTTAGTACCCTCATCATACCCATTTTACAGCTAAGTAAACAGAAATACAGAGAAGTGAAAGACATTGCCCAGTGCATGGCTCGCAAATACTAGAGTGGAGATTTGAGTCCAAGTCTGCTGATGCCAAACCCCAGGCTTATTCCCAGACTGGGTGACCTGTCACAGCTTCCCTGGGGACCCAGGAGCCCATGCTTCAGTGTGAAGCTGGCCCTGCTGCATTCTTTCAGAATGTGGTCCTTGGCACCGTTGCCCATCTGGTGCTAAAACCCCTTCTTAGATCTCCTCCTCAGCAGCCCTCCAGCCTGAGCTCAGTACCCCTGTCCCTCGTCAGCAGGAAGGAGGAAGTGGTTCTCTGAAAGACTAAGCCAAGGAAGGTCTTTGAATAACTGGTAACTTTGCTAAGCCTCAGACAAAGCAAAGAAAAACAGCCAAAGTGGAAGTGAGGGCAGGAATGGACCGGGTGCCTGGGGCCAGGGCACCTGAGCAGAGGGTATGGTGTGGTGGGCGTGGGGCGCCTGTGAAGGCGGGAGGCCCCTGACACACTGAGGGGGATCTCAGCAATGTGGTCATCAGGAACAGGCTCCCTGCCTGCCCGTCCCTGGGGGCTGGGGGACTCAAGCCTGGAAATTCAGAAGAAAGTCCCCCAAGTGATGCAGGTTTTTCCTTTGAGGTCCTCCTGCCCAGCAATGGGGCTGGCCATGTCCCGGGCACTCCCCGGGCTCTTGGAGACACTCGCCCCTGCCTGTGGGGCCCACACGTCTCCACTTCCCTCCTCCCCCGACCCCTCACTTCCCTAGCCTGTACTGTCGGGTGGCCCGAGTGCCCCGTCTTGCCTCTCTGAGCAGCACGGCCAGGGGCCCGTCAGCCCTGGAGGCAGCCGACTGACGGCGCGGGGCTGTGAGTGCCCGCTGTCTCCACCGGCTGCCCTGCTCGGCCATGTGCTCCTTGAGCCTGAGGGTCTCCAGACTGACCAGCGTCTGTCCCCCACGCAGGCGATGACTCAGGATGCAGCCAGGGGCCACGACATGCACGGAGGACCGCATCCAGCATGCCCTGGAGCGCTGCTTGCATGGGCTCAGCCTTAGCCGCCGCTCCACCTCCTGGTCAGGTAGGTTCCCAGGGGGCTGGGGAGGAGGCGCATTGAGAGGCTGCAGGGAACACTGGGCCAGCCCTGGCCCGGCAGATTCCAGTTCCAACCCCGTCTGCGTGACTCGGACCTCACCTAGGCAGGTGCTCGGCAGCAGGGCACCTGAAGGAGAGTTGCCCTGGGTCAGGGGGCTGCCGTTTCTCCTCTCCCGTATGCTGTCTTCTTCATCCTCCTCGGGTGCTGGAAGCCTACCTCCCTAAGGTCTGCTTAGACACTCAGCTGCTGATTTCAAAAGAGCAGCTAAGATTCCATGAACAGTCCTCCCCAGAATTCTCCCATTTTACCTGATTTCTAGTTCTCTCCAGAGCCTCAACCTCCTCTTCCTCATAAAACAATGGAGAATCTCGGCAGACCTTCAGAAAGTAGGAGTTCTCCAAGTCACATGATCCCCAGGACAGAGAAATGGAGGTATCTACAGACTAGGGCAGTTGTGTCTATATTAGAGTTAGGCAGGCTGGTGCCTAACTCTAATATCTTCTTATGCTCTTAAAGATTTTCGCTATCTCACTTGCCTCCTTAACTACCCTATGAGATAGACATCCATGTACCTTGAATACACCTGGTTCCTTCCTACCTCAGGACCTTTGCACTTGCTGCCTGGTATTTTTCCCTCAGAACTCTGCAGATCTGGCTCCTTCTCAATCGAGTCTCAGCTCACACGTCACCTTCTCAGAGAAGCTTTCCTTGGCCTTTGCAGTTCAGCAGATCTGACTTACAGCTGACTTTTATGGGCTGTAGGAACTTGTGCAAGTCAAGTCCCTTAGCCTCTCAGGGCTCAACTTCCTTGCCTGTAAAATGAGAATAATAATAGCAGGAACCACTTTCCCAAGGAGAGGATGGGAGACTCAATGGAGGTGATGTATGAAAAGCTTGACAACTTATAGGTACAGTTTTTGTTGTTCAGTTGCTCAGTTGTGTCCTACTCTTCGCAACCCCATGGACTGCAGCACACCAGGCTTTCCTGTCTTTCACTATCTTCTGGAGCTTGCTGAAACTCATGTCTGTAGAGTCAGGGATGCTATCCAACCATCTCATCCTCTGCTGACCCCCTTTTCCTCTTGCCTTCAGTCTTTCCCAGCGTCAAGATCTTTTCCAGTGAGTTGGCTCTTTGCATCAGGTGGCCAAAGTATTGGAGCATCAGCATCAGTCCTTCCAATGAATATTCAGGATTGATCTCCTTTAGGATTGACTGGTTTGATCTCCTTGTTGTCTAAGGGACTCTCAAGAATCTTCTCCAGCACCACAATTCAAAAGCATCAATTCTTTGGTGCTCAGCCTTCTTTATGTCCAACCCTCCCATCCGTACATGACTAAAGGTACACAGTAGGTGCTCAATAAATGGCAGTTTTCTTCCTTCTGGCCTCCCACCCAGGTTTTAAGGAGACTAAGTTTATAGAATTGAGGAGCCATTGTTAAAGAATGCAAAGATGTCCGACTTTGGCAAAAGTTACCAAAACCTGTGACCACAGGAATGCAGCATCAGGGCCTTCAGAACTTTGGAGGGAGCTCAGATACAAGAGGGGGCCACTTGCGCCCACACTGCTCTCACCCCCCAATCTCACACACACACACAGGCCTCCATGACCGCCTCTTTAACTTGGGGGTTTACCCTTACTGACTGCAGGGAAGCAGATTGACAAACTAAGAAAAGTCTAGGGAAGTTACAGGGTGACAAAGTGCTAATTGTCGCTTTTAAAACAGAAATGAATGGTGCTTCCCCTTCCCAGGCTCTACCACCCGGTAGTCCCGGGAGGTCCCATGGCTATCATAGACTCAGCCTCGTGTCCTGGGATGGAGCTTGTGGGGCACCTGTCCTTGTTCCTCCAGCTGTCTCTGCTCCTGTCCCCCTTCCCTGCATCTCAGAAGTTGTGGGCAAGCTGATCCTCTCTGGAGGGACAAGGAGCAGAGTCGTGGCCTGTTCCTTGGCCTCTAAGGGGGATACCAGCCCCTCTGTGTCACTTGAACCTCCTGTCTCTTGGAAGAAGCTTACTATTATCTATATGGGGCCTGATAGGGTCCAGTGTGTTGGTCTAGAATTTTCTGAGACTCTTCCATGAGAAGGTAATGCCCCAGTGCAGCCCCAAGAATGCCCAATTCTCTCTAACCCTGAGCTGACACATAGCCTCTCCTCCCTTTCCAGCTGGATTGTGTCTGAACTGCTGGAGCCTGCAGGAGCTGGTGAGCAGGGACCCGGGCCACTTCCTTATCCTCCTGGAGCAAATCCTGCAGAAGACCCGAGAGGTGAGGTCTCGGCTTGGCTTTGAAGGGTGGCACTGGGTCAGCCTTGTAGAGTCGAGAAACAGGTCCCCACAGGGATTCCCTGGTAGCTCAGTGGTAAAGAACCCGCCTGCCAAAGCAGGAGACGTAAGAGACATGGGTTCAGTTGCTGGGTCAGGAAGATCCCCTGAAGAAGGGAATGTCAGCCCACTCCAGTATTCTGGCCTGGAGAATCCAGTGGACAGAGGAGTCTGGCAGGCTACAGTCCATAGGGTCGCACAGAGTCAGACACGACTGAAGCGACTTAAAATGCACGTTCTGAAGGTCAGTTCTAGGGTGCCTGGACTACCAGGGGACTTGGAGGCACTGGAAGCCTGAGTTCTCTGCTTCAGTGGTGCTTGTGGATCTAAGTCTTCAGGAGAGGGACATCATTCACTAAGAACGTGTGCTGTGTGAGCCAGGGGCCCAAGTTTACGCTGCTTCTTAAGACAGACAGTGCTTTTATGTCACAGGTGGCGCTAGTGGTAAAGGCAGTCTCCTACACTTCCTGCCAGTGAAGGAGACGTAAGAGACGCCAGTTCAGTCCCTGGGTTGGGAAGATCTCCTGGAGAAGGAAATGGCAACCCACTCCAGTACTCTTCCCTGGAGAATTCTATGGACAGAGGAGCTTGGCAGGCTACAGTCTGGGTCACAAAGAGTTGGACATGACAGAAGTGACTTAGCCCACCCGCTCCTTATAAGTCAAAGGATTGACTACAAAGGAGAAAGGAATCTCTGCCAAATTCCTTTCCTCGAAAAAGTCCCATGAGAACAAAAACACAAAAGTGAAAACTGATCTGATTGGAGAAGTAAACCGAGACCTCCTCTAACTGTTCAATGTGCTTACATGCTCAGTTGCTCGTTCAGTTGTGTCCAACTCTTTGCAACCCCATGGACTGCAGCCCGCCAGGCTCCTCTATCCATGGGGCTTCTCCAGGCAAGAACACTGGAGTGGGTTGCATTTCCTCCTCCAGGGGATCTTCCCAACCCAGGGATTGAACCCACGTCTCCTACATTGCAAGTGGATTCTTTACCACTGAGCCACCAGGGAAGCCCAACAGTTCAATAAATAGGCTTTTATGACTTAAAGAAGAGTAGGTTTGGGCTAGGCTTCCAGAGCAGCCACAAGTCCCTACAGAGACTTACTTTTTTGTAAGAGTTTTCTTTTTTAAGTTTTCCTTTCTTTCTTCTTTCTAACACATGACTACGTTAAAAAACATGTCTTTCTCAGCTGGTTTGTTACCTGTAAGAAGAAAGTCTTGGTTCATCAAGACACCCAAGGCCAGTTCTGACACCACCATTTACCTGATGCTTTCCCTGGCCACAAGCAGATCAGCTTAGAAGGGCTAAACCACCTCAAGGCTGCTTATCTTATGAACTCAAATATAAAGGAACAACCGCTGTGTAGCAATAGGGGACAATTTTGTATTGGGTTGACCAAAAAGTTCATGCGGGTTTTTACAGAAAATCCCAAGTGAACTTTTTAACTAACCCAATAGAAGGGGCCAGCTGAGCAGCAGATGTGCTGGACACATAGTCTCTTCAGGGTAAAAGAGAAGGAGAATTCTAAATTTCATCCTGCTGATATCACCAGCCACAGCAGAGGTGGCATGCCTTTCTCTGCCTCTTCAACCCCCATGAATGCCACAATGAGTGGGGAGACCACTAGCATTTTAACCAAAGAATTCCAAATCATGTGTATATATGTGTGTTTATGATGGAGTAGGTGAGCTCTATCAAAGAGATGACTCATAAAAGAAGAAACAGAACTTGTAAACAATATGGAAAATGTTGCCTCAGTTATAATAAAATAAATGCAAATGAAAACCATAACAACACAGCTTTTGCCTAGCAAATTTGCAAAAACTTTGAAATAACCCTTGCAGGGAAAGGCATGGTGAAACCGGTACTTTCATACATACAGGGTATTATAAATGGTATTAAAATTCTTTGGGAAAGCAGTTTGGCAATATATTTCCAAGATCATAAATATGGTTATAGTCTTTGAACCATTGATTCTATTTCTTGAACTCTGTCATAGATAGATAATCCAAATTATAAGAGTGTGCACTAAAGTTTTCATTGCATGAGTACTTAGAATAGCAATAAATAATTTCAAGTGTATAAAACAAAGCAAATAAATTATGGAGCTCTACCAGAAGGAGTATTATACAGCTAATAAAAATGATGAATAGTACCCAAGAGTAGAAACAAAATTTAATACATTATAAAATTTTAGGGCGTTCCCTGGTGGCCCACTTGTTAGAACTCAGTGCTTTCACTGTTCTTGCCTGGGTTCATTCCCTGGCTGGGGAACTAAGATTCTGCAAGTTGTAGGATGTGGCCAAAGAACATGGAAAAAAATTTTTTTCAACTTTTTTAATCCAGAAAGGAAAAAGTTAACATTTGCGATTTATGTACATTAAAAAAAAATCCATTAAATTGGGTGCATCCCAGGTTAGGACTTTGCCTTCTGATTCAGGGGATGCGGGTTTGATCCCTCATCGGTGAGCTAAGATCCCACATGCCTTGTGACCTAAAAAACAAAACATGAAAAAGAAACCAGAAGTAATAATATTATAACAAATTCAATAAAGACTTTTTAAAAACTCCACAAAATTAAAAGATCAACAACAAACTGGAAAACATATATACAACACAAATAATAGATAACTGTGTAACCAGGAGGGGGATAAAGGTGGTCTTAGAGATGACGTAGAAAGACAGAAATCCATTTATCATACTGTATGTAANCTCATGACTTTGCCATGTTTCTACTTTTCTAATAGGTCATAAAAATTTCTTATATATTCTGGATACAAATCATCTTTCATCTCTATGTGAAAAAGTTTTCTCCTTTCTCCAGTCTTACAAATACTTCATGATATGTTTTGCCTTTTGGTAAAATTAAATTTTAATTTTGATGTAATTAATTTCACTGAGTTTTTCTTTTTTTAACTATAACTTTTGTATATTGTTTAATAAAACTTCCATATTCACAACTTATTAAGGTATCCAGTTTGGTTAATGTTTTCTGACAGAGAGACAAGATAAAAACACAAAGGCAAAGATAAGTGGAAGCAAAAGGATCCAAAAAAGGATAATGTACAGTTCCTATCTCTTCTCTGAGTTTTCATTTAGACACTCAACTCTTCCCTATTGCTTGGATAGTGTTCTGAGACAGAACTGTGTTTGAGTGACTCCTGAGGAGGTATGGGTCAGCAGTGGGCAACTGCAGGGCAGGAGCTCTGGGTGCAGTAGACATGGGTATGGCATAAGCCCTCTTGGAGGAGGTCACAATTAACCCCACCATAGTGCTGCCAGAACTTACACAGGACTGGGGAAGCAGACTCTTGGAGGGCACAAACAAAACCTTGTGCACACCTAGGACCCAGCAGAAAGGAGCAGTGACCCCACAAGAGACTGACCCAGACTTACCAATGAGTGTCCAGGAGTCTCCAGTGGAGGCGTGGGTCAGTGGTGGCCTGCTACAGGGTAGAGGGCACTGAGTGTAGCATGGGAACTTTTGAAGGAGATCATCATTATCTTCATTACCTCCACCATAGTTTGGTCTAAGGTGAAATAACAGGGAGGGAACACAGCCCTGCTCATCAACAGAAAATTGGATTAAATATTTACTAAGCATGGCCCCGTCCATCAGAACAAGACCCAGTTTTCCCCTCAGTCAGTCTCTTCCATCAGGAAGTTTCCATAAGCCTCTTACCCTTCTCAATCTGAAGGCAGACAGACTGAATGAAAACCACAATCTCAGAAAACTAATCAATTTGATCACATGGTCCACAGCCTTGTATACCTCAGTGAAGCTATGAGCTATGCCATCTAGGGCCACCCAAGAAGGACGGGTCATGGTGGAGAGTTCTGTCAAAACATGATCCATTGGAGAAGGGAATGGCAAACCACATCAGTATTCTTGCCTTGAAAACCCCATGAACAGTATGAAAAGGCAAAAATATATACCAAAAAAAAAAAAAAAAGGAGATGGCAAGAGTGAACATCGAAAGTTTAGAAATCAGTGAGCTAAAATGGACTGGAATGGGTAAATTTAAATGGAACGTTATATTTACTACTGTAGGCAAGAATTCCTTAGAAGAAAAGGAATAGCCATTAGAGTCAACAAAAGAGTTTGAAATGCAGTAAAGAAAGAAAGAAAGTGAAGTTGCTCTGTCGTGTCCGACTCTTTACAACCCATGGGCTGTAGCCTACCATGATCCTCTGTCCATGGAATCTTCCAGGCAAGAGAACCAGAGTGGATTGCCATTTCCTTTTCCAGGGGATATTCCCGACCCAGGGATCAAACCCGGGTCTCCCGCATTGCAAGCAGAAGATTTACTATCTCCTTGAATGCAATCTCAATACTGACAGAATGATCTCTGTTCATTTCCCAGACAAACCATTCAATATCACAGTAACCCAACCTATGCCCTTATCAGTAATGCTGAAGAAACTGAAGTTGAACAGCTCTATGAAGACCTACAAGACCTTCTAGAACTAGCACCCCCCAAAAATGTCCTTTTCATTATAGGGGACTGGAATCCTAAAGTAGGAAGTCAAGAAATACCTGGAGTAACAGGCAAATTTGTCCTTGGTGTTCAGAATGAGGCAGGGCAAAGGCTAATAGAGTTTTGCCAAGAGAATACATTGGTCATAGCAAGCACCCTTTTCCAACAACACAGGAAAGACTACAAATGGACATCACCAGATGGTCAATACCAAAATCAGATTGAATATATTATTTGCAGCCAAAGATGGAGAACCTGTATACAGTCAGCAAAAAAAAAAAAAAAAAAAAAAAAAAAAAAACTAGGAGCTGACTGTGGCTCAGATCATAAACACATTATTGCCATTTTCAGATAAAA
>SJYV01010300.1:434378-489947 GCA_006410875.1 Neotragus pygmaeus | reverse complement strand
AAAAAAAAAAAAAAAAAAAGACTAGGAGCTGACTGTGGCTCAGATCATGAACTCATTATTGCCATGTTCAGATACAAATTGAAGAAAGTAGGGGAAACCACTAGACCAGTCAGGTGTGAACTAAATCAAATCCCTTACGATTATACAGTGGAAGTGAGGAATAGATTTAAGGGATTAGATCTGATACACAGAGTGCCTAAAGAACTATGGATGGAGGTTCATGACATTGTACAGGATGCAGTGATCAAGACCATCCCCAAGAAAAAGAAATGCAAAAAGGCAAAATGGTTGTCTGAGGAGGCTTTACAAATAGCTGTGAAAGAAGAGAACCGAAAGGCAAAGGAGAAAAGGAAAGATATATCCATTTGAATGAAGAGTTCCGAAGAATACTAAGGAGAGATAAGAAAGCCTTCCTCAGTTATGAATGCAAAGAAATAGAGGAAAAAAATATAAAGTGAAAGACTAGAGATCTCTTCAAGAAAATTAGAGATGTCAAAGAAACATTTCATGCAAAGACAGGCACAATAAAAATTTGGACCTGACAGAAACAGAAGATCTTAAGAAGATGTGGCAAGAACACTCAGAAGAACTATAATATAATAATATATATTTTGAAATAAGCACATAATATATATTATTTATATAATTTGTTATATATACATACATTAAATCTATCTATCTATCTATATATCTGAATAATTGTGATTGCATGGGCTGTAGCCAACCAAGCTCATCACTCCATGAGGATTCTCCAGGCAAGAACACTGGAGTGGGTTGCCATGCCATCCTCCAGGGGATCTTCCCAATTCAAGGATGGATCCCTGGTCTCCAACATTGCAGGCAGATTCTTTACTGTCTGAGCCACCAGAGAAACCCTTATATATACACGGTGCTTCCCAGGTGGCATTAGTGGTAAAGAACCTATGTTCCAACACTGGAGACCTAAGAGACTCGGGTTCCCTCCCTGGGTTGGGAAGATCACCTGGAGGAATAAATGGCAACTCACTCCAGTATTCTTGCCTGGAGAATCTGATGAACAGGGGAGTCTCATGGGCTACAGTCCATAGGATCTCAAAGAGTTATACATGACAGAAGCAACTTATCACGCACATGTATGCATATCATCTCACCTATAACAGAAGTATGAGAGCCAATTCTATCTGTATTAAAAGATAAGATACTTAAACACAAGGAATATTACAGTTTTTCACCCTTGGCTATAGCTCAGTATATATCCTGAATATCAGAAATCAGTCCTGAATATTCATTGAGAAGACTGATGCTGCAGCTGTGACTCCAGTACTTTTGACTCCTTAGAAAATACCCTGATGCTGGGAAAGATTGAGGCAGGAGGAGAAGGGGACCACAGAAGATGAGATGGTTGGATGCCATCACTGACTCAATGGACATGAGTTTGAGCAAGCTCCAGGAGTTAGTGATGGACAGGGAAGCCTGGTGTGCTGCAATCTGTGGGATTGCAAAGAGTGAGACACAACTGAGCAACTGAACTGAACTGAAATAGCTCAGTGTCATACACATCCAGTAAAAATATTAGAATATAAATGAAAAAAAGTTCTTCACACATAAATGCAGCTGGAATAAACACTCTAAGTATATAAAGCCAGTTGGTCTAGAAACCTCTAATTTTCGTCATGAACAGTGGTGACTATGGATAAGCAATCTGTATGGTCAGGCCAGTCAAGATGGCTGTTCTCTTGCTCTCTGTATACCTCATACTCCACCAGTGCCTGCTTCAGCTTCACCCTACTCACATGACTGATCTTCTGACATATTTGCTCTGGCCCCAGCTAGTGATTGCTCTAACTTTAGATCAGAATCGCTCCATAGGATAGCTTATCCAAAGTGTGGTGAGAAGTNTGTTCTCTTGCTCTCTGTATACCTCATACTCCACCAGTGCCTGCTTCAGCTTTACCCTACTCACATGACTGATCTTCTGACATATTTGCTCTGGCCCCAGCTAGTGATTGCTCTAACTTTAGATCAGAATCTCTCCATAGGATAGCTTATCCAAAGTGTGGTGAGAAGTTTACCAGGTTTCCCTGGTAACTAATGAGTCAACCTGACTTTAAATCTCCCTATAATTGGTAACCTGCCTTCCCTCTGGGAGTGAAGACTGCAATCATATCCTGGTCCACCGTCATTCACACAAGGGTGGAGTGTTGCTCTAGGACTTTGTTTTAGATTTAAACTCCTGTTATCCATTAAACCATTGCTTGATGTCTCTGTCACTGACTGTGGGCTCTTTCTTTGGTTTTGAAGCTGGACAAGTATAGATTTTATAGACTTGCAGAGTGCAGGCCAATACATGTATGAGAAACAAGCCCCAATATTGGAGAAGTTAGGGGAGACTCTGTAACTAATGACTTTGCAGCTTCACTCTTAAAATCCAGTGCCAGAAGTGATATGTATTTCTGATCAGAGATTTGTGAATATATGCTTCCAACAGAAAAATTCTCTATTATAAGGCTTCAGTCAGGAGATTTATGTATGTACATACTTATTTATGTTCTTCATGAGAAGAGAGGGGCATAGAATTTTAATTTCCATCACCCCATTTTATTATAATATGAAAAAATACCTTTGCTAATAAAATACAATAAAAATTTGGGTAATAATGTGTTTTCTTGATTTTTCTTTCATATTTATTTTATTAAGGTCGAGGAATGCGTACCATCATTTTTTTAAGTAAAATACGAATACTCCCTTCTCTCTATTAAGCTTCTGACCACAATACCCATAAGAAAGATTCCTGTTAGGCACCAAGAATACTACATGGAAGTAGTAAAAGAAAAATAAATCCACAATAGAAATACTATATAGTATCAATACAGATGAGAAAAGCCTGAGGATTGTGGGATAGTCTTACACATAGAGAAAGAGACAGGGCAAATGTCATTCTCTTTGTGGCCCCTTTGTGGAATCACAGACACTATAAAATTTTAAACTGAATAAGACAGAAATTCAGATGACTACAAGGTGAAGATGAAGGTGCTTAAGGCACGGCCTGGTCTGACCTTCCAAAGATCTGGTGCACAGGAAACATTTTATAAATCTCAAGCCTGTTTGAGATATAATTGTTTTAAACCAGGAATGATGATGTTCCTTTCCAAAGGTAATTTATTAACAGAAAAGTGTGATATGGTGGTACAGCTTCCTGGCTGAAGCTACTAGTTTAAGTAAACCTCCTGCACAATGAGGGATTTTATATAACACAAAATACAATAGTGTTTTAATTGAGAAAAACATGCATTGGGTTCCAAGACAGAGGAATCAAAGAGCTCTATTTTACTATTGGTTCTGACTATAAGGGTAAAAGAAAGGTGAACTTTATCATTGTGTGTGTGTGTGTGTGTCTAATTCAGCACAGAAGATAGCAAGAAAAGGGATCTCATCTTAATTAAAGAATTCCTTTGGTACTTTCCTTGTGTTGTATCTTTTAGAAACGTATGTTCACACACTCTGCTAAAGGAATCATACTATTAGGGACATCAAGAAGCTAGGTGTAAATGTGTGTTGTTATGTCAATTTAATCATCCCTACTGGTGGTAAAAATGTAAAGAGCTTTACTTAGTTTATGCTCATCTCTCATTTTCCAGAGAAGAGACCATGGGACTAATTATTGAATGACTTGTCTGTATTTAATTATAAAGGAAGTAGATACAAGCCTTATAACCCATAAGATTCATGACAAATAGGTCACAACTGGGCATCATTTTTTATTCCATTTTATTCTATGATTATTGTGTGTGTGGCAGTCACATCTGACTCTTTGCGATGCCATGGACTGAAGCCCACCAGGCTCCTCTGTCCATGGCAAGAATAGGGAAGTGGATAACCATGCCCTCCTCCAGGGGATCTTTAAAAACCAGGGATTGAACCTGGGTCTCCTGGATTGCAGGCAGATTCTTTACAGTCTAAGCCACAAAAAGATTATTAACAAAGGTTAAAAACAGGTTATGTATGTGAGGGTATGCATGTGTGTGTGTAAGGGCACAGTGAACTGCAACCTATCAGTCTCCTCTGTCCGTGGGATTCTCCAGGCAAGATTACTGGATTGGGTTGCCATTTCCTTCTCCAGGGGATCTTCCCAACCCGGGGATCGAACGTGGGTCTCCCACATTGCCGGCAGACGCTTTACCCTCTGAGCCACCAGGGAAGCCCCACAGTGTAAGCAAGCACAGTAAAACTTTTTTTGTTTTAATCAATTTTTAGTTTTAAATCCTCATTCTTATAACTTATTTTCATTGCTAAATATACTTTAACTTAAAAAAATTAATTTTGTACCATCATCATGATTCTGAAATTAACTACTTAAATTCTTCCCCCAAACAATATATAAACATCTCCAGTATCTTAGAAATGTCATTTGTGACTGTTGACCTCCTTCCATCTTCTCTAAATGAGCACTTTGGAAAATAATATTTCGAGAGACATTTGAACCTTTGGGATTCTTTCCTTTGTGAAAACTTTTTCCATTTTTTATAATATTATGTTTGTTGTTTATGCTAAACATGTAAAATAAAAATGCTTTCCTTCCCATGTCCTCCAGAATAATGAAGAAAAGTAGACAACAGGAAGAGCAAATTAGAGCCTCTGGGTGCCTCTTTCTCAGCATATACACCTACTAGTGTAAGCATCTAGGGTAAAAATATATTTTCAAAAATGAATAGAGAAATCATGAGGCATTCAGAATGTTGATGAATTTCTCTGGTCCTAATATAAGGCTAAAAATGAGCCACCTAGTTTAGATTATGAAATAAGCCAAAGGAACTAAGGATGTTGCCAACTTAAAAATTAATCATTAAAATATATTATTTAAATACATAAGTATAGACTGAATAGAAGCTAAAATCCAAACCTATTTTCTTTACCACATTTGGAAAACTGTAGCAACTGAATCTGACTACAATGAAAATTATTTGAAAGTAAATACAGGATTAAGAAAAAAACAGTTATTAAGTATTATCTATCCAACCACACTTTTTCTGCAGCTGAACTACATTCTTATGACTGTCAGTGGTGGTTGTGATTTTGCTTCCCTGACGGAAATTTGGAAGTTACAAAGCCACTGTTGTGTACTTCCTGAGTATGGCCCCAGGTGGGCACTGAAAGGCTTTTCAATTACCAACACATCTAGGTGTTTCTTAAACATACAGTCTATACAAAAATGTCCACCAGGCAACAGTGGCAGTAAGGTTTATTTTTGAATGGTCTCAATCAACTAAGAAGAGTGTACACTTACACAAAATAGTGAATACCAAAATAAGTGTCAGTGCTGAGTATCGACTATGTGCCATAGACTAAAGTTCTCGAGGTTCAGGAGAGGAAAGAATAGCTAAAGTCTCTATAATATACTCAGATTTTTGAGTCTTATATATATATATATATATATATATATATAGTATGGGATCAGATGATGTGAACCAAGAACTCCCTGTTGGACTTTTTTTGTTGTTCAGTCGTTAAGTTTTGTCTGATTCTTTTTGACCCTATGGACTGTAGCACACCAGGGTTCCCTGTTTTTTCATTATCTCCTGGAACTTGCTCAAACTCATGTCCATTGAGTCAGTGATGCTATTCAACCATCTCATCCTCTGTTACCAATTCTATGGGTGTTATAATTTATTTTCTCCAGGAGGAAACTCAATAGAGTATTTGCTAGCACCAGGTTAAAAAATTAACTTACCATTCCCTGGGTTCCTTCAACTTTTCAATTATGTGGAAACACATTAAACTGAAAATAACCATTTCCAACAAACTATCTCCCAGAAGATGGGCTCAAAGAACTAAAAGTCAACTGAAAATAAGAGGTATAATCAAATGAAGACAAGAAAAAGCACTTGAAATGAGAAAAAGAAAATTGAAAAGGACTTAAAGGCAAACATCAAACTGAGATGAATAGAGGTGGTTTTCATTTAAATTTATCTAATTGAGTTAGCTTCCTAATTTCAAGTAATATCTAAAAGAAGTATTTGATTTTGAAATTAATTTTCAGAATTTACTAACAAATTAAATACATTAGAATCTCCACTTCAAAAGCTGTGATATTTCAAATAGCAGCCATGAAATTCTCCATCATATGATCAAAGTAAGCAAATCTTACAGACTGAAAAAGCCTGGAAGTTACAGCTTTTCAAATGTGTTAAAGAAACTGGTGTTGGATTTTAGCAGCTACTCAATTTATACTTTGAATTTTTAAAATAATGTTAATTTATTTAACCAAATAAAAAATCATTCATTTTTTTCTATTCCTCCATTCCCCACCTCTGGTAACCAATCTAGTTTTTTTTTTTTTTTTTTTTTTTTATACAAAGCACAGGATTCATGTATAAATGTAAGACGTCAAGCACACATTGTTTACAGTTGTCTTCTATCACAAATCCTACACAAAAGACCAGCCTTGCTATTGATTAGAGACCTGGAGAGGCTCATAAAGGCCTCTCCAAGCAGCTGTGTAAGTCTATTGAAATTATATTTTCATGAGATTTTAAAATAATAATCATTCATTTTCTTTTTTTTTTTAATTTTACTTTACAATACTCTATTGGCTTTGCCATACATCGACATGAATCCACCACAGGTGTACATGAGCTCCCAATACTGAATCCCCCTCCCACCTCCCACCCCACAACGTCTCTCTGGATCATCCCCGTACACCAGCCCCAAGCATCCTGCATCCTGNTGGACTGCAGCCTACCAGGCTCCTTCGTCCATGGGATTTTCCAGGCAAGAGTACTGGAGTGGGTTGCCATGCCTGCCAATGCAGGTTGGATCCCTGGTTCAGGGAAGATCCCCTGGAGGACGAAATGGCAACCCACTTAAGTATTCTTGCCTAGAGAATTCCATGGATTGAGGAACCTGGCGAGCGATAGTCCATGGGGTCGCAAAGAGCTGGACACCGGTTAGCGACTAAACAAGCAGCTGGTTGTTCTATTCACAGCTCCTCCAGACCAGTCAGCAAAGACTGTCATTCCCCAAAGCGGCCACACGAGGGCGACCCTAAAGTTTTAGGCGCTCAGTCGTGTCCGACTTTTTGCGACACCACAGACTAGCCCGTCAGGCTCCTCTGTCTATGGGATTCTAATAACATAAGAAACATTGAGACCAAAAGGGAAAACATCAAAACTGAGTGTTGGAGATCAGGAGCGTAGGTGGGGTGGGCACAACGGGAGTAGCAAATCTATAAACTGATTTGCAAATGTGATCCTGCCTGGAGCCTGATTTCGCAGCTTATTGACCTTCCTTCTCTGGGTTTCTGATTTCACTGTTGTCTGTTCACCCATATTCAGCTTAGGACAGGGGCAAACCAGTCGAGTGTTTCTGAATTCCTCCTCCTGGGGCTCTCCAGGCAGCCCCAGCAGCAGCAGCTCCTCTTCCTGCTCTTCCTCACCATGTACCTGGCCACGGTCCTGGGAAANAGCTTAGGACAGGGGCAAACCAGTCGAGTGTTTCTGAATTCCTCCTCCTGGGGCTCTCCAGGCAGCCCCAGCAGCAGCAGCTCCTCTTCCTGCTCTTCCTCACCATGTACCTGGCCACGGTCCTGGGAAACCTGCTCATCCTCCTAGCCATCAGCGTGGACTCCCGCCTGCACATCCCCATGTACTTCTTCCTCTGCAACCTGTCCTTCGTGGACATCTGCTTCTCCTCCACCACTGTCCCCAAGGTGCTGGCCAACCACGTACTCGGGAGCCAGACCATCTCTTTCTCTGGGTGTCTCACGCAGATGTACTTTGTTTTCATGTTCGTGGACATGGACAATTTCCTCCTGGCTGTGATGGCCTATGACCGCTTTGTGGCTGTATGCCACCCCTTACACTATTCAGCAAAGATGACCCCCCGGCTCTGTGCCCTGCTGGTCACTGGGTCGTGGATCATCGCCAACTTGAATGTCCTGTTGCACACTCTGCTGATGGCTCGACTCTCCTTCTGTGCAGACAATGCCATCCCCCACTTCTTCTGTGATGTGACCCCTCTCCTCAAACTCTCCTGCTCTGACACACAGCTCAATGAGGTGATGATACTGACTGAGGGTGCCCTGATCATGATCACGCCGTTCGTTTGCATCCTGGCTTCATATGTCCTCATCACCTGTGCTGTCCTGAGGATCCCATCCACGAAGGGGAGATGGAAAGCCTTCTCCACCTGTGGCTCCCACCTGGCTGTGGTTTCCCTCTTCTACGGCACCATCATTGCTGTGTATTTCAACCCTTTGTCCTCCCACTCATCAGAAAAGGACACTGTAGCTACTGTGATGTACACAGTGGTGACCCCCATGCTGAATCCTTTCATCTACAGCCTGAGGAACAGGGACTTGAAAAGGGCTCTTGGAAAAGTGGTTGGCCAGAAAATGTTTTTTGTCTCAGGAGAGAATCAAAACTGAGCCTCCTCCCCAGGCAGATTTATTTTCTTAGCAACTAAGTATCTGTTGAGCCCTTTTGCCAAGGGCAGTCTGGAAGGAAACATTGATGGATAGGGAGGCCTGGCATGCTGCAATTCGTGGGGTCGCAAAGAGTCGGACACGACTGAGCGACTGAACTGAACTGAGGAGCATGTAGAAGACAATCATTATTTATTTGTGGACCTAATTCACCTATAACCCTGCTGCATCTACCAAGAGACTTTTTTTTTTAATGACCAACTTTTGAATTATTTTACAACCACATCCAATTTTTTCTTTTTAAGTGGTATGTTTAGAAAGATACATATTCCACATATTTTTGAATATTAAAGTCACCTGGAAGTTACAGCCCGCCCACTGATGTCCAGGTCCCAAGCACAGACCAAATAGATCAGAATCTTTGGAAGTGGGGCCCCAACACTGGGATTTTAGAAAGCTCGCGATTCTACTGTGCAGTCAGGATGACGAATCCATGGTCTCCATCATCTTATGTGCTCTCTGTCACGGTGAGTCATAAAGATTGGGTCACAAAAACGCTCACCAGAGTAGTTATGAGACGCAGATAAAGAAACAACCGAGTGAATTATGAAGACTAAAGTCGATAGTAATATTTCAGGTGAGACTCAGAGGCTCAGGTGGACTTTTGGTTCAGGGCTTCGAGAGGCGAAGTGGCGCAGAATGCGGAAGCTCCCTGTGAGCATCCTGATTGGCTGTCTGATCTTAGGGGGCAGGGTCCAAATCAACATTTGCTCTTCTTTCTGCCGGGACCCACGCCCCCTGCTTTCCTTCCTGGCTAGCAACCCTCTGCCACATCTTCAAACCAAGTCAAATGCCACCTCGCGTCCTCCACGAGGCCTTCTGATTCTCGGGCTCTGTTTTTTCCTTTGGCTTATTCTTCCCCTCCCCAAGGATGTCCCACATATTATGAGACGTCCATACCCAAATTCACATGCTATTCACTTTATTCCCTAGTGTCTGGTACTGCTCTTAGACCAAAGGCAATACTCAGATCTAGCTGAAAAAAAGAAGAAAAAAAAAAAGAATGAATGAATGTTGCCTAAACTTCTATCTATTTTGGCTGTGCTGGTTCTTCGTTGCAGTGACGGGGTTGTGTTACCCAGAGGTATATACCATCTTAGTTGCCCAACCAGGGATGGAACCCGCATCTCCCACATTGGAAGGCAAGTTCCTTACCCCTAGATCACCAGGGAAATCCTTGCCTTAGCTTTTAATTTGAACATTCTTTCTTGAGAAGGGGTTTAAAATTTGCCCCATTTAAAAATCATTTTTGTTACTTGACAGGTAATACCTACATACTATGTAACACTTAAAAAAAAATCACTAAGAAGAAGGTCAAAATAACTTGTAAATTTGCTTCTCCAAGATAACTTCAGTATTACACATAAATATAGCTTTAGAAAAGTTGGCTGCACTTTTCCCATTTGTGTTCTCATTTTCCACCTCCTTCTTCCCATCTCAGTAAAAGTCTTAGAAATTTGATTTTAATGGCCGCATAATATTTTATCCATTCGTGGATGCAATTTATTCATTCCTTGACTCTGGGCAACTTAAAGTGTCTCTTTGCTATAAATAACACAGCTGTACACTTCTTGGTGTAGAAATCTTTGTGTTAGTGTCACAGTTAGCCTACATACGTATTGCCCCAGCTTGGAGTGAAAATTAAGGTAATCATTCTTCTATTTCTTCATTATTTCTGTCCCACCCCACCTGATAAAACTGTCAGGAAGTCCAATAACTTTCTCCTGGTGTCAGAGCATCTCAGAAATTCACTCAAAGGAGTCAGTCAGTCTTGCTTTCTGCTGCCAGGTGGAGAGAGAGAATCGGAAGTTGGACCCACCCAAGGCCATGATTGTGTGAGTTGCTAGGACCCAGTGTAGCTACTGAACCTTGATCTTGTTTGATCTCCTGGAGGCCTTTTTTGCTGCAGCATTGATGCTCATGGCTCACGTCCCTTTGGGGGTCCACCCCTGGCCTCGGGTCACAGCTATTGGAGGTCAAGTTTATTTTATCCTCCATAAAATTCTGACTCTGCTCCATGGTGGCTCCATGTATGGGAGCTCCCAACTCCACTGTGTCAAACCAGCTCTGCCTGTGAACACCCAGCTCAGATTTACCCTTCTACCTTTTGAGATTCCTGCTGGATCCTTGGGGTCTTTTTTTATGTGGAATGGACTTCAATCAGGTTTTTTCTACACCATAGCTGTATCTGTGAAACAGGATTCACATAAGTGTATATGAAGATGATAATATTTGGATATTGATTGATTTGTAAAGTAATGAACATTTTAACTATTTTTTCTATAATATTTGGATGTTGATTGATTTGTAAAGTAATAAACATTTCAACTATTTTCTCTCTGGATATTAACAGATTTTACCTTTTGATTTAATGCTGGGTTATGGAGGGCATGGAGCTTCATGAATGTTATACATTCATCATAGATTGTATCTGTTAGTAACTGAAAGATCTTTATCCTCTTTAATCCTTTTTTCATCTTAAAGCAGGCTTTCGTTAATATTAAAATCACATCTCTACTTCCTTTCAGCTTGTGTTGATTCATTGTCTCAGACTTTCTAAAATAGTTGACTTGATGAAGGGTTCTTTTCCTGTGTCAGTTATCTTTTTTTTTTTTTAAGCTTCTAGTACACTAGAGAAAATTAGAATATAATTCTATACTTAGAAAGAATAGTCAATGATGAATGTTTCCATCTCCCACTCACTGTTAAAAATAAAGGAAACAGATTTCCCTGGTAGTCCAGTGGTTAAAAATCCACCTGCCAATGCAGGGGACATGGGTTCCATCCCTGGTCCAGGAAGATTCCACACCTTCCGCAGGGCAACTAAACCTGTTGCCACAACCACTGATGCCTGCAATCTGGAGCCCAGACTCGGAAACAAGAGAAGCCATGGCAATGAGAAGCCCTCACAACTAGGGAGTAGCTCCCGCTCTCCACAGCTAGAGAAAGTTCCCGTGCAGCAACGAAGACCCAGTTCAGTCAAAAATAAACACATTTATTAAAAAAAACCCACGAGTATAAAATTAATACATGCTTTGTAAGACACAGTTCTCCATGTGTTTATTGCTTTTCTGCACGTCTTGTGACCAGAGACATTCGCTTCTTTTGTTCTAGATCATTTCTTCAAGGATATTTCTATAATGAACAGCACTGGAAGATAGAAACGGTGTGTCTTTCCAGAGCAAAGGGCAGATTTTTCACCATCCAGTGTAATAAATGTATTCTTCTGGGGCAAAGTTCAGCCAGGCTTATTTCCAATGACAAGATCTGATTTCTTAAGCTTGAGAAATCCTCTCCTGTAACGCATCCATTGTGTATGCAGGTGCTACTTGTCCTTATTCACATCATTCGGTGAGAATCAGGGCTTAGGAACTGGTATAAATGCAGGTACTCTGGCTCCCGCTTCTGCTGGCAGTAACACAGGCATGCCTCATTCTATTGTGCTACATAGTCACTGCACTTTTTTTTTTNTGGAAAAGACACTGATGCTGGGACGGATTGAGGGCAGGAGGAGAAGGGGACGACAGAGGATGAGATGGCTTGATGGCATCACCAACTCGATGAACATGAGTTTGAGTGAACTCCGGGAGTTGGTGATGGACAGGGAGACCTGGAGTGCTGCGATTCATGGGTCTGCAGAGTCTTAACAAGACTGAGCAACTGAACTGAATTGAACTGAACTGACTCTGACTCTGGCCATAAATTTGAGTTTTCTTCTATTATTCAAGCTCAATCAGAGCAACAAGCAAAGTTTCAGCAAAGGAAAAATTCTCCCACAATTATGGGATGGATTTACATATACAACACCAGGCTATGGTAATTTAGGGTTAAGGTCTACTCTGTGTTGGAAACAGTTAAATCATACTAAGTATAATCAGTCTCCTAACACTAGAAAACTTGGCTATGTGTGTTATAGAGAATGCCAATGTGGGGCCCCAAATGGGAAACCTTAAAAAGAAAGGGGTTAGCCTTGCGGTCAGAANAGGGTTAAGGTCTACTCTGTGTTGGAAACAGTTAAATCATACTAAGTATAATCAGTCTCCTAACACTAGAAAACTTGGCTATGTGTGTTATAGAGAATGCCAATGTGGGGCCCCAAATGGGAAACCTTAAAAAGAAAGGGGTTAGCCTTGCGGTCAGAAACTAAGATGGAGCCTGGAGGAAGAGATGGGGGCGTGGTCTATGTTGTTTGTCAAAGTTTTTGATTGGCTTTCTTGATTTCTGTGCACGTAAACAGCACCTGATCACCATAGACTCCTGATTTAATGAAGGTGCATGACGATTTGACCTTTAACGTGATTGGTGTAACTATGAAAAGTCCCTCCTAAAACCCCCTGCTTGCCTATATAAACTGGGAGCTTGGGGCAATAAAGTGGAACTGCTCAGACAGAACCCCTGTCGTGCCTGATTGTCTCTCACTCGCCAAGGGGCTGGGTTGGCAGACAGCAGGCTCACCTCTCCTTGGGACCCCTGGGCTTTGCTGAGGGAAGTTCCTGCCTCTCTCTTTCTGTGGAGCGCCCCCCGCATGCCAATATATGATTTCCCTGGAAAATAAAGATTGGTACAGAGTAGACTAAGTCAGATGACCTGGGATATACTGGGCTACATCAAATGGAAGCTCTTAGCTTAAGTCTTACTTATGACTTTACTAATATTGCTGGTTATGTTATTAGTATTTCATCTGTTATACAAAATTGCTGTTTCTTATACTGCCAAATGTGTGACTGAGGCCCCTGATAATATAGGGTTACATTTGAAATAGATGATGGTAACAGTGTAACTCTTATATATGGGAATAAGCAACAAGAGGGAATGTTTTCCTGAACCAAGAGGCTAGAAAGACTGGTGATCTGGAGAATTTTGAATACTGTTTTACGGCCTAGTCCAGTAACAGCACATCAAGTGGCCTGACAACAGATATTTGCCTGAACCTGAGAATAGACATTCTCAGCACCATGGGATGAAATGGTCATGAAGTATCCCCCTCAAAATCATGGTCAAGTTTATGATCAAGAAGGGGCTCTGCCAGCTGAAACCTGACACTTGCCATCTACGTCTACAACGATTAAATCACACCCACTGCAGCCATTGACCTTCAACTCCCCTGAAAGAAGTTCAGGATGAAAATCAGGAATGAGGCACTCTGTGCTCTGGGAAAAACTGGCAGTACAATCATTCAGATAGATCTTTTCAGGAGAAGATATTATGAGTCCCAACTCTTTCATCTTCCAACTCTTTCATACCTAGAGAAACACTGACATCATTAATAGTGACATCTGCTTTGGCTATTAAATTTTTTTACAATTAAAAGTCAAAATAGAGTAGCTATGGTTCAGATATCCAGGGAAATACTGGACGATACTATAGGTGTAATTTCAGACTAGATCTTGTATTGCCAAACACTTTAGTTGTCTGAGTTGTGTCATGCGTGGATGTCATCAGACATTCTCAAAACAATATCTGCTGGCATCTAGTAACTGCACCCTTACTCTTTATAAAACTAGCTGGAGACTTGTAGGCAATTGGCTACTTGGCTACAAATTTCCTCAATGTGCCAGGTCCAGACTGGGTTTCAGGCCCATTCTTCTGGAAAAAAAAAAAAAAAAGAAAAAGAAAAAAAAAAGTGAGTTTTACTTTATCTATTAAAATTTCATTTGTCACTCTTCCAACTATTTTTAATTGGGTCTGTTACACTAAAATGGCAGACCAAGGTATTGAGATTTTAATCATACAAGACTCAGATCTAGGACTTGGAACTCAGGAATACTTCAAATTCAGTGTCTATTCTCCAAACTGAGGCAGCCGTGTGCCCCATTTTGACAGCAAGTTATCAAGAGTCATAGTTGCCCAATTCTTTGAATTAAAGCTAAGTAGGACTCTGAGGGACTCTGGAGTACAGATCCTTTCTGTGTTCTCTATTTCTTGTTTGTAGGATAAAAACATTTATTCGGCCTCCTTGACCTTTCCTGAGTCCTGAAGAGCAGACTCAAGCAGTTGTTAATCAGGGAAGGGAGGGGATACAGAAACAGAAGAGGAAGAATCAAATCATGGTATAGCCTTGAGACAGGGTACTGGTTACTACTCAAAAAGATATGCTTAACAATGTCTTTGAGTTCTACAGAACCGACGGCCCCCACCCCTCGCCCCCAGGTGGAGGATGGTAAGTTCAGGCTGAGCACTAGATTTCTGGAGCACCACTCTGTTGCCTCACCACCAACCAGTCAGAAAAAGTTACACACCCTACAGCCCTCACTCCAAATGTTGCCTTCTGTTTCTGGGGGCCAGTGATGACCATTATGTTAGGTATCCTGTTTGGCCCCTATCTATTTCATTTCTGAGAGGAGCCGACAGTTTCAAGCTAAATTGCTGTTATTACAAGGGTGAATGCTGGTTTCAGGCAAAGAATACCTCAAATTAGATCAGATAGAGAGAAATTTCTGCTCTGCTAGGCAGTACTACGCCCATGCACAGCAGGAAGAAGTTACAGAAGAGATCTCTGCCCCAATTCCCAAGAAGTATCTTGAGTATGGAGTCTCTCAGGTGGAGTTGTTAGGGGAAGTACACAGACTGAAACCACCCACCCTAGCCAGGATCCCTAGTAACCACTTGCATAAATTGTTTTATGACAGGAGGTCTTGGTAACAAAAATGGAACTAAGAAGCCACCGCCAACCAGAATATTTTTGGAAAGGTCAAAAGGAGACACCACATGTCCGTCTACCTACCAGAATTCCTC
Source organism: Neotragus pygmaeus (assembly GCA_006410875.1). Taxonomy (NCBI): domain Eukaryota; kingdom Metazoa; phylum Chordata; class Mammalia; order Artiodactyla; family Bovidae; genus Neotragus; species Neotragus pygmaeus. Next base: position 474,754 of record SJYV01010300.1, on the reverse strand, counting down.
TCGCTAGCACCATTTTAGCTAAGCAATGCATGCACCACCAGGAAGGACTCTGTCTGAGTCAGAATGATTGGCCAAAGACAACCTGGAAACTAATCCCATCACCATAAAACCCGAGATTGCAAGCCACGTGGCAGAGCAGTTCTCTTGTGTTCCCTTACCCTACTGCTCTCCATCTGGGTGCCCTTTCTTGATAAAATCTCTTGCTTTGTAAGCACATGTATCTCCTCAGACAATTCATTTCTGAGTGTTAGACAAGAGCCCAGTTCAGTTCTGGCCCTGGAAGTTGTCCCCCTTCCTGCAACAAAATCAGTCCTGAATATTCACTGGAAGGACTGATACTGAAGCCGAAGTTCCAATACTTTGGCCACCTGATATGAAGAACTGACTCCTTAAAAAAGACCCTGATGCTGGGAAAGATTGAAGGCAAAAGGAGAAGGGGATGACAGAAGATGAGTTGGCTGAACGGCATCACTGGCTCAATGGAGATGAGTTTAAGCAAGCTCTGGGAGTTGGTGATGAAGAGGGAAACCAGTCCATGGGGTCGTGAAGTCAGACACGACCATGTGACTGAGCTGAACAGAACTGAATTTCATAGACTAATGAGTAGGAGGATTATTCCAAGTATTCTGGAGAAGGGGCCGAGATTTCCAGGAATTGGGCCATTGCTCACTTTTTGGTCTTAGATGGACCACTTTGGAACTGTCATGGTGCCTCTGGGAGTGTCATTTAGCATGCTGGTGTGTTACAGTGAGTGCATACTGAGGATTAAGGTTTAGTTGAAGTTGACTTGTCTGCCATCTTGCACCCACTTGTCATTCTTTCAAAAGTTGTGCCCTGCCCCCTTCATTCATGTTTCAAAATTAGTTTTTCAAAATATTTAAAGGGTTGAAAGTATTATTATTCNCAGAAATCCATTTATCATACTGTATGTAAAAGACATGAAGTGTAAAAATACACACCCAATGATTACGACTTTGCAAAGGAAAATACATAGAGAAACATGGTGTAGGGAGCAGTAAGTTGAAATATTAGCTGTGGCTAAGGGGGATATTGAGGGATTTTTTAAAAAACTTTTATTTTCTAAAAGTTTGTCCTGTGATTACTTTTCTCTTAATGGGTTGGGCACCCCATGAGTGAGCCCCTGCCCCTCCTGTCCTCCACACAGGTCCAAGAGAAGGGCACCTACGACCTCCTGGCCCCCCTGGCCCTGCTGTTCTACTCCACTGTCCTCTGTGTAAGTTCCCGGATGGGCCAGCCTTGGGGGCTGCGGGGGAGGGAAGGGAAGAACAGCCTCCTGCTGGGGGGCAGGGGGGGCAGAGCCCTCACACTCTGAGGATAAAGGCACAGCGAGAGAAACTGTCCACTGATGACAGCAGATGGGTGTTACCCTCTGATGGCTTCAGATGACCATTTGAGAGCCCTCCAGTGACTCCCCATGGACACCATCGTGTCGGGACTCTCTAGGGACCCATGGAAGGGATGCAGTCACAGCCTGGTCCCAGTCACAGATAGGTTCCGCGAAGAGATGTGGGGTCCACCTCCTTTTGTACCCTCAGTGGTCAGTTCCCCCAGTGCAGTCACCCCCCTGTTCACCAGACCAGTGGCACCAGATGACTTCGTACACTGAGTCAGTCCATTTCAAAGAATAAACATTTGCCTCTCGTGAGGATATTTAAATAAAGACGATTTAGCCCTGAAGACCATTCCGTGGCAGCAGTGGCCCCATTTACGATGACCTCCAAGGGGACAGCTTTTCAGAATTTGGTAAATTGTTTTGTTTGGTGAAAGCCAGGCCCCTGTCGTAGAGACATCCTTGGGCACCATCGCACCTGGCCGTCTGTAACTCACTTCTTGTGGGTAACTTTCAATTCTGTCCGCCTTCTCCCTGGGACACACAGCTGCCAGGAAAGGTGTGCCCTTTGTGGAACATTCCAAAAAGAAGCCAGGTCTGCCCTGGAATATCAGTGAACTTTTTCTCACCTGGACTTCTCTGCCTGCCGCTCCCTCCCAACCCCAGACGCCACACTTCCCGCCAGACTCAGACCTCCTTCTGAAAGCATCCAGAACCTACCACCCATTCCTGACCTGGCCCGTTCCTTACTGCAGCATCTGCCAGGAACTGCTCACCTTCATCGATGCTGAACTGAAGGCCCCAGGTGAGTGTGGAGGCGGCCAGCACGTGGGGCAGGGACCCTACAGGTCGGGAGACTTCCCGCCCTTCTGAAACTGGGCTAGGACCCTCCTCACCTCGCATCCCTCAGCTTATCTCTGTCCATGGCCCGCCTCACAACCTTGGAGTCCCTCTTCATACGGTGCTCGTGTTCCACGTCTACATCAACACCAGAAGACTGAGAACCGTGAACACCAGCAGGAACTCCAGGAGGAATTCTCAGGGGGAGCCGAGCAGAGGGTCAGGTTAAGGAGACCCCGTCTCATGGCCTGTGCCTCTGCTTTGGTTTGCCAAGGGATTGGTCTCTGAGGTTGCCCAGGTCAGACAGAGAAGCCGCCACAGTGTTGACAAGAGGCCCTCGTTTGTTCTCTTTACCCCAGAGCAGATAGGGGGATGTATGTGTGATGGACTGGGTTCTGGCCAGGGAAGGTGGCTGGTGCCTGGAATGAACCAGCAGACGGACACGATGACAGTGTGGGCGAGTGGTACTCAGGGTCCTTGAGAAACTGCAGGTGCCATAAAACAGGGGTCCCCAACCTCCAGGATTTAATGCCTGATGATCTGAGGTGGAGCTGATGTAATAATAATAGAAATAGAGCACACGGTAAGTGTAATATGCTTGAATCATCCTGAAACCATCCCCACCCCCCCAATCTGTGGAAAAATTGTCTTCCATGAGACCAGTCCCTGGTGCCAAAAAATGGTTGGAAAGGGAAAACGTTAGTCCCTCAGTCGTGTCCGGCTCTATACGACCCTATGGACTGTAGCTCACCAGGCTCCTCTGTCCAGGGCATTCTCCATGCAAGAATACTGGAATGGGTTGCCATTCCTTTCTCCAGGGGATCATCCCAACCCAGGGATTGAACCCAGGTCTCCTGCATTTCAGGCAGATTCTCTAGCCACCAGGGAAGTTCAAAAAGAGTTGGGACTTTCACCAACATGGAAACAAGGTCTAACAAAGCTATTGTAGGAGCAAGAAAAATGTAATCAGGTACAATTTACTGACAGGTGGCCCCTCGTTTGAGTAATTCCTCATATCAGTGACTCAAAGGAATAGTCACTTAAACATCCTAGTAGATGCCTCTGAAACATTTGATAAAATTCAGCATCTATTCTGAATAAAAATATCTCGGTTTAAAAAAAATTCAACATCCATATTCCTGATATTCAAAGCCCCTCCAATATGTGGAAACTATTAATATATGGAAGGGTCCTTAATAAGATAACAACCCATAGTGAAATACTAGAAACATTTCTGTTATTAACAGCCTTCCTCTTTGTGCTTGTATGATTTTGCCTATGCAAAAAGACAAAAGTAAGGAATATTTCCTCTTCCAGAGAAGATAAAATTTTAATTTCACAGAGTTCAAACAATTGGTTATCTGTCAAGACTGTGAGAATCACCCAAAGCAATGTCAAACTAATAATCAGGGAGCTAAGAGCTTTTTCATATAACAGCATCAACTCGTAAGAAAACATAATGGGGAAAAATAATTTACAATAGCAACTAAAAATATAAAAATGAATAAAGAAATGTGAATAACCTACACAGAGACAGCAAACTTTACTGAAGGATGAAGAATTTAAGAGACTTTGTTGGATTGAATCAATATTGTAATAATATCCAGTATTATGGAAATAAATGTAACTGTGATAAAAAATACCAACATATTTTAAATTTTGACAAAATAAAGTCTATTGAACAGAATAAATGCTCTACAGTGGCATTTATTATGTATTTATTTATGTATTCTTAGGGAAAAGTAAGAAAGGAATATTTCCCTACTAGGTCTTTAAAAGTACTGTAAGGCTATGGCTATTAAAATAGTACAGTGTTGGTATAAGAATAGATAAATTAATGGGATGAAATAGAATGTCTCAGAACAGATTAACTGTATAAAAATGTATTATATGACAAAGAAGCATCCACAAGTCAGTAATGAAAAAATTGGTCATTTAATAAATGGTATTAGGATAATTGACAGACTGAGAATTGGACAGGTTAAAATTCTATCTCAAAAAGCATTGAGTGCTAGTGCAAGCATAAAAATATCTTTCAGATGGATTAAATGTTTAAGTGTGGAAATCAAGACCATGAAAGTAATGAAAGAAAAATAGGTTATATGAGCCTGGAGTGGAGAACAGATGGCAAATGTGTCCCTCCACCCAAGGCACAGATAATAAAAGGCTGACAGATTTGAGAGCATGAAATAAAGCTTCTCTATGGCAGAACCTACCATAAATGAAAAGTAAATAAGCAACTAAGAAAAATATTTGCAACGAACAATATATCAAGCCCATGAAGAGTTCTTTTGTCAATTAAGCAAACACACCAGTGGAAGTATCAATACAAGGATATGATTCAAGCACATCCAGAAAGAACCATTAACAGCTGAGCAAACACCCCTCCGAAATATTTACCCTCACTAGTAGTAAAGAAAATGCAGAATTAAATAGTGAAGACCCCTTTCTCCCCCTATCAAATTGGTAAACCTAAAAATAGAACAAAAATACCAGTGTTGCTCAGGAAGTGGTGTGGGAGGGTGTTCTCTAAAGCATTAAAAATAATTATCTTTTCACCTAGAAATTCCATTCCTAGAAGCTTATAATCTAATGAATAATTAAGGATGTGCAAAGGTTTAGCTATAAAGGTGTTCATTGCTGCATTCTTTTTAATAATCTGCCAATTCCAAAAAACTTAAATATTGTACCTATTAATAGTTGAATATATTGTACCAGAGTCATTTGGTGGAATCCTACTCAGTCGTTTAAAATGAGATCGTAGCACTTCCCTGATGGCTCAGTGGTTAAGAATCCGCCTGCCAATGCGGGAAACGGGTTTGACCCCTGATCTGGAAAGATCCCATTCTATGGAACAACTAACCTGTGGGACAACACAACCACTGAGCCTGTGCTCTAGAGCCAGAGAACTGCAACTGCTGAAGCCCATGCTCTGCAACAAGAGAAGCCACCACACTGAGAAGCCAACACAGTGCAACTCGAGAGCCGCCCCTGCTTGCTGCGACTGAGAAAACCAGAGCAGCAGCAAAGACCCAGCAGAGCCCAAAACACGGAGGAGGCGATGGCGCCCCACTCCAGTGCTCTCGCCTGGAAAATCCCAGGGACAGGGGAGCCTGGTAGGCTGCGGTCCATGGGGTCACGAAGAATCGGACACGACTGAGTGACTTCCCTTTCACTTTTCAGTTTCTTGCATTGGAGAAGGAAATGGCAACCCACTCGTGTTCTTGCCTGGAGAATCCCAGGGATGGGGGAGCCTGGTTGGCTGCCGTCTATGGGGTCACACAGAGTCGGACACGACTGAAGTGACTTAGCAGCAGCAGCAGCAGCCCCAAATAAGTAACTAAGTAAAATGGTATCATAGAAATAAGGTTACTGAGATGAAAAGACGTTTAGTAACTTGTTGAGTAAAAAAGCGGGCCCCCCAATACTATGTGTTGTAATCCCATTTTTTGTCTTATTCTTTTAAATCTGTATATGCCGCAGGCTCTGTTTAGTACCCAGAGTATCTAAGTGTCTGATCATGGGCATTAAATACACACAGAACAGAAGTGCTGAATCTTAATTCCTAGTAATTAATGGACCCTAGAAAGCTCCAGACTGAAGCTTTATATGAAAAGTGCTTTGGAGAAATTTATGACTTCCCTTCCCAATTGATCATCTAATTTTCTGCCCCCAACCAATGAGGTTGGGCTTGATTCCACCACAGAGCTTCCCTGGTAGCTCAGACAGTAAAGCGTCTGCCTGCAATGCAGACAGACCTGGATTCGATCCCTGGGTGGGGAAAATCCCCTGGAGAAGGAAATGGCAACCCACCCCAGTATTCTTGCCTGGAAAATCCCATGGACGTAGGAGCCTGGCAGGTTACAGCCCACTGGGTCGCAGAGTTGGACAGACTAAGCGACTTCACTCGCAGCCGATCAGGGGCTTCCTAGGTGGTGCCAGCCGTAAAGGACTCGCCTGCTAATGCAGGAAGTGTAAGAGAAGCGGGGTTCCATCCCTCGTTTGGGATTATCCCCTGGAGGAGGGCATGGAAACCCACTCCAGTATTCATGTCTGAAGAATCTCATGGACAGAAGAGCCTAGAGTCTGTCCGGCTACAGTCCATAGGGTCACAAACAGTCTGACACCACTGAAGCAACTTAGCACATAACACAATCAGGTTATCCGTCTGTCCAACCAATCAGCTAATCTATCTTCCTCCAACCTATCAGCTGATCTGTCTGCCCAACCAATCAGCTGCCCTTACAGTCACTGAGGGCCTGGATAGGTACCGGTTAGGTGTCCTTCAGTCAAAAGCTCCGCACTACCTGGCAGAGGCTTGCGTGGAAGAATCAAGAAATCAGGAAGGCTCTCAGGAGAATGGTTGGACAAAGACAGGTGCTGAGGCACATGATAAATAGACAAGTAGGCCAACCTCGCTTTCCAAGGCACCCTAAATGAACAAACCAATTTAATCTCTTTCATTCCCTTCCTCCTCACTATCCCCCCAAACAAACAGATCTAGATTGCTTCTGGGCTTCTTGGTGGTGACCAGAGTTCCTTTAATGAGAAGGCAAAGCTTTTCTTCTTTTCTGTAACAGGACAGAAAGGATTTAAAAATGCAAATGTCTTGGCAGGACCTTCAGTCTCTGCCTAAGATCTAAATGACATTCTTTTTGAAATGGGTCCGGGGGAGGGCTGTCACCTGCGTGCAGGGAGACCGCTTCCCAATTTCAAGTGGAACCAGCTGGCTGCCCTCTTGCCGCCCGCACGCTATGGCTTGAGATGTTTTTGTGGGCAACTGAGCAGGAACTCAGCTCCCAGCAGCCCCCAGCGAACAGATGTGGAGCTGAGAGGCGGGCTGTGGGGAGGCCCAGACACTGGGACTCGGGGTTCTATTGGAGAGAGGAGAGCCAAGCAGAGCAGCAGCTGGAGATGGAAATGGAGTGAGAGTCCTTGAATGCAGAGCAGTGAGGGCTCGTGAACCCTAGCCACTCACTGCTGAGGGTCTTCCCCTGGATCTTGCCCCTGGGAGCATATGAGGGCTCAGGTATGCTGGGGACCAAGCAAGTGCTGGAGGGGGATGCTCAGGCCAGGCTGCCCGTGCCAGCAACGCCTCCTCTTCCAGGGGAAGCAGAACCGAAATAGGAAACCATTTGCTCTTGCCAGACAATCCTTTTCAAACAGTTAAAAAGCCTCAAACTCAAACAGATGCATAGTGAGCCTGTGTCAAAGATGCATTCCAACTCTTACTGAGGGAACTAGCCAGGAAGGTGGGAGAGGCGGTTTAAAGAAGGGTATCAGAAACTGGAATAAATTTCTCATCTAAGCCACAAAAAGATGGCAGAATTAGATACAAAGTTAGTCAACATCATATAGGGGAATGAAACATCATACAGTGGGGAGAAAACCCTTGGACATTATCTTTTTAAAAAAATGTTTTGTTGGAAGATAATTGCTTTAGAATATCATGCCGGCTTCTGCCACACATCATCATGAATCAGCCACAGGGATACATGTGTCCCCTCCCTCTTGAACCTCCCTCCCACCTCCCATTCCATCCCACCCCTCTAGGTCGTCTGTCACAGAGCACTGGATTGAGTGCCCTGCATCACACAGCAAATTCCCACTGGCTATCTATTTCACATATAGTATATATTTCCATGTTATGTATCTATTTCCATGCTACTCTCTCCATTCATCCTTCCCTTTTCTTCCCACACCGTTCTACAAGTCTGCTCTCTGTGTCGGCATCTCCACTGATGCTCTGCAAATGGGCTCATCAGTACCATCTTTCTAGAGTCCACTCAGTTCCATTCAGTCACTCAGTCGTGTCCGACTCTTTGCGACCCCGTGAACCACAGCACGCCAGGCCTCCCTGTCCATCACCAACTCCTGGAGTCCACCCAAACCCATGTCTCGAGTCAGTGATGCCATCCAACCATCTCATCCTCTGTCCCCTTCTCCTCCTGCCCTCAATCTTTCCCAGCATCGAGGTCTTTTCCAATGAGTCAGTTCCAGTGAGTCAGGTGGCCAAAGTGAACACCCAGGACTGATATCCTTTAGGATGGACTGGTTGGATCGCCTAGATTCCATACACACACGTTAATATACAGTATTTGTCTTTCTCTTTCTGACTTACTTCACTCTGTACAACAAGCTCTAGGTTCATCCACCTCATTAGGACTGACTCAAATGTGTTCTTTTATACAGCTGAGTAATATTCCATTGTATTTAGGTACCACAATTCCTGTATCAATTCATCTGTTGATGGACATCTAGGTTGCTTCCATGACATTAGCTTTTATAGTCAACAAAAAGCACTCATCTAACATCCACAAGTAAACCTCTAATTTCATAGAACCTGACCCCTCATTAATATTAACAGCAAGTAGTAAATTCAACTGCATTGGCTTCTTCTCCTTAACCCTTAGGTGGGCTAGTTAGAAAGTGCTGTGCCGTTCTATGCTAACTCACTTCAGTCGTGTCCACTCTGCCACCCTATGGACTGTAACCCACCAGGCGCCTCTGTCCACAGGATTCTCCAGGCAAGAATACTGGAGTGAGTTGCCCTGTCCTCCTCCAGGGCTCTTCCTGACCCAGGGAGTGAACCAGCGTCTCCTCTGGCTCTCACACTGTAGGCGGAGTCTTTACCGCTGAGCCACCGGGGAAGTCCAGCTAGGATGTGCTTTGGTGTAATTTGGTAAAGGCAGGTGGGTAATAGTTTCGCCTCACTGCTGAGTGGCCCCACGCCCAGTAACCCAGCTGAGGGAGGCAGTAGGGGGAAGAGGAGACCAGGCACCAAGCTCTGTGCGGGAGGCTGAGGCTGCGTCACTTGGTGGTTAACAGTACTTGGTACAAGACCATCTTGGGGTCCCTACAACCCTGGGGCTGTGGGGCCTTTGACAAGACATTTCACGTCGTAGGAGCCTCAATTTCCTCATCTGTAAAATGGGAGGATAGTCATGTCTCCCTCTCAGCAGTCTGCGAGGATAATGCTGGCCCACTTTGATTTCCCGTTGCTGGGGGCAGGAGGGTTCAGGGTGGTCTTATCTTAGTAGGTGGATCCTGGTAAGGTCACAGGGAGTAGATGACAGGGACTTGCTGAGCTGGGTCCTCCACCCATGCAGCCTTGTGGAGTCAGTTACCATGGAGATGAGTGAAACAGTTTATCCCACTTTGATGTGGCTGGGTGGCAGAGGAAGTGGGCAGGTTATCAAGCCTGTGGACCTCCCCCTTCTTCCTGACTCCACCCCCGCCATAGGGTCGCCCACTGCCCCCATCTGGGTGGCAGGAAGCCTCACGTCAGTACTTCCGGGTCCCACCCACCACAGCCCCCTTGGGTTCAGCCTGTATGTTTGTTGAGTATTTACTCTGTACCTGCCTGGCTGTGCAGAACACAGCACTTGCCTGCTGAGAGTTGGTCTGTCATCCTGATGGGCGACAGTGGGCATCATATGTGTGAGTCACGCCTTGGTTTTCAAAGCACCCAGACTTCCACGATTGCATCACCCAGCCCACAGCCCTGCAGAGTGTGAGGGAAAGGCAGCATTGCTCCCATTTTGTGCAGGAGACAACTAGGACTCAGAAAAGTTTGATGATTCTTGCTCTAACTATAAAGTCAGATGTGAGAGCAGGAACATGGGCTTTTGAATAACAAAGAACTCTGCTCTGTCACTTATTAGCTGATGACGTTGAACAGGTTACAGAAGCTCTCTGAGCCTCCTGATCAAAAGTAGGACTGTGTTCATAGCAGCTGTGTTTACAGTAGCCAAGACACGGAAGCAACCTAAGTGCCCATCAACAGATGAACCGATAAAGGAGATGTGTGTGTGTGTGTGAGAGAGAGAGTTCCATGGCTGCTGTCCAGGGGACCCCAGAAGGCAGGAAAGCATAAGAGGAAGCCAGTAGCCAGGAGTGTTCGTGTCGGGGAGATGTGGGCCAGGAGGAGGAAGCCAGGGTCATCTCCTGGGACGGCATGCGGCCAAGGCTGAGCCTCCCCTGCCCCGTGTCAGCCCCACAATGACCAGGCATCGCGTCGTGTCCTCAGCATGGATGTTCCATGAGAATGTCATTGACGTGGTGCCACTTCCTGCTTGGTGACACCAGCAGTGATCGTCACTCATCCTCTCTCTTCTTTGTCCGCTGTCCTATACAGAATGGCCATTTCCAGTTATCACTTTAGAAAAGGGAAAGGGGTGGTGGAGGGATAACTTAGGAGTTTGGGGTTAACAGTTACACACCACTATATATAAAACATAAACAGCAAGGACCTACTGTGTAGCACAGGGGACCATATTCAATGTCTTGTAATAACCTATAATGGAAAAAACCTGAAGAAATATATATACATAAAACTGAATCACTTTGCTGTACACATAAAACTAACTTAGTGTTGTAAACCAACTATGCTGCTAAGTCGCTTCAGTCATGTCAGACTCTGTGCGACCCCATAGCAGTCCACCAGGCTCCTCCGTCCCTGGGATTCTCCAGGCAAGAACACTGGAGTGGGTTGCCATTTCCTTCTCCAGTGCATGCAAGTGAAAAGTGAAAGTGAAGTCGCTCAGTTGTGTCCGACTCTTCGCGACCCCATGGACTGCAGCCTACCAGGCTCCTCCGTCCATGGGATTTTCCATGCAAGAGTACTGGAGTGGGGTGCCATTGCCTTCTCCAAAAATCAACTATACTTCAATCAAAATTAAAATAAATTTTAAAAAATAAAAAGAAGGGAAGCTCAGTTGGGTAAACAAAACTCAGTTATGAGGGCACTCCTGTGCCTGGACAAAGCATTTGCACTTCACCATGGCCGCCCACCATCAGCTTCCACTCACCAGGACACATCCCTTGCCCATATGGGGGGCCCCCTTTTGATTTCCTACATGTTAAGACCAGACATAGAACCACCTAGGTGGGTTTTTTTTGTTCAGCCCTAGAGCCCGTCTTAGTCTAAATAAGCCCGTTTCAGAAAGTTGTTCGTGTCTGCTGAGGTGCCCAGGGAAGACGGGTCAAGGTCAAAGAGGGGAAGCACCCATTGCCATGAGGCTCCCCGATAAGTGGAGGTTCGTTATCAAGAGAAGCCAAGGAAAGGGGATTTGATGGGTGTCTTTGGGGGAGGGGTAGAGAGTTTCAGCTGATGCTATTGGAATCTGGGCTCTTCAGCACCTGCCAATCACTCTGGAAACAGCACCCACTAACAGAACATCATCAGCCAACAGCAGCTCCCAGCTAATGATGCCATAATTCCTAAATGTGATTGTTTACTCACTAAGTCGTGTCCGACTTTTTGCAACCCCATGGACTGTAACCGCCAGGCTTCACTGTCCATGGGATTTGCCAGGCAAGAATACTGGAGTGTGTTGCCATTTCCTTCTCCAGGAGATCTTCCTGACTCGGGGACTGAACCCATGTCTCCTTCTTTGGAGGCATTGGCAGGCGGGATCCTTTGCCGCTGAGCCACCAGGAAAGCCCCTAAGATGAGCAGGTGGAGAAACAGGATGTGAGAGAATGCTCCTTGTCCTGTAGACTAAAGAGAACAGTAGGCTTCAAGGATAAAGTGGCCCACGGTACCTCCTGGACGGTGGCCCCAGCCTGGCCTGAGTCTACAGGGGCAGAACAGGGCGGCGCGGGTGTGGCATGACAGATCAATGGGGCGTGGGTTGCCTGTTAAGAACACTACATGGTATTTAAAAGAGAAGTGTGGACAGATCAAGAGAAGACTGATGTCTGTGTGTTTTGGAGTCTGGGAGATTGGGGGGTAGGGAAACATGGGATGGCCAGGGACATTGTTGGGGTTGAAGGGGCAAAGAGGGGACTTTTCTCTGTCGTGTCTGTAGGCGGCCACTAGGTGGCGTCCTGAGTCCTGATAGTCATCACCTGTTTCAGAGACTTGCCTGTCGAAGTAGATAGAACATTAACATCTAAACATGTGACAATTACATAAAAGACACATCAAATAAAAGGCACCAAAATCGAAATCAGGTCTCAAGTTGGAATAGCACAAATTGGAAATGTTTGACGACTGACAAAACAAAAGTCACAGCCCTCTGCTTACAGCCGTCTCTACCCCCAGTCGTGGCTTTGACTCCCCCAGGAGGCTGCCTTCTGCTCCAAATTCTCACCCAGTCCACACCCAGCGGGTCCCTGTGAGGCTGTCCAAACCCTAATGAGGGGGACTGCCTGCCCCCACCCTCCGCCGCCGAATCCCAGCCCCCTCGGTGAGAAGAACCAGGTGACGGCACCAAGTACCTACTTTCCAGCTACAGAACTAAGCTGCAGGGAAAAGGGAAACCTTGGCTCATTTCTTCTCAGCATCTTTGAATCAGGGGAGATGGAGGGATGGATGATGCCATAAAGGAAGGCTGGGATGGGATCCGTGGTGCAGACTCAGCCGCAGAGGAGGACAACGCCAGGCAGGACCGCGGAATACTGAGGTCCCCCGAGGCAGGGCCGGGATGCTGAGGGGAAGGCTGGGGGGCTGTTGGGGCTACGGCTGAGCTGCAGGACACCGGGGCCTGGAGAGGTGGCAGAATTGGTGCCAGGTGGGCAGCGGGAGGCCACTTCGGGGTCCCTAGTCTCCTCCCTGGGTGCCCTGCCCCTCAGTCTCTAAAGAGTGAAGCTTTGTGGGTTGGGTGGGGCCACGGAGGGGGCTGGGAGTCAGACTGTTAGAGGCCCTGGAGGCCAGGGGTCTAATCTTCCCGTGTTCTGACCTTCATCCGGGAACACTCAGTGCCGGCGCCTCCAAGGAGCAGGGCCATGACTGCTGAAGGAACAGGTAAATTCATGCTTTTTTGGGTTTTTTGGCCACAGGAATCTCCTACCAGCGACTGGTGAGGGCCGAGCAGGGCCTGTCCACTAGGAGTCACCGCAGCTCCACTGTGTGAGTGCTCTTGGGGAGGAAGGAATGGCAGGGCGGGGATGGGGGGGGGTGATGTTTTGCACACTGGCTCATTTTTCTGGGCTAAGAGTCTTTCATCAGATTCCTAAATGGGTCTGAGACTTAAAAACAAAAATTACCTGCTTTGATTATGCTGAACAAGCACACATTACCTTTCTTTACCCCTACTTTTCAGATGAGGAAGCCAAAGGTCAGAGAGGGCAAGTAACTTCCCCAAGGTCACACAGCTAGTAAAAGTCTGAGCCAGGATTTGAGCCTCAGTCTTACTCAAAAACCCAGGCTCTTTGCATAATGTCTTTCTGCCTGTCAGTAAAACGGCATTTTCCAAACTTTCCTGACCAAGACCTATAATTTAAAAATGTATTTTATGTGAAACCTGATACACACACACACATAGAGCTGAGACAGGTTTTAGGAAAGAAAGGTCACCTTCTCCCAAGCATGTTCTAGTTCAATTTCATTTCAAAGGCAGTTCTGGTTAGGACTCCCTGAGCTGATTTCATTACCCACAGCCTGCAGCTGGAAAAGCATTAGAGAGGAAACCTCTATTCTGAGGGCCCTCCAGCAAGCCTCCAAGCACATGGGTGCCTGGAGACCCCAGCCTCCACTGGCTTAGAAATTCCAGTCACCCCAGCCCCTTCCCATCTTCAGTCCCAGGGGTTCACAGCACATTCACTGAGCAGATATCATTTGAGTTCCTTCTTGGTAAAAACAAACAGAAAAGCAAGTGGTAGATTTTGAGAGAGAGAGAAAGGGCAGAAAAAATGTCTGGTAAAGAAAGGTTGGTTAATAAGCAAGCAGAATTCCGCCAGGGGGGCTGAGGCAGGTGGATGGTGGATAATCACCAACAGCTTCAAGGCGTTTCCTGAACCCCAGGTAGCGTTGCAGGTGTCCCTCCATCATCCAGTCCTCCTGTTAAGTAAGCCTGTGAGAGAGGTATGCTTTAGATCCAGGAACTGAGGCACAGAGAGAGGCTCGTAGAAGGAGCTCGCAGCCAAGTCAGTCTCACTTTGGTTAACAAGCCTGCAGAGAAGCTGCAAGTGGTGAGGCCTTGGGGTGGCTGGCCTGGTCCTGTAGAGAGTGGTGCCTAATGCATGTCCATGAGGGGATGACCCAGCAGTCAGTAAAGGAGGATGACTCAGTGGGGGACTACTTACTTGAGCCTGATCCCTCTCTCTTACAAATAGAGAAATCAAAATGAGTTTCTCCCTAAACCCTGGGGAGTCTGACACAGCCCCATCCCGTCCCTGAGTTCTGACCCCCGGGCCGGCTCTGGGACAGTCGTCCACAGACACTGGCAGAAGGGCCACCTGCCTGGTGCTTCTTTGTGCTGTTTAAACACGGCAGGACTTGTGAGGGAACAAGCGTGAGCAGTTCACACTAACAGCCTTCACAGGAATAACACTGCTATGGCTGGTGTGTGCTCAGCCCTTCAGTCGTGTCCGACTCTTTGTGATACTGTGGACTGTATCCTGCCAGGCTCCTCTACCTATGGGACTTTTCCACGCAAGAATACTGGAGTGGAGTACTTTAGACAAAACGCAGTGATTGGGGGTTGTCGTGGCTGAAGTTCAAACAGTCATGTGTTAACTGAGTGATTGATCCTTGAGGTTCATGATTCTCTTAATATTTGGGTATGTTCGAAATGTCCATAATGCAGACATTTAAACACTGGCATCAGGAGGGAACCCAGGGGCCGATCTCACCTTCTGAGATGGACCACATTCTGCTGGTGGAATGTGTACCTTTCTCAATATACCTACTTTCTGAGTGCTTTCACTCAAAAAAAAAAAAAGGGGGGGTGTCCAGAGGAAGGGAGGTGGGGGTTGGTGACTGGATGCATGCTCCCTCCACCAGCCCCATGCTGGCCCTCATGATGGCTTTGGCTGAGACTCCAAGCTCCCAGTGCAGGGGCCCAGGTTCAATCCCTAGTCAGGGAGCTAGATCCCACATGGAGCCAAATAATTAAATATTTTTAAAAAGAAAGAAAGGGCACCCTCAGCTAGAAGGAGTCACATGCAGCCCTGACTTGCTCCCCTTCCTCCTAGCAGAAGCCACCTCACACCCGACCCTTGACTTGAGGAGCACACGGGCTGAAATTTCAGGCCACATCTCACAGCATGTGGCTGCCTTGCTGCCCCCTCCCCAAAATGATCACCTGGCCTCCAATCACCTCCCCTAAAATACAATCCTTTATTGTGTCATTTTGTGTCTGTTCAGATGTCTTGTAGGAAAATTTTTTTTAATTAAAAAAAAAACGAAGGTAGAACTTATCTGTGGAAATGAAGTTCAGTTTTTAAAAGGTCTTNGGGGTGGCTGGCCTGGTCCTGTAGAGAGTGGTGCCTAATGCATGTCCATGAGGGGATGACCCAGCAGTCAGTAAAGGAGGATGACTCAGTGGGGGACTACTTACTTGAGCCTGATCCCTCTCTCTTACAAATAGAGAAATCACAATGACTTTCTCCCTAAACCCTGGGGAGTCTGACACAGCCCCATCCCGTCCCTGAGTTCTGACCCCCGGGCCGGCTCTGGGACAGTCGTCCACAGACACTGGCAGAAGGGCCACCTGCCTGGTGCTTCTTTGTGCTGTTTAAACACTGCAGGACTTGTGAGGGAACAAGCGTGAGCAGTTCACACTAACAGCCTTCACAGGAATAACACTGCTATGGCTGGTGTGTGCTCAGCCCTTCAGTCGTGTCCGACTCTTTGTGATACTGTGGACTGTATCCTGCCAGGCTCCTCTACCTATGGGACTTTTCCACGCAAGAATACTGGAGTGGAGTACTTTAGACAAAACGCAGTGATTGGGGGTTGTCGTGGCTGAAGTTCAAACAGTCATGTGTTAACTGAGTGATTGATCCTTGAGGTTCATGATTCTCTTAATATTTGGGTATGTTCGAAATGTCCATAATGCAGACATTTAAACACTGGCATCAGGAGGGAACCCAGGGGCCGATCTCACCTTCTGAGATGGACCACATTCTGCTGGTGGAATGTGTATCTTTCTCAATATACCTACTTTCTGAGTGCTTTCACTCAAAAAAAAAAAAAGGGGGGGTGTCCAGAGGAAGGGAGGTGGGGGTTGGTGACTGGATGCATGCTCCCTCCACCAGCCCCATGCTGGCCCTCATGATGGCTTTGGCTGAGACTCCAAGCTCCCAGTGCAGGGGCCCAGGTTCAATCCCTAGTCAGGGAGCTAGATCCCACATGGAGCCAAATAATTAAATATTTTTAAAAAGAAAGAAAGGGCACCCTCAGCTAGAAGGAGTCACATGCAGCCCTGACTTGCTCCCCTTCCTCCTAGCAGAAGCCACCTCACACCCGACCCTTGACTTGAGGAGCACACGGGCTGAAATTTCAGGCCACATCTCACAGCATGTGGCTGCCTTGCTGCCCCCTCCCCAAAATGATCACCTGGCCTCCAATCACCTCCCCTAAAATACAATCCTTTATTGTGTCATTTTGTGTCTGTTCAGATGTCTTGTAGGAAAATTTTTTTTAATTAAAAAAAAAACGAAGGTAGAACTTATCTGTGGAAATGAAGTTCAGTTTTTAAAAGGTCTTTGTAAAGCCCAGCTGAAAACTGGTCAAAAGTAGGTGGTAAGGTTTCCCGTTGGAACTGGGACCCCCAAGGCTTTCCCCTGGCTTCAGGTCCCACCTAGGCTGTGAGAAGGCCTGGGTGTCAGAGGGGCCAGCCCCAGCCCGAGTGGGCTCTGTGGCGGCCCCACCCCCATCCCCCATTGCCCATGGCCGGCCCTCTGTCCCCAGCACTGTGCTCTTGCTGAACCCAGTGGAGGTGCAGGCCGAGTTCCTCGCCGTGGCCAACCAGCTGAGCATGCCCGGGCCCTCACCGCACAGCACCTACACCACCCTGCTCCTGCATGCCTTCCAGGCCACCTTTGGGCCCCACTGCGACCTGCCGGGTTTGCACTGCAGGCTGCAGGTATGTGCTTGGGGCCCTGGGCTCAGCAGCGCCCCCTCCCGGCAGAGGTTCTCTCTACAAAGGCAGGGTCCGCCCTGGGCTCAGCAGCGCCCCCTCCCGGCAGAGGTTCTCACTGCTCCCTTTTGGAGCCCGCCTGGGTACACTGGCCCCCCTCATCTTGAATGAGGTTGCTGGAGCACTGACCTCGTTGAGAGGTCTCTGTTCTGCTGGTTCCTAACCTGGGTGGGTGGAACCGGGACCAAGGGACTGAACGCAGCCTCCAAGGGTGGCGTGAGCTGGGTGGCACAGGCGTGAGCTTTACACGGAACCTGGCACCCCGGTGTCTAGGCTGAGCCCTGGGGCCTGCCGGCTGTGTGGCTCCCCCTCTCTGAGCACTGACATTCTGCCCCCTCCTGCCCCAGCTCTGCAAGGCTCTGGGCCTTTCTTTCTGACCATTTCTGGAGAAAGGGGGCTGAGGGGGGCGCCTAGCTTGGTGGTCAGTCGTGGGTGGAGGCAGGCATCGAGGCCAGGGAAAGACAGGTCAGTGGGAGTTTGAGAAGTAGGGCAGCCAGGCCGAGGTTCACGGGCAAGCCTGCCTGTCCCCCTCCCCCTCCCCCGGCTTTCAGTCCAAGACCCTGGCCGAGCTTGAGGACATCTTCGCGGAGACGGCAGAGGCCCAGGAACTGGCATCCGGCATCGGGGATGCTGCCGAGGCCCGCCAGTGGCTCAGGACCAAGCTGCAGGCAGTGGGAGAGAAAGCCGGCTTCCCTGGTGTCCTAGGTGAGGCTCTGGGGATAAGGCCCCGTCCCCCGGTGGCTCCACAGCTGCCCAGGCAGCAGCCCAGCTGGGCCTGCTCCGTATAATCATTCAGAGACCCAGATTCTCCAACAGCTCCTGCTCTGCCATCCCAAGGGCATGGTTCCCCTCTGCGGGGTTAGGGTTCAGCTGCAGATTGCCACAGGGGTGGTGGTGGGAGCAGGAAAAGGGAGGACTGATCGAGGGCAGCGGGCTGCATTTGAAGACAACACAGAAGCTCCACGTACCCCTCTGAGCCCCCTTTGTCATGTGGCCCACCTTGCCCCATCGTCTCTGGGGAAAGTCTGTTACAGAAGAAGGGACTCCTGGTGAGCTGGTGCCCTTGTTCTCCTGTTTGAACCGAAGGTTCAGAGCCTGAGACTTGGCCACAGTCCCACAGCTCACAGAAGGGTGTGGCTTCTTTGAGAAAAGCCCCCTGACTGCAGGTCAGGCATCTCAGCTTCCAACTCAGACTCAGCCCACCCGGTTGTTGGTCCCTCTCCCCACTCTGGTCTCTCCTCCAAGACGAAGAGGGGTCTGGGCTGGCCTGTCTCAAGGTGCCGGCCCAGCCCTCACTTCCTGCCCCTCCCTCCTTGGCTCCTCCAGACACCGCCAAACCCGGCAAGCTGCGCACCATCCCCATGCCCGTGGCCAGGTGCTATACCTACAGCTGGAACCAGGACAGCTTCGGTGAGCGGCCCGCTGGGCTCACTCCTGGTGCCCAGCCCCCAAACTTCCAGGGCGCTTTTCCTCTGCAGTGGGCCTCCCAGCTGAGCAGGCTCCAAGCAGAGCAGAGGGCAGGCTCTGAGTCCGGGGCTGGCTCCCTGCCTTCTTCCCCACAGTGTCGTTCTGTCTGAGTCTGTCACCCCTCCCAGGGTTGTGCAGGAGGGGTCTCAGGGCCTGACGCCCAGACGGTGTACCCCATTACTCCCGGCAGACATCCTGCAGGAAATCCTGCTGAAGGAACAGGAGCTGCTCCAACCGGGCATCCTGGGGGACGACGAGGATGAAGACGGGGAGGAGGAGGATGAGGACGAGGATGAGGATGAGGAGGAGGACCTGGACAGCAACAGACACTGTGCCGAGAGGGACTCTCTGCTCTCCACCAGCTCCGCGGCCTCCCATGACTCCACCCTGTCCCTTGCCTCGTCCCAGGCCTCAGGACCCACCCTCCACCGCCAGCTGCTGACCTCCTTCGTGTCGGGCCTGTCGGACGGCATGGACAGTGGCTACGTGGAAGACAGTGAGGAGAGCTCCTTCGAGAGGCCCAAAAGGCCTGGCAGCCAGGAACGCCGGGGCCACCGCAGGTCCGGACAGAAGCTCAACAGGATCTATAAACTCTTCAAGAGCACCAGCCAGCTCGTGCTGCGAAGAGACTCCCGGGCCCTGGAGGGCTGCCCGGACAGCGCCCTGCCCCTGCGGCGGGCCGGCAGCCTCTGCAGCCCCGTCAGCCCCCTGGACGGCCCGAGGCCAGCCTCCCGGGCCCAGCGCTCCCGCTCCCTGCCCCAGGCAAAGCTCAGCCCCCCGCTGCCCGGCTGGCTCCTGGCCCCCGCCTCCCGCCACCAGCGCCGCCGCCCCTTCCTGAGCGGGGACGAGGACCCCAAGGCCTCCACGCTGCGAGTTGTGGTCTTCGGCTCCGATCGGATCTCGGGGAAGGTGGCCCGGGCATACAGCAAACTGCGGTGAGAGCCGGAGCTGGGCCTCCATCTGCCCTGGGCTAAAGAGGGGTGGTGCTGGCGGCATCTGGGCTTGAGGACTGGGGTCCCCCAGGGGCCCAGGGGCTCCCTTCTCACTATCTTCTTCTCCACAGGCGGCTCGAGAGCAACCGTCCACTCCTCACACGGTTCTTCAAGCTCCAATTCTTCTACGTGCCCGTGAAGCGGAGCCAAGGAACTAGTGGCTGCACCAGCCCAGCTTCTCCATGCCAGACGTCCCCTCTCCCCGCAGACTCCCCGAGGCACCCCAGCCCAGCGGTACATCCCCAGCCCCAGGCCCAGCGGGGTGGCAAAGCAGGGAGACATGAGCAGGTCCCAGATCCCTGGAANTTTTTTTTAATGTTTAAAGTAGACTTTATTTTTAGAGCAGTTTTAAGATCAAAGAAAAATTAAGCAGAGGATATGGAAAGTTCCCATATACCCCACCTCCTTCCACTATCAACTAGTACATTTGTTACAACTGATGAACCTGCATGGATCCGTTATTATTGCTCAAAGTCTGTTGTGTACATTAGGGCTCACTGTTGGCATTGTATAATACATTCTATGGATTTGGAAACATATATCCACCATTATAATATCACACAAAGTAGTCTCACTGCCCTGAAAACCTCTGTGTTCCCCTGTTCACCCATTCTTCCCCTATCCCCTGCCAACCACTGATCTTTTTACCATCTCCATCGTTTTTCCTTTTCCAGAATGTTATGTAGTTGGAATTGTATAGTATGTGGGGTTTTTTACATTGGCTTTGTCTCCTTTCTTTGCTGAGCTATCTGTTCAGATCTTTTGCCCTTGTTTTAATTGGGTTGTTTGTTTTCTTATTGTTGAATGTTAAAAAGAGTTTTTGGAGCACAAATTTTTGATAGCAGTCCTTTATCAGATATGTGTTTTGCAAATATTTCCTTCCAATCTGTGGCTTATGTTTTCATTCTCTTAACACCGCCTTTTGCAGAGCAGATGATCTTAATTTTAACGAAGTCCAATTTATCCACTTGTTCTGCTCTGGCGGCTTGGAACTTCCTTTGGGGCCCAGAACACAGTGGTCTCAGACCTCTTCTTGTGGTCCCTGACATCCAAGTCATGCCTCTTCCAGAGGATGGCTCTCCCACAACCCCTGGGACAGGGAACGCTTAGCGCCCCTCAGTCTGCTCAAAGGAAAGGCGTCAGAGTGATTTCCAGGTCCTACAGCTTCTCTCCGCAGGAGATGCACGTGGACATGGACTGCTTGGCACCTGCCCTGGGACTTCAGACTTCCCTTCCCCCCAGCTGCCACACCCATCACACCCTCTAGCACTGGAATGTCAGCTGCTGCCCTGGGAGTGGGGCTCCTGGGTTTTCTCGGGGAAGAAACTACTCTTTTTGTCCAATCTCAAAATCCTTCTATTTTTTCCCCCAGCCCTACCAGTCCAATCAGGGTAAAGGGAGCCAGCTCTCCTGGGAAAGAGTGCTCTCTCTGGGGCAAAGACAGGCAGGCAGCCAGTCGTCCCCATCTGCAGCAGCACACCTGTGTCCTGGTCAGATCCCAGCCCCAGGATCTCAGTCTGCCTGGGCTCCGCTAACAAAATACCATAGAGTGAGTGATTTAAACAGCAGACGTATACTTCTCAAGAGACGTGTGTTCGATCCCTGGGTCAGCAAGATTCCCTGGAGAAGGGGATGGCAACCCATTCCAGTATTCTTGCTGGACAGTTCCATGGACAGAGGAGCCTGGTGGGCTGTAGTCCATGGGGTCGCCAAGAGTCAGACACAACTGAGCACACAACCTTTCTTTTGTGCTGTGCTGTGCTAAGTCACTTAAGTCTTGTCTGACTCTTTGCAACCCCCTGGGCTGTATAGCCCACCAGGCTCCTCTGTCCATGGGATTCTTCAGGCAAGAATATTGGAGTGGATTGCCATGCCCTCCTCCAGGGGATCTTCCCAACCCAGGGATCGAACCTGCATTGCATGTCTGCTGCGTTAGCAAGTGGATTCTTTACCACTAGCGCCACCTGGGAAACCCTACCTTTCTTTTACTTTTCATGATTCTGGGGGCTGGGAAGTCCAGGGTCAGGGTGCTAACAGATTTGGTGTCTGGTGAGAGCTCTCTTCCTGGGTTGCAGATAGCTGTCTTTCACTACATCTTCACCAGGTAGAGGAGGCACTGGTGTCTCTTCTTAGGACACTAAGCCCATCATGGCAGCTCCACCCTCATGACCTCATCTAAACCTACTCGCCTCCCAGAGGTCCCGTCTCCTAACACCATCGCATTGGGGTTCAACATATGAGCCTGGGGATAACACAAGACATTCAGTCCACACTACTCAGCCATTCTGAACGTGTGGTCCCTGGAGGCTCAGCTGTGGTTACAGCAGCCACACATGTGTGCCCCTTTCTGCACAGGGTGAGGGGGAAGCAATGGCCCATTCGGGGAATCTCAGACATTTAGAGTGGAAGGTGGAGCCTTGCAGTCCCTGCAGCCTGACCAGGGCACCTCCCCTGAACATCAAGGTAGTAAAAACTGCTGCTGCTGCTGCGTCGCTTCAGTCGTGTCCGACTCTGTGCGACCCCAGAGACAGCAGCCCACCAGGCTTCTCCGTCCATGGGATTCTCCAGGCAAGAACACTGGAGTAGGTTGCCATTTCCTTCTCCAGTGCATGAAAGTGAAGTCATTCAGTCGTGTCCGACTCTGTGCAACCCCATGGACTGCAGCCTACCAGGTTCCTCCGTCCATGGAATTTTCCAGGCAAGAGTACTGGAGTGGGGTGCCATTGTCAGCAAATGCTGTGTATGGGCCCAGCATGGTCCACGCACTTTATGTGTTTACATCATCTCACACCCGCCCGCCAGCTTCACCACTGTTTAACACCCAGGATGCCTGGACTCCTTAATCAGTAGAGCTGGATGAGAGGCCAGATGAGGAAATCAGGTAGGTCTTTACTGGGACTCTGCTGCAGCACAAGGGATTGAAAACAAGCAGCAAGTGTCCTGGCTCGCTCCCTGAGGTGGGGTGAGCTGGCCCCTCAAATAGGGTGAGGGTGGGTTGAGCCGGATGGGCAGCTTAGGTGGTCTGCCCACCCCTGGGTAGTGCTGTGTGCAGCAGTCTTGCTCATGCACTGGACCTTGCTTTTGCCCCTGGAAGCTCAGAAATTGCAGTTGGGTTTTGACCTTTTTGTATCTTGTTCATAATTGGCCCCAACTGCTGCAGTTAATATGCTTGCAGTTAATTTTAGTCCCTTGTAGTTTTTCTGTATTCTGTTGCTCCAAGATATTTGTCCAGGTGCAAGCACTGCAGCAAAGGGTCCCAGACCCCAGCCTGTCTCACTGTGAGGTAGGTACTATTGTGACCCATTTTACAGATGAGGAAACTGAGGCAGAGAAACTAAGGAACTTGTCCAAGGTCACAGAGACTGTGAAAGGGGAAGCCAGGGCTCAGCGCCACCCGAGCCCCTGCCCTTACTGCTACTCCCTCAACCCACTCAGGTGAGCTGTAGGGAAACCGAGGCCCAGAAAAGTAAAGTTCCCACGAATCTGAGAGGGATGGCTTCATCATAAGGGAATTCCAGAGGAGCCCAGCCACCTTCTTCTCTCCCTGGGGACTGGCTGGGAGTGGGGTGCGGTGAAGTGGAAGTAGGGGTGGAGGTGGACAGGAAATGGTTGGCAAGGCTCCAGGCAAGTCCAGGGTGGCCACTACTGGGGTGGGAGCGGGGGGAGGGGGCAGAATCAGGAAGGAAGCCCTCGGTGAATGAATGTCGCTCCATCCCCCAGAGCTGGTACTGGCCCAAGGGGATCCCCTGGGACTTGTGGAGAGAGGAAAGCAGGGGCAGCAAAGCAGCCTTACCCCCCGACTCCAAGGAAGGGGCCTCTCGTCTGAGGGGCCAGAGGCCCTCTCTGAGCAAAACTAACCACAGGGCTCTAAGGTCAGAACCAGGACTGTCCGCAGAAGAAGCCGGAGAGGGCTGGCGAGTGCTGTGCAAACACTCTCTCCAATCGCTGGGTCACAGATTAAAACTGAGACCCACAGAGGAGGGGTCGACAAGCAGAAGCAGCTAGGACCAGAGTGTGGGGGCCAGGATGTGCTGTGTACGTGCGTGTGCCTGCACGTACATGCATGGGCCAGACGCCTCACACAGGTAACAGAGGACTGGACTCAGCTTTCTCCCTGGTGTCCTAGTCCATTCTCTGCCTTCTCAGTGCGAATTTTACACAGGCAAGCACCTCCTCCACACCCTGAGAAGCTTGCAGACCTGTCCTGGAGGACCTGCCCAATAGGAAGCTAAAGGGCGTTGGGGGTGCTATGAAGGACAGGCGACCTGAGAACAGGCAGAGTAAGGGGATCCCAGGCCCTGCCCTCCAGGGAAGCCCCAAGTTCTCTCTGCCCTTGACCCGGTCTCAGAGGAACCTGAGGGTCCCCAGGAGTTTGGAAGGGGAACAGGAGTGAAGGGAGGCCTGGGCAAAGTTTTCCTCACCAGCTTTAAAGATGGCTTGTACAAGAGAGAATGGACTGGGTTTCTATCTTTCCTGTCTCTCTCTCTTTTTTTTAATAGCCAAACCTAGATTTTTTTTTTTAATTATTTATTTATTTTTGGCTGTGCTGGGTCTCTTTTGCTACGCCGGCTTTTCCCTAGTTGCAGAGAACAGGAAGTAATCTGTAGTTGCGGTGCGCAGGCTGCACGTTGCGGTGGTGTCTCGCTGCGGAGCATGGGCTCTGGGGCTCATGGCCTCAGTAGCTGTGGTTCCCAAGCCCCAGAGCACAGGCTCAACAGCTGCTCCAAGGCATGTGGGATCCTCCCAGACCAGGGACCGAACCCGGGTCTCCCGCACTGGCGTGTGTGCTTGCTGTTGCTTCGGTCAGGTCTGGCTCTGCAACCCTATGGATTGTAACCTGCCAGGCCNCAGGCTCAACAGCTGCTCCAAGGCATGTGGGATCCTCCCAGACCAGGGACCGAACCCGGGTCTCCCGCACTGGCGTGTGTGCTTGCTGTTGCTTCGGTCAGGTCTGGCTCTGCAACCCTATGGATTGTAACCTGCCAGGCCCCTCTGTCCATGGGATTCTCCAGGCAAGAATACTGGAATGGGTTGCCATGCCCTCCTCCAGGGGATCTTCCCCACCCAGGGATGGAACCTGCATCTCCTCTTATGTGTCTTCTGCGTTGGCTGGCAGATTCTTTACCACGAGCCACCAGGGAAGCCCTGTATTTTTCCGGTCTTGATCCATTTAAATGTGTTACTAGTCCAGAAAATATGGACATTTAAGAAAAGAATGTGGTTGGTCCTTAGGTACTAATAATGATTTCTAAGAAACAAAGCAAGCCGAAAAACAATTTGTATAAACCACTCCAAGCTATGGAAAGTGGTGATCACTGAATGCAGAGGGAAAAGAAGCTGGGAAGGAGGAAGAGAAAGCTCATTTTCAAATTCTATAATATATATGTATATATATAATATGTAGTTTATAGATTAAATATAAATAATAAATTTATATTATTTATAATTTTCTGTATTTAATATAAAATTATATCTATTTAATTTACTCTAATTAAATATTTATAATTTAAATATAAATGTATATGTATACTACAGTATAATGTTTGTTTTTACAATGAAAGCATATTTGTGAATTGTTTGAACAACTTTTTAAACACTAATTTTTTTTTAAGTTAAAGGTGTTTAAAATAAAAATCCCTGGATTTCTCCTGAAGTCCAGTGTATAAGACTCTGTAGTTCCAATGCCAAGGACATGGGCTTAATCTCTGATGAGAGAACTAAGATCCCATATGATGCATGGCCAAAAATAAATAAAATAAAAATTCCTTCTCCTCCCACATAAGAATGCCTGAAAGGATAAGTGACTAGATTTAAAAAAAAAAAGATAAAAGCATAAATCTGCTTCCTACAATTGTCACCCCATTAGCCCTGAGTCTGGGTGTTCTCACACACCCCTCAAAACAACACTGTTGGAAGTGAAGTCTGGAAAATTCCCGATACGTGGACTATTCCTCCTTTTACACGCCCACACCAGACAGTTCAAGTTACTAACAAGCTACTGACAGATGCCTCTGATGCTGCTGCTCCAGGAATCACACCTGTGAAACCCTGGTTTAGAGCCTGACGTTCTGCTGCCCCTGCTTCCCTGGGCCACCGGTGTGAGCGCCAGAGGAAATTCACTAGAAGCAGAGATGCCCACCAGGAGAGCAGCCTTGCCAGTGTCTCCGGCTCCCTTGAGTAGAGTCGAGAGCAAGGAGCACAGGACAGGCTTCAGGCTGGCTCAGCCTGTGGGTCCTCTCTGTGGGCCCACAGTGGACTCCCTGGCCTAGATGTTTCCTGGTTCAAGTCCCACTGCTTGCCAGTTACATGAGCCTGTTTTAAAAAAGATTTGTTTTCCACAATAACATCTCTTTATTTTATTTATTTACTTTGGCCACACTGGGCAGCATGCAGGATCTTAGCTCCCTGCTTCCTGACCAGGGATTGAACCAGTGTCCCCTGCACTGGGAACATGAAGTCTTAGCCACGGGACCACCAGGGAAATCCCTGCATGAGCCTTTAAAGTGAAGTTTGCCATAATTGTCCTCACTCATAAAGTGATTGCATATTTCTGTAACAGCTATCTTCTGGTTTATTACTTCTCCTCAGCTTTCTAAGAATAGGTCCTACCAACCAGAGAACCATTTGATTTTTGGGTTGTTGTTAATGAATTCGGGGAATAAAAACTGGGAGACAAGGATTAGAGTGGAGTTGAGGTGCTCTGAAGGCACTTCAAGAGGACTTTGAGGTGTTTGTGAAAAACTCTAGGTGGAAGGAGCCAGGAGTTAGTGAGCTGGGATCACTTGGGGAGAAAAGAGAGGACAAAAAGAACTCTACTGGCTCCATAGCATGGCCTGGAAGAGGGCATCTGGACAAAAGAAATATCCACCAAAGATTTTTTCTTTAAGTTTAGATTTTTTTTTTATTGCTTGCTTATTTTTAATTTGGCTGTGCCAAATCTTAGTTGTGGCATATGGGAGCTAGTTCCCTGACCAGGGATCAAACTTGGGCCCTCTGCACCGGGAGCATGGCGTCTTAGCCACTGGACCACCGGGGAAGTCTCTCATGGAAGATTTTTAGATAGCTTGTTAAGAGACGATTAATATCGACTTCTTTTCCGTCCTCCCAATGTAATCTTCAGGAAAATCTACATTGCCTTTTAGGATTTTCTGTGAGTGAATTCCTTAGAAAACTCAATGAGATGATGGATTCTGCATTGGCTACTGAATGATCCCAGAGACAGTTCCCACAGAAGGTGGGGCTGGAGGAACACACAGACGGCCCTGGGTTTCCTGTCCCCAAAGCAAATGTTAACAGTTCTTACTGGACTCCCATACCATGGTGATCCAGAGAGTCCTGATCCCAGCACTCATCTACCTGCCACCATAGTTACAAGAGGATTTTAATTTGTTTAAAAATTAAAAGCTTCATTTGCTCTGTAATAGGAAAATAGGTCAATATTTTTCTGAATAGAGGGGCTTGGAAAGTGGAATAAGGATGGAACAGAAGTGGTGGATTCTCTGCCGGAAAGCTAAGTAACTTGGCAGCCCCGAGTGAGTTAGTGAGCAGACTTCCACACACCCAGGAATGTAGAAGGATACAGGAGCCTGGGTGAAGCCATCGTGACTGTGGCTGGAGGAGCCACAGACAGTGAGCCTCGGCTTCTGCATCTTGGGCACCCACCATCCAGAGTGTCTTTGCTGCCCTTAGCTCACCGATGATCCAGAAGCCAGAGCAGTAAGTGCAGGGAACCCTAGCTCTCTGGATTCTGATGCTGAGGGATCATGTGGTCTGTGCATGGGTTGGAAAAGAATTTCCAGACATGAGGCAGAAGGAGAGGAGACTAGAGTTTATTAGAACGGGAGATGCTGTCAAAACAGCAGGATGGCTCCTTTCGCAGGACAGTAGCCAATTTTATAGCCTCAAGAGGAAGAAAATTCCTACTGAAAGGGTGGCGTCAGGTGAGGATGCTATGCGCGTGCCTGAGTGCCGACTCTTTGTGACTCCATGGACTGTAGCCCGCCAGGCTCCTCTGTCCATGGGATTGTCCAGGCAAGAATACTGGAGTGGGTTGNCTGAAAGGGTGGCGTCAGGTGAGGATGCTATGCGCGTGCCTGAGTGCCGACTCTTTGTGACTCCATGGACTGTAGCCCGCCAGGCTCCTCTGTCCATGGGATTGTCCAGGCAAGAATACTGGAGTGGGTTGCCATTTCCTCCTGCAGGGGATCTTCCTAACCCAGGGACAGAACTCGCATCTCCACGTCTCGTCTCCTGCATTACAGGTGGATTCTTTACCACTAAGCCACCAGATTGGTCAGGATGCTATAGGATAGATATTTTACCTGTGAAGTCAGGGAATTGGCCAGTTTAGATCAGGAGGCTTGTGGCAACAGTTGCTATGAGGTTTGGTTAATTGTGGAGATTTTTGTCCTGTGACCTTGGTATAAGGCTCCAGAGTTTTGCTGGGGGCTGTTCCGGGGAGACTGGTGCAGATGGGAAAGTTGGCAATAGATGGCCTGAAAAGCCCAGATTAAACAAACCCTAGAATGACAGGGAGCCACTAGGATCAACCAGAGAGGCAGTGCCACCTGCCTTGCTGATGGTACATATGGTGAGCTGGGGGCACCTAGGGGTCTCAGTCCTTCATCCTTGCACCTCCTTTTCACTCTCTCTTTGTCCCTGGCTGGCCCTCGACTGCATGCCCTCACAATAAGGTTGCAAGGGACATCTCTCTTGGTCCAGTGGTTAAGAATCCGACTTCCACTGCAGGGGGCACAGGTTCCATCTTTGGTTGGGCAGTTAAGATTTCCACATGCCGCATGGCGTGGCCAAAATAAATAAATGACAATAAATTCAAAATGAGGGCGCCTCAGCTCATCCTTGCAGGGGACAGCTCCGGGGCTGTCCATGGTCACCAGGCAGCCCCCTTGGTGGCCCCCACACCCAGGGCAGTTGCAGAGTCAGCAGCCCCTGATAAGAGGAGCAGCCACAGGAGGCGGACATCAGCTTGTGATTTCCGATCAGTTAGGCCAGAGCTGATAATGAGAAGGCGCTGCCCGCAATGGCCACACTGCCAGCTGCTGCCGAGTGCTGAACCTGCGAGGGCTCCGTTCTTGGCCCTTTATCTTGTCCTGAACTTTTTCACTTCACTCATTCATTCCCTCCTTCGTTCCTTCATCCATTTATCCATTTGTTTTATTTGCTGAGCTCAACTGTCTCTCCACATTCTCTTATCTTGTGATGGATAGAATAATGAATAAGACCTAGCTGCTTCTTTCTCAGAACTTACTGGGGGAGGGCAGAGGGATGAGGCAGACATGTGACCTAAGAATACAAAGATGCTTGATAAAATTGGGAGTCCACTCACATGAGTGGGACCGAAAAGAGGTGGCTATAGGAGTTCTCTGGTGGTCCAGTGGCTAAGACTCTTTGCTCTCAATGCAGGGAGCCCACGTTTTAATCCCTGGTCAGTGAACTAGATTCTGCAGCCAAATAAATAAATAAAAATTTTTAAAGAAATAACTATAAAAGGGAAGCTGAGCTAGAGCAGATGGTTTAAATTTCTGGTCTTTTCTTTTTTTTTTCAAATGGCCTCTCCTCCAAAATGAAGAGATGGAACGAGCCCACTCAGCCCTTTCAGAAAAAGGTCAGTGACTTCTCCTTTGGTTGCAAAGGAGAAACCCAAGTACCAGAAACCGAATGCAAACAGTCTTAACGAAAAAGGAAGGGGTCATATATCAGATCACATAGTTGAACAATTAAGAGAAGATCTAGGCCTCAGGGTTCCAGGCACAGCTGAAACCAGGTGTTCATGCAGTCAGCAATCTGCCTCTCTCCAGAGCCATTTACCCATTAGGCCAAATCTGATGGCAGCACAGAGTCTCTGAGTTTTTTTCCAAAGGTCAAGAAATGTGTTGGAGAGGCCCCTAAATATTTCTTGGCTTCCAAATGTGAGAAGGAAAGATAAACTAGCGAGCGCATCGCCTTGGAGGCGATCTGCTCCCCAGCACTGCTCTCTCCTAATCAGCAAGGTCGGCAGATAATTTTTCCTGCTCTGCATCCGTGTCCTCTCTGCAGGCTTGGACACCGCTGACTTCACGTCCTTGACACTCCTCGCTCCCGCTTCCACAGCACTCCACTTCTCCTCCTGCCTCTCTGACCTGCTTTTCCCGCTTCTGTTCTGGAGGAAGGATGGTTAGGAGTGAGGCAGGAGAAGGGTTGGGAAGATAATCCCACTGCCCACGTGAAGGCCTGGAGGTGGGAGAGGGCCTGGATCTTTAAGGAACCACAGTCATTCAGGACTTCTGGAGGTGTCAGAGCGAGAGGATAAAGCCCGAGGTTGGGGATCAAGGAAGGACCAGATCATTCCTTGCAAATCACATGAAGGAATTTCTCTGCTCTCTTAAAAGTAATAGGGTGCTATTGAGGGCGGTAACAAAGGTGTAACAGGATCAGATTCATGTTTCACTCTAAGAAAGAGACCTTTGGCTGTGAGATGGAGGCAGGTAGACAGCAAGGGGTCGTAATAATTTAGGAGAAAGATGATAATGACCTCATGACTGCCATGGGGATGGGAAAAAGGGCGACAATTCATGAGACAGTGATAAGACTTGGTGCCATTGAGGTGTAACAGATGAGGGAGGAGGAGGTATAAAAAGTGACACCCAGGTTTCTGGTTCTGAGATGAGCAGCAGAGAAGTGGGTTTTGAGGGTGAAATGATGAACTGGGTTTGTACCAACTGAGCTGGAGAAGCTTGGGGGCATTTAGCCAGCAGTGTCTGCGGTGGGAGGTGCTTGGTGTGTCTGGAGCTCCAGAAAGAATCCTCAGCTCCCTGCATTCAGCCAGCACCAGAGAGGGCCCCTGGGAGGTGCCACCTCCCACCTGATCAGGATAAAGAATGTCAGTGTAACTTCCCTGGGAGTCCAGTGATTAAGACTCCACACTTCCGCTGCAGGAGGTGCGGGTTCGATCTGTGGTCAGGGAACTAAGATACTGCATGCCTTGCAGCCCGGCCAAAAAAAAAGTCCAGTGGCTGTGGCTGACCACAGACACTTCTCTAGAAAGAGACCTCACAGCAGGATGTGCTCTGGGAGGAGCTTCGAGGGCCATGGGGAAGGGGAAGGAAGAGGAGGGGACAGAGCCAGGCCTTTGTGACACTGGGCTTTTCTCTGCAGGGCTAGAGGCTGCAGACACCCATCGTCCAGGACTGGTGGCCTCCCTGGGCAAGATTGTGGGCTGCTGAGTTGCTGCTGAGTCAAGGTAGGTGCTGGCTGGGGGCAGGGTCTCCAGGGAAGGATCTGGGATGAGCAGATGGAGGGTCCCGGAGGAGGGATGTTGGAAGGGGAGCCCATGAGGGGCCGAGACGTCCCCAGCCCTTATGAACACATGCCCAGCATTTCTGAAACAGGTCACCCAGGTATGGTGGCTACTAGGACGGCTCTGCCAAGTTAAGATTACTCAACCCATTTTCACAAGAAAAAAGGATGCAGGGCCCTGTGAGAAGACCTCTCCTTTCTTCTCCAGATCCAGTAAATGCCCATAATGAAGGACTGACTATTCCTCCCTGGTGCTGCAGAGTACATTCATTAGCCTGTTGGATTCCTACAGGCGATTGGAGGAAGGCTGGGTATGTGTTAATACTGCCCATTTATTGATCAGAAGACAGAGGCTTAGAGGGATGGAGCAACTTGCCAAAGATTGTAGAGTGGAGAAGCAAGATGCAGGACTCTGAGAGAATATTCTGGGCCCCCATCTGTGTCCCTCCTGGGACATCATCTGTCCCTGACTGTCCCAGGTCTTAGCTACTCTCTGCATACATAAACACACACACACACACACACACACACACACACACACACACACGAAGAGGCCCAGCTGGCATGGGGTTGAGACCCGACTGTGCATGACCAACACAGACAGTAACAGGTGCCGGGGCCCCTGGCAGAGTGAGGTGTGAGCTCAAGTGAAGAGAGCCCCCCTGGGGTGGGGGCAGGGAAGGTTCTGCTCAAAATGTCAGCTGGGCCTTGAGGCAGACAGAGGGCTGGTGTGCAGAGATGGGGCTGCAGGCATCTCGCTGAAGGGGACAAACTGCAAATACAGAGGAGGAACGTGGTGTGGTGGCAGGAAAGAACAGCTAGAGGTTCGGTTTGGCTGCTAATGCGTGTGTTTATGGAGGACCAACCAGCAGGGGCCTGTCCTGTTTATTTATCTGTAAATAAGTGGCTTTTGAATATCATCATTTTGAGTCCTCACAGAAACCCTATGAGTCAGGTGCTATTATTAAGTCTCATTTAAAGATAGAGAAACTGAGGCACAAAAGCTCTAAGCAACATGTTGCCATAGCAACAAAGAGATTTGGTACCCAGCAGTCTAGCGCCCAATGCTACCTGCCCCAACCTTGTGTGGCTCCCCTCTGTTACCTCCTCGGCTCCCAGGGTGGGCATGAATGCCAGGCTGGCTGGTGGCCACCTGGTCCTCAGACCTTCCTGGTGTGCATCCAGGCCCCGCCACCTTCTTCCCAGGCTCCCTGCCCCCAGGAACAATACTCTCCCGCCTCCTAGACTGGCTTGCTCACATCCAGGTGTTTCCTTCGCAGTCAGGGGCAGACACAACAAGGAAGCAGGCCTGCCCAGTCCTCGGGGACAGCTGGGAAATAAAGCCATCGGGGATCTGGAAAGCCCAGCGGGACCTCGTGGGATGAGGGTTGACGGAGTCCTCTCAGAACCCCAAGCTCTGCCTTTCTACCCCCACTAATCATATGCTTTAAATCAAAGAACTGGGTGTGTTGCCCGGCAAGTCTATGTCTAGGGAGAGAAAAAAATCCAAGCCCTGGAGATGGCATCTGCCAGATACCCTGGGGGCGGGAGGGAGCGTGGGTGGGAGGAGAGGGAAATGGCTCCGTGATGGGATGGTCCCCTCTCTGTGCTAGAACAGCAGGCAGAGGACAGGAGGGGGCAGAAGTGCGTTCCTGGGAAGTTCCATGCCTTTCTTCCCAGGGGGTGGCATAGGTGGGCTGGGTGGTGGCTTTTCCTGGCTGAATAGTCTGGCCCAGGAGCCAGCAGTGGGGGTGGGAGGCCAGGGTAAGCCGGGCATCAGCTATAAATTTCATGGCGAAACAGTGACCCAGAGCATCTCAGACCCTCTCAGTCTTGTTGTCTGCAGCCCTTCCTCTGGCCAAGAAGTCTTTCCCACAATCTCCTGCACAGAATGAATGAGCAACGGCTGCTGCCAATAGCGTCCCATCCACTTTTTGCTGCTGTGTGTCATGGAGCCACCTCTGGTTCTGTGGCCGGTCCTATGGCCTGTGTGACCCCCCGAGGCAGTGAACAGCTGTGCATTTGCACCCTCCCTGAGGACTGTTCGTTGCTAGCGTTCTGTGTTTAAGGAAGAATGTCCTCTGAATCCTGATTCATTCAGCCACCCGTTCATTCTTTGTCTCTGGTCCCATCCTTCTGACAAGGGCTGTAAGGGTCTAAGATTTTACCCTACTGATAACTAACAAGTTGAGGCTTCCCAGGTGGCTCAATGGTAAAGAATCCACCTGCCAATGCAGGAGAAACGGGTTCGATCCCTGGGTCGGAAGATCCCCTGGAGAAGGAAATGGCAACCCACTCCAGTATTTTTGCCAGGAAATCCCAGGACAGAGAAGCCTGGTGGTCTACAGTCCAAGGGGCTGTAAAGAGTTGGACACGACTTAGGGAATAAACAACCACCACCACTAACAAGTTAGTCTGCCACAGTTTTATGGTCGCTGGCAGAAAACACGAGACTCCAGAGTCACAGATCTTTATCACTCGCAGTGAAACAAGCAGCCTGAGCATCGTGCCCTCAAATCCCCTGGGAGGGTGAAGAGATGGCCCCAAGAGGTTGCTGTGCATCACCGCTGAGTAGCCCGGAGCTTTGAAACCTCTAGTGTTCAAGGGGTTGGGGGGGGTGGGCTGTCAGCAAACCTGCCACTTCTGCCCTGGAAGGAAACATTGTCTCCATCCCACTAGTGGCAAAGGAATCTGTTCTCGGCCCTGGGGAGGGCAGGCTCTCTGTTCCAAGGTTGTCTGTGATACAGATCTTGAAGAAGTGATCTGGAACGAACGCTCACGAGGTGGGCACAAACCCATGGAGGATTGCCTGCCAGGGTTCTCCTACTGACTGCACCCCGGCTGCATTGTCCCCTGAAATGCCTTCAGCACCCCCTCCTCGGTGCTTGGCTGGCCATTCCCTTCGTTTGGAACGTGTTTTCTGCAGACTTTGCCCGATGGCTCCCTTCCGCCTGCAGGCTTCTACTCAGAGGTCACCTCCTCGGGGAGACCTTTCCATACTGCACCCCAATCACTGGCACCTCATGATCCTATTCTCAGCCATATTTCTTTAGCACCTCTCAGCTGTATAAGTAATACACAGCTCAATGATGGCATTTTTGTCTGCACCCCGCCGCGCACACACACGCACACACACACACACACACACACAGGGCTTCCCCTGTGGTTCAGCTGGTAAAGAATCCGCCTGCAGTGCAGGAAACCCAGGTTCAGTTCCTCGGTCGGGCAGATCCCCTGGAGAAGGAGATGGCAGCCCACTCCAGTATTCTTGCCTGGAGAATCCCATAGACGAAGCAGCCTGGTAGGTTCCCAGTCCATGGAGTCGCAAGAAGCATGGGGACATGACTTAGCGGCTAAACCACCCCCCGTCCCCACAACAAACCCACAGGTAGTACAAGTTTTATGCGGGCAGCTGTTTGTCTGCTTTTAGCTTACTACCACATCTCCAGGACCTGGAGTAGCATCTGACACTTAGGAGAGGCTCAAAAAATACTCATTGTGTGAATGAATGAATCCTTCCACTTATCTGATCTTCAGAGGAAGACCTGGGTCTCCTCACTTGAATCTGTAGGACAGATAAGGCTCTGGCATATAGAGCAAGTGAGACAAGGAGCGAGTAGCTCAGGCTGGGAGTTGAGGTGGGGGGTGAGAGGCCACAGTGCTATGACCTTGGGGATGCTCCCAGGTTGTTGGAATTTTCCCCTCGGCCACTTCATGCTCTTGGTACCCACTGCTGGGAATCTTCCGGATTGGTGGCCAAGGCTGGTGTGTTGCTATCCACGGTGTCATATTCTTGCTGTGATTGGGAGAATGGGGAGAGGGCAGGGGCTTGCGAGCTGAGCTCGGATGTGCCATTTGCTTGGTCAGTGATGCATAAAAAGAGCTATAGTCCAAGACGGAGCCTGGCCCCGGCCCTCCCACAGAGGGTGAGCACAGTGTCCCAACCACTCCATCCAGGCCCCCCTTCCCACAGGAAGGCTGTCTCTTTACCAGGATTCTGAGCATCAGCCTCATCTCTGTGACCTGTGCCGTTTGTCATGCCAACTGTGCCAAACAGACTGGCTTCTGCTCCCTAACCTAAGAATGGTTTGGAGATGGGGACCCTGTGTTGTCTTCACATGAGTGCCTGACAGTCATGATACAGTAAGTCAGGGGCTATGGAGGAGTAGAGAGGTGTACCATAAACGTTTATCGGATGACTCACATGGCACCTCGGGGCACCTCCAACTCCCAGCTCACATCAGGCACGTCTGTAATGAACTCTTCTCTCTTAGAACTGGGGCCTGGCTGGAAGTGGACAGTCCCCAGCTTACGATGGTTGGACTTAAGGTTTTTCGACCTTACAGTGGTGGAAAGACAAGGTGCATTGAGTCGAAACCGTGCTTCAATTTTTGATCTTTTCCTGAGCTGGCCTACGGGGTATGATCCTCTCTCATGCTGCTGGCAGGGCAGTTCTAGCCAGCCACATGATCACAGGGGTCAACAACTAGTACACTCACAACCATTTTGCATCCAGACAAGCATTCTCTTTCTCACTTTCATTACAGTGTTCAGTCCATTACATGAGATCGTCAGTACTTCACTAGCAGATAGGCTTTGTGTTAGATGGTTTTGCCCAACTTTAGGCTCATGGAAGAGTTCTGCGCATGTTTAAGGTGGGCGGGGCCAAGCTGTGATGTCCTGTAAGGGTAGAAGTGTTCAATGCATTCAACATAAGATATTTTCAACCTACGATGGGTTTGTGTGTGTTAGTTGCTCAGTCACGTCTAACCCTTTGCGATCCCATGGACTGAAGCTCCCCCGGCTCCTCTGTCCATGGGATTTTTCAGATGAGAATACTGGAGTGGGGTGCCTTTCCCTTCTCCAGGGGATTGTCCTAGCCTAGAAATCAGACCTGGGGCTCCTGCATGGCAGGCAGAGTCTTTAACATCTGTGCCACCAGGGAAGCTCCAACGATGAGCTTATCGGGATGTAACCCTATTGCACGGCATCTAGAGGGTAGGCTCTGCTCATTGCAACTAGAGAAATGCCCATGCACAGCAACAGAGACCCACCGCAGCCAAAAAATAAACAGACATATAGATGCATAATTTAAAAACATGAGGCATGGAGAAAGGTGATGGGGATAAGAAAAAAGTGAGGTAATCATTCTTCACTAGTATAGGTGAGCTATAGTATAGGCTCCTTCATGGGATGCATGCTCAGAAATGATGAAATTAGCACAGGCGACTTATTGTTTATTAATGACTCACTGATAACTGCCCTTGGTCTCTGTGAAGTAAATGTGTTCTCATGCTTGTTGCGCGGTCAGTGTGCCGATTGTGGACTGAGAATGTGACGAGTAGGGTCACACTGCGGTCAGTAAGAAGTCACGGACAGGTAGATCCCCAGCTCCTAAGGGTAAGAAACCATGTCTCATTTATTTATCTCTAAACACTGGGGCCTGGCACAATTTCCACCATGTGGATAGTGTTCAATATGTGCATTTTGGTTTACTCAGCGATCTCAGCCCCTAGAATTACTGCCAGGAGCTAGGGAGAAGCATCCTTGGGCCTTGGAGCAGCCCAAATAGATGTTCCAAGCCCACTGCTGAAACAGCATTCACACCAGAGAAAAGAAGCCTTTCAGTGTGGGATGGAGGCTTCCTTTAGCTGCCAACAGCCCCTGGAATCTTCACCATGTTACAGCCTAGTGTGTGCAATCAGCTCCCATGACATTCATCCAGAACACTTCACAGGCATGTCCAGGTGCCTGAAAGGGCAAGCTTTATTTCCTGAGAAGTTCACATCACCCTGAACTGAAGCAAATGCAATGTTGATGCATTCCAAGAAATGACCTGGGTTCTGCATATTTCCTGTCTGATGCAGACTTGACCCCGAGGGCTCTGCCCCACATGGGTGTGGTCAGCAGCCCAAAGGACAGGAAACAGATTACACAGGTCCCCTCAGACGAACAAGGGGGTGGTGCAAAGAATCCCCAGGTCCCACACAAATATATATGGACACTGGATAAATGTTTGATGAGTGAGCGAGTGAATGAAGAATGAATAAGCAGGCTTTCTGACAGTGACTGTTGAAGCTTCTTAGAATTTTACTTTCAAGAAAAAAAAATCAGCCCAGGGCTTCTCTGGTGGTACAGTGGATAAGAATCCACCTGCCAGTGCAGGGGACACAGGTTCGATCCCTGGTCGGGGAAGATTCCACATGCCACAGGGCAGCTAAGCTTGTGAACCACAACTACTGAGCCCATGCGCTGCAACTGCCAAACCCGCAAGCCCTAGAGCTCATGCTACACAAGAGTGGCCGCCCCAGTGAGAAGCCTGAGCACCACAACCAAGAGTAGTCACTGCTTGCCGCAACTAGAGAAAGCCTGAGTGCCAGCAAAGACGCGGCATAACCAAATAAACACATAAATGTTAAAAATCATCCCAGATCATCCACAGTGTTACAAGTAGAGCTGATTTACAATGTGATGTAAGTTTCAGGTGTACAGCATAGCAATTCAGTTAGTGTGTGTGTGTGTGTGTGTGTGTGTGTGTGTGTATACGAATAAATATATAGGGCTTCCCTGGTGGCTCAGACGGTCAAGAATCCACCTGCCATGCAGGAGAACTGGACTCAATCCCTGGGTCCTGAAAAGATCCCCTGGGGCAGGAAACAGCTACCCACTCTGGTATGCTTGCCTAGAGAATCCAATGGACAGAGGATTCTGGTGGGCTACAGTCCATGGGGTTACAAAGAGTCAGACATGACTAAGCGACTAACACTTTCACTTTCAAGAATAAATATATGCATATATTTATTTTTTCAGATTATTTTATGTTATTACATAGTTATAATAATATATATTATAATACATATACATTACAGTGCATATGTATAGTATAATAATAAAATATAATATTGAATTTGGTTCCCTGTGCTATACAGCAGGTTTTTGTTGGTTATCTTTTTTTCAAATTGTTATTTATTTATTTTTTATTGTGCTGGGTCTTCATTGCTGCATGAGGGTTTTCTCTAGCTGTGCTGAGCCGGGGCTACTCATCACTGTGGTGTATGGACTTCTCATTGCAGTTGCTTCTCTTGTGGCACATGGGCTTAGTTGCCCCGTGGCATGTGGATTCTTCCCAGACCAGGAATCAAACCCATCTCCCCTGCACTGGCAGGCAGATTCCCAACCACTAGACCACCAGGGAAGTACCCCAGTTTCCATTCTTTCCAGCTGAATATGACAGAACAAATTTCTCATGTCCTCCCCAATAGTTGATGTTACTCTTTTTTCTAATCTCTGCCAACGGTTTGTCACATTTTTGCATTCATTCTGATGATTATCATTCAATTCAGTTCAGTCGCTAAGTCATGTCCGACTCTTTGCAACCCCATGGACTGCTGCACACCAGGCTTCCCTGTCCGTCACCAACTCCCAGAGCCTACTCAAACTCATGTCCATAGAGTCGATGATGCCATCAAACCATCTCATCCTCTGTCGTCCCCTTCTCCTGCTTTCAATCTTTCCCAGCATCAGGGTCTTTTCTAAGAAGTCAATTCTTTGCATCAGGTGGCCAAAGTGTTGGAGTTTCAGCTTCAGCATCAGTCCTTCCAATGAATATTCAGGATTGACTTCCTTTAGGATGGACTGGTTAGATCTTCTTGCAGTCTAAGGGACTCAAGAGTCTTCTTCAACACCATAGTTCAAAAGCATCAATTCCTCAGTGCTCAGCTTTCTTTATAGTCCAATTTTCACATCCATGATTATCATTAGACTAAAATTATTTAGAGTACATTATAATTTTAATACTTTGAATTCAACTGTTTGATATTTATTTTATAAATTTTACGTCTGTATTTATAAGTGAGCCAGATCTTTTTTTTTTTCCTGTTGTGGTAAAATTATACATATCATGAAATTTACCCGTTTTAACTACCTTAAAGTGTTCAGTTCCATGGCATTAAGTACATTTACAATATTGTACAATCATGACTACTATCCATTTTCAGAAGCTTTTCATCATCCCAAATAGAAATTCTGTGCCCATTAAACAGTGACTCCCCCTTCCTACCTCCCCTCAGCCCTGGTCACCTCCATTATATTTCATCTTTGTGAATTTGCCTATTTAGATGCGTCATGTAAGTGGAATCATATAATATTTGTCCTTGTGTGTCTGACTTATTTCATTTAGCATGATGTTTCATGCTACATTGCAGCATGTATCAGAATTTCATTCCTTTTTAAGGCTGCATAATTTTCTGCATTTTCACACACCACATTTTGTGTGAACACTTGGGACTCTTTCCACCTTTTGGCAATTTTTAAATAATGGTGCTATGAACATTGGTGTACAAATATCTGTTAGTCCTTATTTGCAATTCTTTTGGGTGTTTACCCAGGAGTGGAATTCCTGGTAAACCATACAGTGAATCTCTGTTTAACTTTCTGAGGAATCACCTTACTGTTTTCCATAGTAGGTGCTCAGTTTTACTCTCTAACCAGCCATGAACCCAAGTTCTCATTTCTCCACACCTTTGCCAACTGTTGTGTTTATTTTTTAAAATAGCTATCCTGGATGCAAAGTGTTTCCTCTATTTTTGTAAACTATCCTCATTAGATTTTCATGTCAAGGGTAGGCTACCTTCTTCAGAGAATCTTTTCTTCTTTCTCTATGCTTTGGAACAGTTTTTGCTTTACTCTGCATATTTGAGATAACTTATCAGAGGATTCATCTGAGCCAGATATCACTTTTTAAGAGTTAGTTCTTTGAGGGCCTTCTCTGTTTCCTCACTGGTTACCAATATAAGCAATTTCTCTGAGTCTTCTAGAACCTTTTGAGTTATTTTTATTTTCCGAGAAAACTGTGTGATATCAAGGATTCAGGGCTTTCTTTGTATAGATCAATGTCCTATGCAATGTTTATCATTCCTAATATTGTCTCTTTTTTCTCTCTTGATTAGCTGTCCTGTGTGTGTGTGTGTGTGTGTGTGTGTGTGTGTTTTCATCTAAGAACAAGCTCTTGGATCCTTTCAGAGTTCCTCTGCTTCTCACTTGGGGAGTGTATCTCTCTGGGAAGCTAACTCTGGGAGTCTCTCCCTCTGGGGTCCCAGTGGGGCAGTTTGTGGTCATGATGGAGGGCCTGAGCTCTCGAGCCAGATGGTCTGAGTTCAAGTGCTCATTCTTTTACTAACTATCTGATCTTGAATCGATATTTAACCTCTGTGCTTCAATTCCCCCATTTGTAGAATGAGGAGAAAAGAGTACCTACCTGACTCATTGGAAAAGACCCTGATGCTGGGAAAGATTGAGGGCAGAAGGAGAAGGGGGCCACAGAGGATGAGGATGGTTGGATGGCATCACCGACTCAATGGACATGAGTTTGAGCAAACTGTCAGAGATAGTGAAGGACAGGGAAGTCTTGTATGCCATGGTCCATGGGGTCGCAAAGAGCTGGACATGGCTTGGCAACTGAACAGCAACAGCATAAGGTTAATATTAAAGAGTGGATAGTTTGGACTTCCCTGGAGGTTTAGTGGTTAAGACTCTGCACTTCCACTGCTGGGGTGGCTTAAA